>JANEYF010000571.1:0-472500 GCA_029963845.1 Rhamnusium bicolor | reverse complement strand
GGGGGGGGGGGTTTTGGGGGGGGGGGGGGGGGGGGGGGGGGGGGGGGGGGGGGGGGGGGGGGGGGGGGGGGGGGGGGGGGGGGGGGGGGGGGGGGGTTTTTTTGTTTTTTGGGGGGGGGGGGGGGGGGGGGGGGGGGGGGGGGGGGGGGGGGGGGGGGCAAGAGGGGGGGCCCGGGGGGGGGGGGGTTTTCTTTTTTTTTTTTGGGGGGGGGGGTTTTTGGGGTTTTTTGGGGTTTTTTTTTGTTTGGGGGGGGGTTGGGGGGGGGGTGTTTTTTTTTTTTTTTTTGGGGGGGGGGTTTTTGGGGGGGGGGGGGGGGGGGGGGGGGGGGGGGGGGGGGGGGGGGAAAGGGGGGGGGGGGGGGGGGGGGGGGGGGGGGGCCCCGTTGGTTTTTTTGTTTGGGGGTTTTTTTGTTTATAAATTCTCTTCAAGACGTTATTTTCCGTTGTCGGATGGCAAAAAAGGCTAAATATAGTGTTTACAAAAAGGCATTCTTTGAGCTTTATGAAACTAATATTACCTGATATCTTGTTCATAAAGTAATAGAAACAATTTACAGATTTTTGCACCGCTAACTGTATGATTTTTGTGATACTTGTATATATCTCATCAATATATTTAATTTTTAGAAACAATAAAACCTCTTTTTGCAACTTCTGCCAACGTTCGATAGAAGTTTTCATAAGTACAATCATTTATGCAAGTTATATTAGTTTTATAAACCTCTTCGTAACGTCCTTTGTAAACTATATCTTTAACATTTTTTTTAGTCATCCGACATCTGAAAATAACATCTTGAAGAGAATTTATATACGTTTACATAAATAGTTCTTATGCCGATCTATTTTAGAATTCTCCAGAAAGTTTGTAACCTCGCATGCTTACTGGGTATTTAAGTAGGGGAGGCCAGATAGCAAGCTATTGTAAACAGCGTTTGCAAGCTACGGAGGGACGAGAGCCCTTCGGTAAGTGCAGTTCAGACGAAATTTTGGAAGTTCAAGTTCATTAAAGTTTTTGATTTTTTAAATACCTGAACGTTTCTGTAATGGTACTATTAACATAAAAAAATCTGATTGTTTGTGACACAGAGGCATGCCTCAGCAAGTTTTGCCGGCGCTCGAGATTTCCGATACCAAGGCAGCGTTGCAGCGATGCTTGCCTTTCACATTTTTTTTTTATAGAATAAATCTAAATGAGCGTGTATTTTAAATCAGAAGGTCCGTATTTAATTTAGTTGCACATATTTTATTACAATTAACAATTATTGTAAAGCCAAATCAGGCTAATATACAGTATGTCCGCGGATGGGTTTACAAGAGGTGAAGTGACAAAATATTCAACTTTCTGAGAAAAAGTGATTCTACACTTTTAGTTTTTGCTCTCCTAAAAATACAATTCACGTTGAGAAACTATGTTCTTTATACAGTGTTCTCAAAAATTACAAAACCTTGACATTCAAGAATAAACTTGCCTTATCTCTAATTTTGAAACAAAACGTCGAATGAAAAAGTTTCAAATTTTATATTCAATCAAAATCCGAAATATCGATTGAATATTATTATTTTTGTAAATTACGAGTTATAACACATATATATTTTTGAAACATACCTATAATTAGCCAAATAAAAAAGGTGGAACAAACTCACGGTATTTATTAAAAATTTTCCCATTCCTGGAGATACTATATATATAGTGAATAAAATACACATACAAAAAATAATTCCTCCTCTTTCCTTGTCTCTTCTTGATGCACCACTGCTCAATAATACGTATAAACAGGGACGTATTAAATTTTTTTTAAAAGGGGGTATTTTGTTTCTACGCCACTGGATTATAAATAGACAAAAAACATCATAAATTATGACTACTGTTGAGTTAGTCCAAGAATTTTGCAAAATTTTAATCAGTTTGAAGAAGAATGAAAGAAAAGTGAGTTATAAATAAAAGTTGAACACGTTGTATCTCTTAACGGTGAGGTTGATGATATGTTTATATGAATTTTCGCCTTATTTTTGACAAGAAATTTATCGGATTTATCAAACATTATGTGTATTGTCTTTTTAAAATGATTGATTGTTTATGGCATCGTGGTCGAGTGGTAAGGACACTACCTCTCACCCTGGAGTCCTGGGTTCGATCCCCGATCGTGGAGTCAGGATTTTTTCTAAACCAGAAATTAATCCTAGCGTACTCGGACATTGGGTGTGTGTCCATTGTCTCTAAATGTGTAGCCCTCTCCCACACAACTCCTTGAGGTACCTTCAGATATACAGGGGGTTGTATTACCTGTGGTGTTTAATTAGATTTTCTCCGAGTATACCTAATTATATTCCTACCTCTATAACTGCCTCGTTTTCCTCAGAAATTAAAAGAGCTACAGTATATGATGACTTGAGCATATTAATAAATAACTCATTTGCCAAAACATCTAGTTTTTTCAC
Source organism: Rhamnusium bicolor (assembly GCA_029963845.1). Taxonomy (NCBI): domain Eukaryota; kingdom Metazoa; phylum Arthropoda; class Insecta; order Coleoptera; family Cerambycidae; genus Rhamnusium; species Rhamnusium bicolor. Next base: position 470,061 of record JANEYF010000571.1, on the reverse strand, counting down.
TTCTTCCCCTTGAACATTAGTTTCGCCCACAGTTCCAAAACTAGAAAAAAAAATTTTTTAAAATGAGCACTATAGAATAAATAGTTATTTTATTATTATTTAACTGCATGACCGAGTGGTAAGTACAGCTTTGTCACGTTTAAATGGACGAAGAGGGCGCTTATATCCATATCTGCATTCGGTGACGGAGTAATTTTATTATTGCAACATGTTAGCTCAATGAGTATTAAAGTGATATACCATATTTATACCATTAAACTGTCCTGTTTCGGTAAAAAGCTTAGTTCCGTATAGCCATAAGTAATACACGGATATTAGCTCCCTCCTGTTATTGAAAAGTAACGAAGGTGTACATTTAACTCTTATCACACACTTTTTAGTCACAAAAAGGACTATTTTCAATAAAGACACATATTTCTGTTACATACCAAAGAAAGATTATCAATGTAACACACGTCATGTTACCAAATACATCTCCATTGCATAAACATGCCTTCCCACGTTATGTGCATTTCAGTTACTATGAATACATATCTATTTGTTAAATAATATTAAAATATGTCACTTTTACATAACTGCTACATTACAGCAACAAGTATCGTGTGTATTTACACCATATATGGCATTTATGTATTTCTGTAATCAGCATGGATATTTTAAATTATATTCCCTGTTTGTTAAATAATATTAAAATATGTGACTATTAGATAATATCTCTACATTAATAAGTATCTTTTGTGCTTACACCACACATATTGAAGTGTCAAGCTAAAGAGAGAGGCAGTGAAGCATTTGAAGTTATACCATTTGAAAGCTAAATAAACGCTTTCATTTTGAAAATTTTAATAAAGAAGTAGCAGTTTTCTTAGTTATTTAATTTAGTCTACTTATTAAATTAATAATTGTGGTGTAAATAAAAAATAATAAAAACTCTTCATAAAAAACTTTGATAAAGTTAGTGATGAAATAAAAACTGATCAACATAAATAAACACTATAAAGATATAATATGTACATAAAATAGAGAACAGGACTGGACTTAATATTAAAAATCAACTTAACAAAATTTAGTAAAAATGACTTGTTTCAAATGTGATCAAATCGTTTATACCAGCATTAATAATTTTTGCGAATGCGATGTATGTAAAAATAAATATCATTACGTATGCACTGATCTTACAGCTTCTGAAATTAAATGTATGAAATTAAAAACCAAGAGGACATTAAAATTCTTCTATGAAACCTGTCAGCAGGGTAAGGGTATACTAAGGCTGGAATTTTTTCGCGAAAAATCGTATTCAAAACAAACCCACCTCAGATCAAAGGACCGACCGACGAATATTCACTTAAGGTATTTTTGTCATTTTGTTCATACCCACTGGGTTGGGTTTTTGGGTTTATTAATTAAATAAAACAAAAATAGATATATTATACTTTTCATAATATTCCTTTTTAAATAAAATGAATTTTTAAAAAAACATGAAGGTAAAACAAATACATGAAAGATGTAAATATTTAAGTTTCTAAAATTTAAAATTTAATTTTAACCCCTGCTTGGGGGTGGAGCCACTGACCTTGACGCACCCGTACAATTTTACTCGTTCGGGATTATTACCAATTATGAAAAACCAAATAGAATCTTTACAAACCAAAGTGGAGGAGTTAGCAGTAAAATTAAGTGATACAACTGTTTCTACTAATTCGGCACCTATATGGTCAACTAACACTTCCCCTCAACCAACGGCAAATTGTGAATCTTTTATTGCTGAATTAGAAGAGAAAAACAGAAGGGCAAGCAACCTGATGGTATTTAATATTCCCGAATCCACTGCGGCTTCTGCCGAGAGGAAAATAAATGCAGATACAATACTTCTAACCACCGTCTTTTCTCATCTAATTCCAACCGGTAACATAAAAAATGTTATTCGTGTGGGCAAAGTCGGAAATAAACCTAGACCGATTAAAGTAACATGGATAGTCAGAAACAGTATTGATCGTTTTGAGAAATAAAGCTAGATTAAATCACCCAACTGCTAGGGTCTCCTCAGATCTTACAGTGAATCAGCAAAAATATCTGCAAGATTTAAGAACGCAGCTTGAACAACGAAAAAACAATGGTGAGAATGACATAACTATTAAATATGTTCGAGGAAATCCAAAGATCGTCAGCACCAGTATAAATAATAATAAAAAAAACAGTGAAAACAGGTAACTCTATGAACATAGACACCAATCTTCTATTTATTACCAAACCTGGGATTCGAACCAAAATAACTGAATTATCTGAGTACTTTCATCTAATTTTCAACTGTTTTACGGAAACTGCTAGATGAACAAATTAACAACACTGAACTTGGTTTACCAACCGTCAAAAGACAGATCAGAAATAACAAGCAAAAAATCCAGAGGTGGTGGAGTACTCATTGCTGTTTGTAAGAATATTTCATCCACGCTTATACCATCATCATATGCAAATTTAGAACAAGTATTTGTCACTGTAAAAGTTGGTCAAGATATTCTAGGTGGTGGAGTGTACTTACCACCAAATTAACCACTCAGTGTATACGAAGGTCACTGCAGTTCTATAGATGAAATTATGCAGAAAGGGTTCAGATGTAAAATGTATTTTTGGAGTCACTACAATTTGCCCAAATTAAAGTGGACAAATGATGAGTTTGGTGTACGTGTTCCCGATTTTGCTGGCCTGGCAGCAAAAGCTATATGTGACAGTTTTGTATTTCACAATCTTTTTTAATTAAACCATGTAAACAATTGTTACAATGTCATTCTTGATCTATTTTTTACTCACAATATTGAGGCTCAGGTAAACAGCAGATAATTACCTTATTAATTGTGATTTTCACCATCCGGCTCTATATGTGAGCATTCCAATTGCCACAGGTACTGAAATCTTAACTTATAATACTTATTATTACTATAATTTTAAGAAAGGTAATTATTTAGGCCTAAATAATTACTTATCCAGTGTCGATTGAGATGCCCTACTTGGACCTGTAATACAAGATATTGATGCAGCAGTTGATATTTTTTACAAATTTTTGGCTGTAGGTATTGATTCTTTTATTCCACTAATGCATTTAAAAACACCTAAATTTCCACATTGGTATACAGTCGAGTTAAAAACTCTGATATTTGAAAAAAAGAAAGCTCATAAAAATACAAGAGCACGAATAACTGGTCAGATTATATATATTTCTCATCTTTTTTACGGGCACAATGTAAGAAACTTAATAGAGAATGTTACAAGAGATATGTGGAAAATATAAAAAAATTCTGTTCCCACAATTGTATAAAATGTTTTGGAATTACATAAACTCTAAAAGAAAATGGTTTACCTAATTACTGTTTCTTGGAAACGATAGTGGTGATGATGGTGATAAAATCATCAATTTATTTTCGTATCATTTTAAATCTGTGTACAAGCCCCACATCATAAATGATGTTCATAATATTTCCTTTGACCATACAGTTGACATATATACCTATAACATTAGCTTAGAAATCATTTTCAATAAACTAAATATGCTACATATTAATAAAGGCCCAGGACCGGATGGTGTGACTCCACTATGGTTAAAAAGTGTTAGGTTTTGATTAACAAGACCATTATTTATTCTTTTCTCAGCATCATTGATACTGGGAGTATTTCCAAAACAATGGAAAAGTAGTTTCATAACCTCAATTTTTAAAAGTGGGGATAAAGCTAATGTTATCAACTATAGGCCTATAAGTTTTCTTAATGCCATACCAAAAATTTTTGAAAACATTATATGTGATGACATTAAAGAGAGAATTACACAGGTTTTAATAGAGGAACAGCATGGTTTTTGCAAAGGTCTTTCTACAAGCACCAATTTAATGATTTTTGTCCAGCACCACAGAATCCAGTATGTATTGAATCCTGGTATGTATTGGATGCTTTGGATAATCATTTTTCCAAGTTTGACACCGTAGATCATGTACTTTGGAAAAAATTAAATGCGTTTGGGTTTTACGGGAAATTACTCAACTAGTTAACTAGCTATATTAGCGGCAGAACACAAATTGTGAAAATTAAGGGATCAGTTTCTGATCAAATACTTGTAACATCGGGAGTACCACAGGGGAGTCATCTGGCTCCATTTCTTTTTAATATATTTATCAATGATATAAAGTATGTATTAAATAATTCTTAGTTTCTCTTATTTGTTGATGACCTTAAGATATTTATCACTCTCAATTCTGAAGCCGATTGCTATAAAATACAGTCGGGCTTGGATGCTCTCTGAATGGTATTCTCAAAACCAATTAGAACTTAACATAGGAAAATGCAAAACTATGATATTTCATAGAACTCATAATGTAATAAAATATTAATATAATATCAATGGCAGCCCATTAGAGATCGTTACCTCTATGAAAGATCTGGGTGTAACTTTGGATAGTAGACTGGACTTCAATTTACATTATGAGGTGATAATTAATAAAGCTCAGAAAATGTTGGGATTTATGTGCAGGGCTACTAATGATTTTGTTAGCGTCTCATCAATAAAGTGTTTATACAATTCACTTGTAAGATCCGTATTAGAATATGCATCTGTAGTTTGGTCACCCACATACGAATCTCACATATACAACATTGAAAAAGTCCAAAACAAATTCTTAAGATATGTAGCCTATAAACTCAAGCTACCACTGTGCCAATTCTCAGTCGATGAAATTAGAACTGCAATCGGAATAGACAAACTAAGTACCCGTCGCTATTATGCAGACCAGGTCATTCTATTTAACATTATCAACTCGGATGTAAATTGCCCAGACTTGTCCAAATTTGGTATATTTGTTCCTCCTAGACAAACTAGAAATCAACAAACCTTTGCTCAAGCATACCACAGATGTAACGGCCAACACTCCCCCGTAGCAAGAATTACTAATGGTGCCAACAGTATCAACCTAGACTTTTTTAACAATTCTTTGTTAAACTTCAAGCACAAACTTAAACTACAAAACTTTTGAGCTTCGACTTAATAATTGTCAAATTTCTTGTAAGATTAAACAAAGCTTGTTAACTTTACAACTTTATAGTCAGTTTTATATTATACTCTAGATTTAAGTTTTAATTTTAGTTTTAATGTAACAGTATAAACTTATTATAACTAATTCTTTTTTTGTAAATTAATGGGATTACCCGTAAATAAATAAATAAATAATAATTTTAATATTTAACTATGCATTTTGTGATTAGTATGAAAATTTTAAGTTTCTATTATACATATTATGTAATTTGGTAAATTACAAGTATGAAACGAAAGTTATATACGAAAGATGTGAAAAAAGAGTGGTTAGGTATACCTATTGTTATTGTTTGGTATACGAAGTGCTACGAGTTAAATTATATTTAAACATTTGTACAGTTTTAATAAATATAATATATTGATAATAATAACATGCCTGATGAGAGGAAGTTATTTTATCAATTGACGAAAGGCGAAGAAGGAAATGTTTTGAAGAAAGTTCAATATAAAGTCGCAAGAGGAAATATTAATAGAAGGCAATTTGTTAACCCCACAGGAGTTACCTTCGGATCAGCTGTTGTGTAATTATAATGTAATATATTTATTATCCAAAGTAATAAACAATCGTAGAATTGACCCTGTAAGAAGGTAGTAAATAATTTCAATGTGAGCTGTCACCTGCATAACTACCAAAGTAATTATATTAGTAGTTTTTACCTTTTGTTTTTTTTTTAAATGGCGAATATTTTACACGGTACTTTATATTATATTTTATACATTCTAAGGTTAGCATTATATCAGAATATTATTTAGAAATACATCTCTTAAAATTGTGAAATATTAAAACATGACCAAGTTCCATGAGGATTTTCTTAAAAATCCCAAAAACGCTCATTTTGAATTCAACAATTTTATGGTATCTTAGAACCTCCTCTAAATACCTATGTATGTTTTATTCTGCGATACGAAAATGTACGTATTTTTTTATTTTGTAGGATCTACTATATCAGTCAAGCACGGTGATCTATTTGAAACGCGACTTTCTAGTGAAATATGCAAAAGACAAAGTAATGTTTCTAGGAAGGTTTTTTTGCAATTTCGGAATTCTGAGAGCATATTGAGAGGAATTTCGATAAAGTAGGTAATTTTTTTTGTCTGAAAATGAACCAGAATTGGCAACAGTTTGCACGTAAATGGGACCGCTTTCCCGATGACAAAAAAATATGGCTTGAGGCTAAATTTACATGATGCATTCTTTGAAGCTCTATGCTTACGTAAGTAATACCAAAACATCAGAAGATCATGATCCTGGGCGCCATCGTGGTCGTGCCGTTGCCTTTTGACGAGAGCAGCATAAAAACTAAAAGAAGGCATGTGAAAGCTGCAAGAAGCAATAACTTTATACTTTTTTATATGCTTGTTTTGTTAATTATAATATATATTTACCTCAAATATACTAGCAGATATCTGAATTAAACCAATGTCTCGAAAAACATAAGCGTAATTATTTATGTCCCCTTTGCCACAGTAGCTGTGTGTTGCTTCATTAAAACAACATATAAACACTCGACAAAACATAAATATGGCTGACAACTGGCGTTCACTGCTAACATGCCGATTGACGGTCTGTGCTTGCGCAAGAAACTACCTGAAGAAACGCGTAGATGGGTCGACGTATGAATCAAATAAATAATGTCCGACAACAGACATCCAATGTTGGCATGTTGGGGCCAAAGTCCGAAGTTGGCCATTCATGTGATTGATGTCCACAGTAGACAATATAGAATTAATGTTCTACAAGGGCCATCATATGTATGGTCATCAAAAATCCGGATATTTGGACGAGATATTGGACCAAAATCGGATGTCCATTGGACGATGTGTGCAATGTGGGTTACTGTTATTGGTAAAGGGGATCACATCGCAATACGCGGCATACCAATATTCTCTTCATAAAATATTTGATGGCATTACTTAATTGTACAGAGAATTTCGATGTCATCCCAGAAAAAAGAATTTAATCCTAATACCTTCACTCAACGCTAATATTCCGAAAAAAAGCTCAATATAATAATAAAACAAATTGTTATTTCTGACAGTGCGTACTTACAAATGTGTAAGTGTATGCAAAAGGATTTAAAAAAATATATTATTTACGTCATGACATCCTACGATGGCTTCCTCGTAATCCTCGTAGTCAAAGAACCTTGGCTTACCATTTTATAACATGCAAATATATTAGTTAAATGTATAGTTTGCTATTAGAGGTTAAAACATTTTCATAATTCATTGTCATTTTACTTTATTTTGTTAGTTACAAATTAGATTCTCAGGATTACCTGTTAGTTTATTCCTTATATTATAGCATATAGTAAGAGAAATCGCTTTATTGACGGGACGTGTGAGGTAAGACGCAACATGATGGCGGGAAATGTCTAACACCTGACATCTTCCGTATTTTACACCGCTTACATTAAAGCGAGAAAGATGATTGTTCTTTTTGTTGACACGCGACCGAGGCGGAGTTTCACTTACATTCTTTGACACTTCAGGTCCGCACTTAGTTTTGTTACCGATTTGTATAGCAGTGTGTTGTAGGAGAAAGTGTAATATTATAAGTAATAATTATTTTATATCCGCTTATTTGCTGGTGTTTTTGAAAATAATTTAAGAAGGTTATCTTGTTGCAGTGAGCTGTGTAATATACGGTAAGTGTAATATTATAATAATTATGAATTATATATTATTATAACATAATTTCAAAAACACACCAGCAAATAAACATATAAGATCTGTTTATTTGCTGATGTGTTTTTGAAAATAATTTAAGAAGGTTATCGTATTTAATGTAAAAATGTTTCAACCGTAGGAGGTCTCTACGTCTACATCTTATTGTGTTTGTGGAAATGAAAGTGATTACTGCAATAAAGAAGATCAAAGTTCATCAGTGCTTTGCAGTATGAAAAAATTGGCTACATTTAAACGAGCAAGCGAAGCAAATTTGCTTTAATGTTTACAATAATCTTGTGAAGCGACGAGCTAATGACTCTAATTTGTATGGTGTAAATTTTGAAAATGTCATAATTTTATAAAAAATCAAAATTTTCGAAATCCAAAAAAAAATGAGGTGATAAATTTTTCTTCTGATTACGAACAGAAATAGTTTGCAAATATTTCACTAATGGTCTAGAAGTAATCTGGGTCGGCAGTGCATTTTTGTAACTTTTTTCCCCTGGAGTGGGTTGGAACCTTTGATGTGAAGATAACACTGACGTAGTTTTCCACGAAGCACCAAAACATTATATACTGCTGTCGACGCGTGTTTCCCAGTTCGGAGATTTTTAAAATTAAACTTATCTAAAATCTACCCTATTACCTTGTGTGTTTTACTTAAGGGCTTTTGTTATTTTATAAAATTTTTTCTTTTTATCCTTTTTTTTTTTTTTTTACATCTTTAAAAATCTTACCAATACCACAGGTGTATCGGGGATCGAATGGAATCGATACACATTTTGGATTTTCTCTTTCATTTTGAAAGGTCGAAGAATTTCGAAGCGACTCTTTAAACTTTCGTTTCCTAATGATTTTATCAATTAAACTTACAGAATATCCATTACTCGCAGCTATATCCTTAATCAATGCCTTTTATTTTTCAAAGCTCTCCTTATTGAGGGAGAAGCTTAAGAGACGATGGACTAGAAAATTAAAACTCGTCATTTTGTATTGAGCACAATAGTGAGAGTCCTTAGAGTATTGGTATCTTTTCTGTATATGTCAAATTCTAACTTATTTTCACTATTTCTAATTATTAATACATCTAAAAATGGTAGTTGTCCAGAGTTTTCAATTTCATATGTGAATTTAACTGACACGAAACGACTGTTTAATTTAGATAAAAAGTTGTTAATATTAGCGACATTTATATCGAACAGTGCAAAAATATCCACAAACCTAAGCCAAACCCTGGGGAAATACTCGAATTCTTCTTTTTCTTTCGTCTCGAATCTGTTCATGAAGAGACTGGCAATGAATGGTGACAAACTGTTACCCATTGCTGTTCCTTCATGTTGTTGGAAGAAATGTTCGTTGAATCGAAATCAATTTTGTTTTATGCAGTTTAGTGAGTTGAAGATATTCTTTTACTACATCTTGACTGAGATTATTTAATTCGAGTAGATCCTTAAGGTAGTTCAAGGTCTGTGGTATCGGAACACTAGGAAACAATGAACAAACGTCAAAGGAGACAAAAATTTCACCTTTTTTGCAACTGAATATTTTTCACCTTATTAATGAAATCGTTCGAATTAGTCACAGAGAAACTAGATGGTGCAATAGGTAAATTTTCGACCTCTTCTGTTAACCATTTTGATAGGTGATAAGCCGGCGATCCGATTGCTGAAACAATAGGACGTACCGACTTTCCTGGTTTATGTATCTTAGGCAGGCAGTACAATCTAGGTGCACTTGTGTTAGATACATGTATCTTCCTATTTAAAGCTGGAGTAACAAGGTTATTGCAGGATTTAAGTACATTTCTTACTTCAGTAATCATTTTTGGTAATGGACTTCTTGAAAGTTTTTATAAGGACCATTACTAATCAGATTGTCTACCCTTTCATAATAGTCCTCTTTATCTAAAATAACAACCTTATTGCTCTTATTAGCTTTTAAATAAAAACAATCTTTTTCACGCAACCGTTTGACAATTTTTCTGTCTTCTGTAGATTTTGACTTTTTTATTTACTTTAATGACAATATTTGTCGAGATTTGATTTCTGCAAGCTTCTCTGACAAATCCTTTAGAGGAATCAGGAAGGTATTGAATTGAACTTTTAACACTTGCAACAATTTCATCTAAAATGCCTTCAGAGGCAGGTAAAGCAAAATTTAATCCTTTGATAAGGAGATCAATTTCTTCTTTATCAAACGACTGTGAGGAATGATTTTCTACAATGCTGAGAACTTTTTGGAGGAACCCTTTCGTTGGACGTACTACCGATTAATCTTTTGAGTTTTTTATTTTGTGACGACATTTTCTTAATAAATTTCGCGTTAATTGCGTAATAAGTTTACTATTGAATTTATTTTTGGTTTATTTATTGTGAAAAATATTGTTTCTGTTACTATTTTGAGAGTATATATTTAGTTTTTATTTTGTTTTTAAAGGTTTCTTCTACTTATTAAATAATTTTTTTATGCTATACTAATATTCCATACCCATCCTTTCCTTAACAGATGCTCATATCTCCTCGCAGTTCATGCTGAGTAGTAACAATTTATATTAAGCGAACTTGAATACTGTAACTACTGTATGTGTAGTCAGAACTTTGAATTCAATACTTTTATTTCAAGTTAATACTTTTTTCTGCAATTGTTAAATTGTTGCTAGCTAAACTGAGCACAAAACCTACATTGAAAAAGTAAATGAGCGAGCAATACAGAGAAATCCGGCTCTGCGTTCTGTAACGTGTTACACCGCATGTCCCGTCACTAAAGCGACTTCTCGTACTATAAGTACTTGTGTACAAACGTTTTTTTGTATTACGTTGTATGTTGCTTATACAAGTTGTTTGAATGACGTGATTACATGTGTTTTTGTTTTTTAACTAAATAAATATTTGTTTTCTGAATGTCATTATCTTATTTGTTCGTTAAACCGAAAATAACAACACTTGATGTTGATGTTTTTATAGATGTACTTTGTACTTCTTAAAAGCCTGTATAAGAAGATCCCATATCGATAATGTATCGATAGTTTCAGTATAATTATTTTTCAGGACGATTTAATACTGTATCGATACTTTATATAATACGATCGGATTCGATACGCAGTATCGATCCTTTTCCATGGATCGCACAACATAAGTATGGTCGAAGGTATGGGGGGAAAAGAGAAGGGGGGGGAGTTACCTTTGGGAGGGTGCTTTGAAAATGGGGTGGTGATTTTTTTGTGTGTGGGAGGGGGCAGTTTAATTTTTTGGGGGAAGGGTTTGGTTAAAAATAAATTTTTATTTTAAAATAAATTAAAATATTAAAAAAAAAATTAAAAAAAAAAAATTTGTAGGTTTTGGAAAAGAATTAATCAGGGTGAAAAAAAAAGGCAAAAATAGTAAAAACAAAATCACGTAGAATACCCTCCTACTAAATCATTTCGCCACCTATTCTTCCAATGAAAATCCGATCACATTTTTTAACACGGAGACGTTTCTCCTTCTCTACACTCCATATTTCGAAGGTATCACAATATCCGTAGATGCTTGGTTACAGTCGGCTTTAATTTTGAAGCTGCTGTATTTGTTGTTTATCGTGTTTGTTTGTGATTATTCTTTGCTGTCGTGAGTATAAAACACAATTTTACCTCATAGCATAACAAATGTCAATCCCTAAATAGTGTATTACTTCCCCACCCCTCAAAGTGAGGAAGTTATGTGGTACTTATTCCTGAAAAAAATTTGAAAATTTGTATTACATTTCTGGACAAATCTCGACGAATTATGACGATACACAAAATTTCAGACAGTACAAATTTTCTGTGTGTCTGTCTGGTTCGCGATAGCAGCTACAGTTTTTGAGATAAAGTTTTCAAATTTGGTACACACATTCTAGAGGTCAAGAAGAGATTGAGTTCGTTGATGAGCAAAATCGGTCCCAATGTCTAAAAAATATATTAGTGACATTCCTCCAATGTGACTTTTTTGAAACGTCAAAATGTGACTTTTTTGAAACATCAAAAATGTGACTTTTTTGAAACGTCAAAGTGACTTTTTTGAAACGTGAAAAGGTGACTTTTGAAAAGTAAAAAAATGTGACTTTTGAAATGTCAAAAATTACTTTTATTATAAAACTCCACCACACGTCGAGTTTTACTACGGTGAGGAAGTTCTGATTCCCAAGTAATTGGCAGCGGTTTTTTTTATGTAGAAAGATTTTTTTTATAAAAAAAAAATGATTGCTCATTTCATAAGTAAATTCATATAACGCGTGGACGTAGATATGGGTATATTTACTATGTTTTTGAAATGATATACAAGTTGATGACATGGTAACATAATATTAATTATAGAACAATTAGTAGTAAAATTATTAAGTTCTTTTAATTCATAAGTTCCAAATAATAAAAAAGTTTTGAAGAACTCATAGTGATTTTATTATTTTAGGTAGGTATTTATATTCGATTGGAATGTTTTTGACGTTTTCCGATCTATACAATGGGGTGGGGTGTGGGGGGAGAGAAAAAAAGAAAAAAAAAAAAAAATTTTAAAAAAAAGAAAAGGAACAGAAAAAAAAAACAAAAAAAAAAAAATAATTATAAAAAAGAAAAGGAAGGGAAAAAGAAAAAAAAAAAAAAAAAAAAAAATTATTATTTTTTTTTTTTTTTTTATAAAAAGAAAGTGTGTGTGGGGTGGGTATATATAAAATAAAAAAAAAAAAAATTTGGGGGGTGGGGGGGGGGGAGAAAAAAAGGAAAAGAAAATTTTTTTTTTTTTTAAAAAAAAAAAAAAAAAAAAAAAAAAAAAAAAAAAAAAAAAATATTTTTTTTTTTAAAAAAAGGAGTGAAAAAAAAAAAAAAAAAAAAATATATAAAAAATTATATTTTTTTTTTTTTTTTCCCACACACCCATCGTCGTTTGTTTTGTAGGTTTTTTTTTTTAGAGCCAACATGACGATGTTTATGTTTAGTTCATCCTTATAGAATAACATATTGTAATTCAAAGTTTCAAACTAACAAAAATATTTTTTATAATGAATATTTTGTTTAATGTTGATTGAAGGCAAAAAATCCGCTAGTGAATTCCATAGATTATTTTTCTAGATATTGCGATTAGCGTTAAAGGAAGGAAATGATTATGATTATATTTTATCACCTCTGTACATCTTAATGATTAATGAATGTTCGCTGTGTCACGAAATTAACTAATAAAACTGTTATATTTAGTGATCATTTTCACCTTTAAACGACACTGACTGTTTTTAAGGTTATGTTTTATATTTTACTTATTCGCGCAATGTGCGGAAAGTAGATGTTGGAAAATGTCCAATCACTATTCAAAAAAGAAACCAAGAAGATTTTATAGTTTTCAAAAAGAATAATATTTTTTATTGATGGTCTTCTGGCTCACCGCACTGTAGTCAGATTATGATTTCGCATTATGTAGGTATATATAAATTTTATAAATTAGAAAAATAAATAAAATGTTTTAACGTGTTTAACAATCAATAAAAATAATTAGAGACCTTTACGTGATTTACTGTAAATATCAATTTTGTGTTCTAGTACTTTTTGTTCATTTTCCTAATAAAACGCGAAAGTGGACAAAACTCAATAAAATGAAACATGTTATTTTGTCCACACTCATTTGTATACTTTATCTTTATTTATATCATCATAAAAAAACATTAACAAAATATGAATAGCACATGAAATAAATTAGAAGGTACTTTCTACTTACAGTTTCGTTATACCAGCTTTCCTTACGGCACTACTAACAACTTTTACCGCTGTTTGTATTGCATTTAAAAGTCCTGTAAGTTCTCCAGTGGCTTGAGGACATTTCTGTTGCTCTTCCAAGAAAAACCTGGTTAAAGTCACACAATTGGAGTCTAACCCGTGTGCATGTCCAGCCATATTCAAACAATTCGCCGACGCGAGTAGAATAAACTGAAAGGCAGACTATTAAGTTATAAATAAAAATATTGTTTAACCTTTGGAGCCTTAGAATGGCTGATGATTAATGTACCCCGACGGTGATAACATTAAAAATATAAATAAACTGTTTATGTTCTCACGATTTCATTACTTGCCGAAGTTATGGTTAATTATATTTTATCTTTATAGTTCGACATGCCCTCGATAATCATGTAATAATATGTATACTGGTACTAGTTTTATTACAAACTGATATCTCAGATTATCTCTCGTTATATCGAAGATTCCATTTCTACTGAATCGGTTAAAAACAAGAAACTGGTTAATCTCAAGCAGACATACATTTAATCTGTGGCGACGATGACCTTTTGTAGTATTGTTATGTCAACAGTAATCATAGGTGACACATGACACCACTGAACAGATTTGATACTACAAGTACACTGCACAGCTGACTGAATATCAGTAAACTGTAATAATGTAAAGATTATATTATAATTTTCTATTCCAGTCATCGCATCACAATTTCAGTTAGTAGTAAGCATCTAACGTAATATATCCAAACTAAAAAACAATGAAATCGCTAAAAATTACTCAAAGAATTTGTGGTGCACTATCATATAGAAAACTGTTTTCCTAGACGCCCGCTATCGTATAGTATTCTGTAGATACTGCATGGTATTTGAAGCAATTCGCTCATAGATGTCGCAGCTCATCTGATATTGAAGAATAAACTGAGCTGGTATTTAAGACTTATCAATAAACATTCGTACCTCTTGCAACACTTTTTTCTTATCAGTGTTGATTTCTTTTTTACCTGTACATTTGATATTTCCACAAAATTACACACTTGTATGGCTAACAAACCCTATTTAAATAGAAATTTAATACTTACACTTTAACATGAAAATAAAGGTAAGAGGAATAATATTAAATCATCGACCGAATGCATAGATATAACTCAATGTTAATATCTAAAATGTATATTTCCCCAAACAGCACAAATGTTCTATAGATATCCATTTTTATCCAAACTGTCTTGGATATTCATCACATTATGTTGGATATCAATATGTACAATAAATGGATATTTCTATGTATAAGATGTCCAGTAAACGTCCTTAAAATAAATAAGTAGATATCCATAAGTATATACGTTTATATTGGATTTGTTGATATCAATTTTCTTAATAAAATATTCGGAAATTATTATGAATCACATACATATGTCCACTGGATTTCCTTTCATGCCTTTCATATGTGTCGATATCCATCAGATATTTCTACCAAAGATTAATAATCTTTGATTCTACCTATCTTCTACACAATCTTTCTTCTCATAGTTGTATAAAACTGGCATAAGGGCCCTAATTTTCTTCTCGACACACCATGGATTATCTCCCATGGGTTAAATACATCTGAAATGAAAAACTTTATTACAGCATTTCAAATGTGATCTGGTGGATCCCATATTTTCATCATTACCTGAATCAAATTTATCTTTCTATGCAGATTTTTCTTTTTGCACAGTGAACATCACTGTTGCAAAAACAACAATTCAGATCATGAAAATTATAATACAAATGGGAAAAGTTAAATGTAATTTGGGTTAATTTTAATTATAATACATAAGCAGATATTAGAAATATTGGATGGATATTGCAATTACATACGTCCACCATGGACGTTGGATATCCTAAACGTGTTACGAAGTGTCACAACGTGGAACATAAGGATGACCAAAAAGGAGGTCCATGTAATGTCCTAGAAAGATGTAAAAAGGATGTAGGAAGAATATTATTTATGAACATATAAACGCATATAAAAGGATATCTTAGAAACTGTCAATGTGACATTAAGCTAGAATATAAAAAATATACTGTTACTTGCTCCATGGTTTGAGTTGTGTATATAAAGTAAATCCTATTTATGTACCATATATGTCTATGAATATCTGAAGTATGTACATTGGAATTACGTATGTCACAACCTATGTTAATGAATAAGATGTCAACATATAAACATAGCTAATTTAACGAATTTATGTATCGCCATCTAGTCGTAAACATTAACGTTGACATCCTGATATGAATGTCCACTGGATATTCATGTCAAATCCCTTGCTTATCCAAGTATAAACATTGAGCGTATAAGTTTTCCATATAATTTTTAAAAAAATATGTATCTACTGTACATTTTCTTCTATGCCCACCTGAAATATACATGTAAGATTGACAAAAGACAATACATATACGACCTGTGAGGAGGTTCTTATGAGTATCTACAATGAGCATGATCAATTTTTGTAATATATCCATGTGGCATTCACAATAGACACATCGTGTTTTCATATTTTCACACTACATAGGGAAGCAGCGTCAATCGAACTCATACAGTATGAGAGAGCATGGACTACATCATAGACCAGACAAAGAGCTGCGCTGTAACAAATTCCATTTCAGTTACATTTCGTATCAAGAGGACTACGTGAGCTTGACCGAAAGCCTCCTATGTAGTGTTTTGATATGAAAGCACAGTACATTTACTTTCCATTAAGGAGATTCATATGGATCCTCAATAGATATAATAAGTTGTAGCTTCCATAAAATGTCCATATGAAATCGAAATCAGCAATGAATACAAAGTTGCATCCTATTAGGACATTCACAATGTACATAATAAATAAATAAATTTAAGATCCTCCCTTGACAGACATTTAATTGTAATGGGAATCCTTAAGACATTGATTGGGTTCGGGCAATATA
Source organism: Rhamnusium bicolor (assembly GCA_029963845.1). Taxonomy (NCBI): domain Eukaryota; kingdom Metazoa; phylum Arthropoda; class Insecta; order Coleoptera; family Cerambycidae; genus Rhamnusium; species Rhamnusium bicolor. The sequence goes on along the minus strand of JANEYF010000571.1, from coordinate 453,635 downwards.
AAAACACAGAAATTAATATTTTAAAAATGTCAATTTCAAATTTTTTATCACATTACCTTATAGACATAAAAAATCATATTTAATCTTCATTATAAAACAAAAACAAATATGGGTTATCCCTTCTTCTTGGTACTGTAATAAGAGTATGCTTTATTAAATATACCTATTTTTTCTTCGAAGTCTTATCTATAAGAGACTCTATCATTTTGCGACGCTAAACTCCTGAAGTGGTTTGGAAACTTTGGTGGGAAGCTGACACTGACACCATTATTATATCATTGCCCTCAACGTGCGTTTCGCCAGCTAAGTTCGCATCATGTGTGGATGATTAAACCTGTCTTAAGTATTTCTAGATGATGCCAACTTGGTTGTCAAAACATGCGTCGAATGGAGTGTAAGGTATTTTGGTCTTTTGTGGAAAACTGCGTCAGTGTTATACATAAACTGTTATTGTTAGATAAAAGTGATTATTTTTATTACTATTTATTCTTTATAGATACCTGTATTTTGATTGGCTTGTTAGTATGAGGGTTAATGTGGCGTTCTTCCATCCAAATTCAGGCAAGACCATGTTGTTGAGTTATAATAAGTGTTGGCAAGTACTGCAGCCATTTAGTGGTGCAATAGCAGGTAGATAGATGTCTGGTGAGGCAATGACCAGCTGGTGGACAAATCGAAGCGAGCCGGGGGACTAGTCCATTGTTATATATCGTAGTGTTTACACGCTAATTTATTTCCTCCTTTGTATTTTATGTTGTTGTATTGTTGATAATTTTATTTGTTGTATTTTATTATTGATATTAATTTAATAATAAAATATGTCAGACGTGCGCAAGGGTAAAAAACCGGCCATACGCTGACAAAGTGAATAAATTTATCAGTAAATTCCCAGATTTATTTTATAATGGTGCTACAATTTTTTGTAAGGTGTGCGAGACAGACCCGATGTGCTGGGGATAAATATGATTGTAGACATCACGTAAATATTGTGCAGTATAAAACTAAAAAAGAAATTTGTGAAGCTTTCTGAAAACACAGTTTATGTTCGATTTACTGTTAATACTGATTGCCTGGATGATCCGCTGCACATACTCGATAAACAACCATTTCTGGAATTCTGGAATAAATACAATCCCCAGGTGACGTTACCAAGTCGCGCAACGTTGCGTAACTATGTACCAACTGTACGCGAAGACATTGTAAAAGATCAAATGTTTATTAAAAAAAAAGACGGCTGTGGTTATGTGTTGATGAGACGACAGATCGTAAAAGAATTCTATTGTAAATGTTATAGTACGTGTATGGACCTTCTTAAACCGACATTTCCACTATTGCTAGCTAGCAAAAGACTAACTGAATGTATTGGCAAAACATTACGCGGGTGGTGTGAGAGACGTTGATCTGTCAGCAAGTCAAGTGTTGATGTTTGTGACCGATGGTGCCAAGACAATGCGTTTGGTAGGCCGTCCTCTACAAGAACACGCTTGTAGGTTGGTACATGTCACGTGTAAAGTGCTTTACATTTTGTGGCAGAACCTACTCGACAAGGTTTTCCAGAGGTAGATGCATTAATAACAACTACAAAAATGTGTTCCTTAAATCTCCTAAACATATTCGCGCATTTCACAGCAAGTGTCCCGGTGTTTCCGAACCACTACAGCCGATTCTTAGAAGTTTGGGAAACATCGTTGAAGGCAGTGATGGTGCTTTTGGATATAGAGAAAGCGTTCGATACGGTCTGGATCCCTGGTTTTATTTATAAAATGCACGGCTACCACTTTCCTGAATATATAATCAAACTCGTTCACTCATACCTGAGCAACAGGATGCTTCGGGTTAGACCAACAACACACTATCAACATCGCGGGATATTCGTGCGGGCGTCCCGCAGGGTCGGTCCTCGCATCAAAATTATTTAACTTGTACGTCTCCAACTTTCCCACTTTCCCCTAATACGAAACTGGCCATGTATGCCGATGATACGGCCATGTACAGCCACAGCTGGAGTGCTCAAGCGGCGAATCAGCTATTAAAGGCTCACATGGCCCGTGCCATGGCGTATTATGACCGATGGAAGATTAGAATGAAGGAGGACAAATCGGAAGCGATGGTGTTCAACCAAAATTTTAATAATAACAAAATATTGACGACGATTTCGATTAGGGGGTTTAAATTCCTACAAAATAGAGCGTTATGTATTTAAGGGTTTATTTAGATAAACGGATGACATTTTCGATACACATAAATCAGTCGATACAAAAGGTCTATACCATGTCAAGGAACGTTTACCCTCTATTTACAAGGAACAGTAGACTGAGTAGGTTGAATAAGACATTAATATACACGTGTATATTGAGGCCGGCCCTACCATACGCTGCGCCGGCGGCGTGGTGCAGTGCATCAGCGACGACTTTAAAGAAACTAGATACATCTCATACAAACTTATACGAACGTTGTAACGACATAACCCCACTGGGGGACTACAAAGAAATTTCTCAAAAATTCTTACAATTCAAACTGGGTGATAGTCCGTAACAACCAACATCGCACAAATTAAAGAGCATAACGCGTTTTTTCGCATTAAACACAAATTACCATATCAGGCGTTACCCATTTTTACACAACCATTTAGACCCGGCTAGCAGAAGTCAAAATTACTCTAAATTAATTTTCGTCGTTTCTGTTTATTTTTTGTCTCTTCAAAATTCTTTCTACAAAATTTTTAGTTAATAATAAACATTATATTTTTAAAATCATAGCAACTTAATAATTATAACTTTTTGAAGTAAAAATTAAGCGGAGCTGACATTCCCGCACTTTTTGTGCGAGTTTTTTTTACAGAAAGTGTTTTTCCCGTTGCAACAAACAAAATTTAAAATTTTTTATTATACAAATTTTTTATACATTTTTATTTTAATTATTTATATACCGTTTACACTTCTTCTAAGTGGGTAATTTATTCTGCTTGTTTTATTTATATACATATTTGCTTTTACAGAAATATGGAGATGTATTTTATTGGTCAATGCCTTAATCTGAACTGGCCTCATCCCCGGCCAGCCCCTCAATTCGCCACGGCGCCTAGGCGACGTGGATGTTCAGCTGGTCACGGGCATGAGTGTCCGGCGAGGACACTGTTGTATTTTTTAATGTTAATAAATTGTTTAAATTGAATTGAACTGTTGAAGGCAGCTTTTTATTATGTTGAAATTTTAACAACAAATCAAAACTCTGATATTACAATTCAATCCTGACGAGATTGCTGTTATATTAAGGAGAGCCAGACTAAATCAAAGATATTTCCGTTGAAAAGCTTTAGAAACTATTCTCAGGAACTATAAAAGATTACATGATGCCATACAAAACATACAAAACAGTGCGTTGTCGTTAGCGGAGTTACTTCAAATAGTGGATTGAAGTAAATCGACTGCTACACTGGTTTTACCAGATTAGGACAAATTTGTGGTGATACTGATGGTGCATCCCCAAATCCGTTAAGTACGTTCAAAGACTATTTTAAGTATACCTACATTACATTAATAGATGTCGAACGGTTGTTCTCAAAATATAAGCATCTTTTTTCACCACCTTGAACATCACTCACGGAAACAACCATAGAAACAGACCTGATGCTGCAAAGGTTTTACAGATCTTCTCCAGTTTGTGATAACCAAGCTAATTCATTAAGCTAGTTAATAGGGTAAGTTGTACGTACATTGACCTCAATTATAACAGTTTATTGCTTTTGGTACTTATTAATTTCTTTTATCTAACCCCGTTATGAAATGTCGTTTTAAATGCATTTTTGACGTTACAAAACGTCACATTTTTCATAACTGTCAGTCCCATTACATAACTGAGTGATGTAATGAATTTTTATCTAACCCCGTTGATGAAATGTCGTTTTGTAAATGCATTTTTGACGTTACGAAACGTCACATTTTTCATAACTCAGTCCCATTACATAACTGAGTGATATAATGAATTTTTACGTAACTAATTATTATCATTTTCCTATTTTAAAGCGGGATTAGATAGAGTTTTGTACTTAACACGTTATGAAAAGTTATTTTACTTGACTCATGTAATTTGCAAATAATTGGCAAATATTACATTCGTCAAATAAAATTAGTCTTTTCATAACTGGTTACGTAAATAACTATTACGTAACTGATTATTAAACCCATCATTTAAAGAAGGAACTCTAAGACTAAGAAGCAAAAAACACTTTATTAATAAACTATAACTCAAAACATAGTTATTCTTTTGATTTGTTTGCATACACATTAACAACAAAATTACTACAAACACAGTTACTAAAATTTATTCCTGAACCTGACGGGATATTTATTTCTTTTTCCTTGGCAGCTATTTCCGGAATATCTCTCCCCATAATGCACCGAACCTGATTGATTTACTTCTCTTGAAACAGCTACCTCAAAATGTTCTCCTAGTATATTATTTGCAATTCTTTTCTTGTTGGCCAAAGAATTTTTGACGTAGCCTTCTGCTACGGTATTGGATTTCCAGCCCCCATGCTGCTTAATTTTTAATATGTCAGCTTTACTGAACCTGCGAACAAAGATGCGGATGACCGCCGGAAGCAATGTCCAGTATAACCGTCGGCATTTGGTAAACCAAGATGTTTTGCAATTAATTTTGGTAAACATCCAAATGTATTTATACCTATAGGTTGTATGCCACATTTGTTATTATTGTATTTAACAAAAAAAAAAAAAAAAAAGAACGGTCATGCTTTGTATTTTGTAGATCCAGATTGACATATTTTCGAGCAATTTCTACTAAATTTTTCTTTGTATCCAGAAGCAGCTGCTATTTGTGACCACAAATTCCCGTATCACATTAGTTTTTGTGTTTGGAATAGTAATTAAAAAAAATTCTTTATCCACAACATCTCTGATACGCATGTCACACAATTCCACTTTTCTACAAGCACCGGCAACTCCTATAATTATTGCTACCTAAAATAATCAAGAAATTAAAAACTGTAAAGATTCAAATAGTGACAGTAAATCAAACCTTTGCAAATAAAAACTTCTCGTCATCAGCATTTCTAATAAAATTTTCAAAGTTCTCTCTTGTCAAAATGATAGATTTTTTAGCGTGATAACCTGTAGATTTTCTCTTCAAAAATGCTGTTAATATGGTATATTTTTTGATGTCAATGTTTCTTTTGACATTTAATTCTGCCTTTCACATTGAGTAGGTAGTTCATATTGTAGACGCTTTTATAGTTTTTCATCGTTTCGAAGTATGCTAAGAAAACCTTTTCACAAACATTTTTTACTCCTTTTTGTTGACACCAATTTTCAAATTTCTTATATGCTTCTTCATACCTGCCTTTTGATTTATCAGGTATTATTAAATTTACTGCTAAATTAGTCGATTCTTCTATATCAGATGGAATATCCATATCTGAATTAATCATTTTCGATTAAATTTGCTTGAAAAAATTCAGCAGATTGACAACTGAGGTTTGTTTATACAAATGTCAATCTATAGTAACGCTCAGGTAAAGCGATAAACAAAATTTATTTGTACGACTGCAAGCGTAGCTATGTTTGGAACCGTAAAATAGTATTCAAAATAAATTGCCATTTTTTTCCTATTTTAAAGCGGGATTAGATATAATGTTGTACTTAACACGTTATGAAAAGTAATTTTACTTGACTCATGTAATTTGCGAAACTCGCTCGCTTCTCTCGCTCGTTTTGGCAAATATTACATTTGTCAAATAAAATTAATTTTTTCATAACTGGTTGCGTAAATAACTATTATTACGCTTATTATGATGCGTACGCCTATATCCCGCCGCACATTTCTGCCAACTCTAGTTATAATGATGCAGGGGACCTCATTGTTAAATTCCGGAGATATTTGAGAAAGACAAAAAAAAATGCAACTTTAACATCTGGTATCTTAGAAATAACTGGGTTTTCGATATTTTAACAGGTTTTTCTCAATTATTATCAAAGATCGAGAGATAAACTTTGAGTATGGCTTCGTAATTTTCCTATTCCTAATTTGACAAATTGTACTAAACTGTATTTATTTGGTTTTCACTTCGCAAAATGTAATAGAATTTCAAATTACATTGTGAAATTTTACATGTTACTGCGAACTTAACACAAAAGGAGAAATTGCTATGAATATGCATGCATACGTGTATGAAAATAGTTTAATATATTTCGTAACTTTTGACATCAATTTAAAGTACGAAACCAACTTTTGCTCCGTCAACTGTTTTTACGCTGTGGACCTTATTAAGTGCGTAATATATTTTTTAAACCTTTTTCCTACGTCCACTAGACCCAGCAAACTTTTTACTTCACCGTTCCTGCAATTTCACTATGCATATGTGGCTGTAAAAGTGATGTTATATTGTTTTTACTCACTTTAAATATATTCCTGTTCGTGCTGGAAAATATTGGGAAATGCACTGGCATAGGAAGGTTACAACATGTAATCATCGGACTCAAATCCGACTGCTGCACGTAAGGTTACTACCCTTACCTTGTCCGGGCCGCCGTATTACGTTTCACGGGCTGTAATGGCTACGCCGCATCCGGAACTGCCAACGCAGTACCCGGAAATGCTGTTTGCAAATATCCGATTTAATATTTCAGTCGATGCCAACTTATTTCCTTATATGTTTCGATGTTTGTAGACTCGATATGCTTATCGAGCTCTTGTTGATTGATGGCGATTGTAAATGTGTTATATATTATTTTATTACATATTATAAATATCGCATTCCCAATTCAATAGGAATTTCAATTTCAATACACCATATTTATCAAAACTTATTTTAAGATTTATGTATTAAATTTTTCATACATGTTTACGTTTCTGTATATCATTTTAAACCAAAGAACGAAAGTAAGTTACTTTCTGATTTATTTTTCTTACAACTTAATGAAAATGCGTTTCGTTGACACAGAAGGAAAGGTTCATTCTTGGAAATTTTTTACATTAATATTTAGAAAATTAAATCTGGTAAGTCGCCTCTGTTATTTGCCTACAAAGACAAGCTCCTTTAACACATTTCCCATGATTGCTTGAAGAGTATATTGTGTTATTTATTAGGGCTATTATTTAGGTACTGATGTCGTCAAAACCAGGATTGGCTGTAGATCATGTGTCATCGCGTAAATAGTTTCATGCATGTATGACACAATATATCTTAACTTGTAATTTTTTTAGCGAATTCCGTAATATCCAATGTTGACAGTCAATTTATTATAAACACTTACTCAAAGAGGACTGGAGGTATTCTATCTATAAACAAAAACTTAGGAACCAGGACAGTAGGTATGAGGTTGAAATCCCTATCATTGAGTAGTACTTAACAAGGAACCATCAAATGCCTTTACAGCAATTAAATTGTCTGTGGCCAGCCAACAAAAATCTATTCGATCTTTTAAAGAATTTTTTTCAAAACTTTTTGATTTTCGTCTAAAGGAACTGAGACTTTGGCACAGGATATAGGCTACCAAAGTCGACAAGGAGTATGTGGAGGTGTACTTTCATTTATTTTTTTCGGAATATTTACATCCCTTCGCGACTTATAAGGACTCTTTGGTTTGGTCAGTTTATATTTTATATATTTAACATCTAATCGACGTTTTAATGATTTTTGCAGACCTTATTTTTGTTTTTGAATTTCCCGAGGCATCGGTGTGCAGGTGACCTTTTAAATGACAAAGAAGTAGTCTTTTCTACGCAAGACATAAATGTGGTGTCTCTGAAAAAGTTCACGTATTTTAAGCATGCGCCAATTATATCTTACAATACAAATGGATTTCTAATGAGAGGTGCCGTAGATTAACTCTGGAACATACACAACAAATATTAGTAATATACTTTTATTCTTGTCATTGCTAGTTAAAAATACATGTGTGTTAGTGTTATATTCACTAATACATTTAAATGTCTTTTACAGAATTTAGATATCTCCAGCGGTTCACTAGTTAATGAAAAACATAGTGACGTCAGCCTCAAACTTGGCTAGTGTAAAAATATAACTTTCGTTTTTCCGATAAATATAGTTTACGTCTTAACATATTAAAATTAGATAAAGTTCTCTGTATCATGGTCTGCATGAAAGCTGTCACTGGAAACCGAGGTCTAGTCACCATTCTGATTTCATGTCTTATGTTGTCCTTTAGCTTAGCCAGATTTACTGTTTTTTTGGCAGGTAGACCCAGAGATAAACATCTGGAGCGCTTAAGTCAAGGAAACGCTGTGGTCAGTTGAGGTCTGTATAACGAAACACAATTTTGTTTTGAAAATATTCTCGAAGAACCAGCATTGTTTCTCTCGATATCTGACACCATCTTGCTGAAACCAGACAGACCTCAACTCAAAGAAGAGAATCTCTTTGAATCATGGTTCTGCACCAATCTCCATTAATTGTCACAGTTCCGCCTTCATCAATCTTAAATAAATATGGCTGAATTATTCTTTCAGCAGATGCCTCACACCACAGAATCGTAATTTGAGCGAAGTGCTTTTTTCATTACCACGTCGTGGATTTTCAGTACACCAAAATCTGACATTTTGTTTCTTAACCATATCGGTCAGTTGGAAGTATGCCTCATCTCATGTTATTTATAAAATTAGGATCATCATGTTGATTATTCTGCGAGAATACTCCAACCTGGTTTGTCCCTTGCATTCAGCTATTGAACTGTTCGGATTTTTTGTATGGAAAGAGGTGGATATCCTTTCTCAATATCTGCAGATGAGAGCTCTGGTCGATTCTCAACTGTACCGAGTGTTGAGTGTCGTCTTGTGGATGTTTTTGAATTAACAGAAACTGTTTCATTATTATCAAAAGATCGACTTGTTCTTGGTCTGCCTGTATGGCTTGAATCTGCAGTGAATCCCTACTGTTCATATCTCTCAACCATACTTTTTATTGCTGGTGCAGACGGTGTTTTCGACCATTGTTTATTCTCCGGTAGTCTTGCTACGTTTTCACTACAGAATGTTGATTTTCAAAATATAGTTTTACGACCTGTGCACGTTCTCTGGTGTGTGTATTTCTGAATGTCAAACATATGGAGAAGGTGCTGGACGGATATATTAGAGGGAACATCCTGAATCATCACCCCCTCAATATCCATCAGTACGCCTATCAGACAGTAAAATCAACAGAACTAGCACTCAATAACCTAGTCGAGAAGATCACCCAATCCCTTCAAATGAAGGAAATTGCGGTGGAAGCCTTTCTCGACATTGAGGGAGCATTTAATAATGCACTACCCGACTCCTTATATGTAGCAATGGCTGCCAGAGGAATTGACCATACTATAGGCGACTGGATTCATTCTATGCTAACAAACAGAACCATAACAACGTCTCTACAGGGAGAAACAGTTAGGTTTAAAGCCACGAGAGGGTGCCCACAGGGTGGGGTTCTCTTCCCCCTTTTGTGGCCACTTCTTGTGGATGAGCTACTGAATATTCTCACACTGTGGGAGGTTGAGATTCTAGCATATGCAGATGATCTAGTCATACTAGTCAGAGGAAACTCTGAAGGAGTAATATCAAATACCCTTCAAGAGACACTGGATGCAGTGAGTAACTGGTGTGACAGGGAACAGATGTCTGTAAACCCTCAAAAAACAGTAATAGTACCATTCACCTGGAAAAGGAAGCTGGAGGACTTAAGACCTGGGTGAAACTATTCCATTTGCGGAGGAGGTGAAATATCTAGGAATCACTCTGGATAGATCACTTAATTGGAACTTCCATCTGGAAAAGGTAATCCACAAAGCAAAGCTGTCCTTATGGACCTGCCGTCTTATTTGTGGCAAATCCTGGGGCATGGGTCCCCAACAAATTTACTGGATCTATATCATGGTCATCAGACCAATGATAACATACGGATCCATTGTTTGGTGGCCAAAGGGATCACAGCGGATGGCCAAATCCAAACTCTCTGGACTGCAGAAATTAGCATGCATGACTGTAATGGGAGCAATTAGCACCATACTGTCAGCTGCGATGGGAATCCTCCTGGATTTACCCTCTCTTCATATATATCTGGAGAGAGAAGCCAGGTGGGCAACCTACAGACTGTAACAAGCGGCCATTAATATGCCGCAGACTAGTATCATGGAGTGGAACAGGTTGCTGGATGACAGAGAATCACAGCATCCTGGGAATGCCCTCAGATACTATGCCTACCATGACCAACTACGAGCTGACCTTCAGCATTCTTTCTCCAGAAAGAGATGAGTGGGATCAGAATAAAGCTGACCTACTGAAGGCAGACAGTTACTGGTTTAGAGACGGCTCCAAAACTCCTGAGAGAACAGGAGCCGGAGTCCATAGCTACAGACCAATGGTGTGGATATTCTCAAGACTAGGTACTCATGCAACTGTCTTTCAGGCTGAGGTTCATGCCATTGAACTATGTGTACGAAGGCTGGAATATATGCATCTTACACGCAGATCAATAACAATTTTCTCAGATAGCCAAGCAGCTATAAAAGCTCTTGGCTCCTACCGGTGTAACTACAAAACGATATGGAATTGTCAGAAAGCTCTAAATCATTTGAGCAAAAACAACAAAGTGACTCTGATCTGGATACACGTCCACTCTGGCATGGAAGGTAACGAAAGAGCGGTCTCCTTAGCCAGAGAAGGAGCGGGATCACGATTCATCGGACCAGAAGCAATACTTGGCATATCCTCAAGTACTGCCAAGATGGCTATCTCAACCAGGGCTGAAAGGAAAACTCTCCAGTACTGGCAAAAGGTACCAGGATTAGTTCATTCGAAGGCGTTTATAAAATACCCTTTGAAATCAAGAGCTAAGAAACTTTTAGAGTTAAACAGGGTAAACCTGAAAACTCTAACAGGCCTATATACCGGGCTCTGCTGACTAAACTATCATCTGCATAAACTCAGCCTAGCGGAAAACGCCGAGTGTCATTTATGCCTGGAGGATGATGAGAAGGCAGACCACATCTTATGCACCAGTCCAGCGCTGTTGAGAGGGATCCGATTCTCAATATTTGGCAAAGGGCAACTGCTGCCAGAGAATTTGGACACATTCTCATCCAATAAAGTTATCAATTTCATTAAGAAACTGAACTTATTGGGTAAAACATAATAACGCGTGAGCCACAATAGGCCTGCTAATGGCCGCAGTGGAGGGTCTACTGGGACCCACTCACAACAAACCTAACCTAACCTAACCTATTCAGGATGGTTCAAAACGTATATATGAATCAAAATCTCGAGTTCAAAAAATCACGATTGCTATACTTCCTTATGTTAGGTATAAGAAAGTAAACAAATTTGGGAAGTCACCCATTAGTATTTTTGAGATATCGCAGATACACACCCACACTCAAAATTATAATCATTAGCACAATTTCTTAATATAGTCTACGACTTAAAAATAGGTCCCTGATATTATGAACATGTATAATTATTTTTTAATAATCTAAAATTTAAATAAAGTTTTTATAGAAACCTGACTACCATTACAATATTTACTGTAACAACTTAAATGCCAAATATTGGGCGCAGATACATTTTTTACTTTCCGTGTTAGTTAACGCAATAAAAATGATATTACACTACCACTCAACTTTTCTGTTGTGATTCTATTAGTTTATTTAAATTGATGAATGAGCTTGTAGATACCTTGTAATTAAATATTATTCTAAATATGTAATCGAAGATTTTGTAAAATCGATTTTGCCATTTTATGAAAGAAAAATATATAGATACAGGTATTATATGACTAATAAAATGTTGAATATATTACCGAAAAAAGGAACACAATAGCTTTCTTTATCATTTTCACAAAGAAGCATAAGAAAACGTTACAAAAACAACAATACGTATTCCGCTCTCAAATGTAGCTTCTACTTCACCAAAATTCTTTGTTCCTCACAACATGTTTGATTTTAGGATCATAAATATCCGGTAAATTGATGTCGAATGACGTCATGTTTACGTGTAAAATCTCCACTTTTCAAATGAATCCCCCTAAACATTAATCTTCCTTTGTTTCTTATATTAAGCAAGTGTCAAAACCACAAAATAAGGTAATAAACGATGGATTGAGTTTAACAAGTTTTAATAAATATTTCAGTTTCTGGGTGTTAAATGATGTATTGAATTTCCGAGTGTAGTTCCGCATAGCTGATATGTCACTAGAGGGAACGTAATTGCTTAAACGACGTTTCGGCAGAATCACATCGGCCGTCTTTAGGTTCTTGCTGAAAACTGCTTACTGAGGCTTCTCATTGTTTGAACTAAACTGTCAACTACACGAGATTACACTCAAATATTTAATATTTATGTATATACAGATATATCACAGAGTAGAAACTATTTAAATGCTCAGCATTGGAATTTCAGAAATGGTAGACACAAATTTGTGGTTGAGTTAGGATGAAGTTAGTTAACAACACTCGCTTGAAATATACAAAAAATTTAGAATATAGAGTAGATTGGGGTAGCTGCAGCTTAACAGTACAATATAACACTAAAAACTTTTTTTCATGCATTTTTTTACTTACAACAGATCATTATTTAATAAAACAAGGTTTCCTATTCCTCTTTACCCCAGTTGTCGGGGTAATAGGAACGTGATCGAAAATACCCATTTACTTGTAGTACATAACTTGATGGGGCAGAAAGAAAGAAAACCAATATCTTGCAAACTATTTTTTTTTTATTTTTAAATCGGATAAATAATAAAAAAGTTATATAACATTAAAGTTAAAAGCAACAGTAAATAATAAATTATTGTAATGGACAATAGACTTTATTCTTTTATTTTGAGTTTCTGGAGGCTTTCAATGCTATTTCTATAGTTTTACTGGAACTATATAAAAAGTATCATTTCCGCTCACGGAAATTGGACCACTAAGAATTGCAGCTGGTAAGACTCCTCACATGAAGCCATCGGATGTGGTCATCCAAAAGTTCTAAGAATTTGACATTTAGAGATATGACTAATGGTCGAAAGGCAACGTAGTTGGCTCTCGTCAAAGAATTCCGGGTTCGATTCCCGATCGTGGCATTGGAATTAATTGTGGGACAGTTTACTTCCACTATACATGAATATTTGGTGGGTGTTCGTTGTTTCTAAATGTGTACCACCTCCCGAATGACGTTTGTATAGGTATACAGATGGTTGTACTATAAGTGGTGCTACATTTTTTTACAGTGGAATTTGGTGTATTTATACTTAAAATTCGTCCATTATTACCAATTTTGATATTGTCCACCACATAATAACTTCATTTTCCTCAACGGCCTTTTTATTTTCCTCAATTACCTTTTCATGTTCCTCGATCTTTGGTTTTTTGAACTGTTCCTTCATTTTCCTCATCTTCCTTTTCTTGTTTATAGTAGTTTCCACATGAAGTTTTTCTCCAGATTGTTTTGTTTCAATCTCAACATTTCCATATTTATTATTGAAAGTAGGAACAGTGTTCCTGAGTACCTCAACATGGTTTCCTATTTACACCTGATCTCCAAAAGTCACCAGATTTTTAAGAAATGTTTTTAAAAATTAAAAATGTGACACATTGTTCATGTAACTTATAACTAGTCATGAAACAATCATTAAATTTTGTTTTAGTGAATACAGAAAAATATGAAAGTCAAAATTGTGTTCTAAAGTCATGAAGACGTAAAGAGACAAGGTTATTGTACAGTGAAGATTTGACAAATAACACTAGTGGACAAGAAAAAATTCTCATGTACCTGAATAGCATATCCCACTGGAATAAGGCCTTCTGATTACAGAAATGACAAGCAAGAAGTCGTAGCACGTAACATTTTCTTGTTACATTAATAAAACATTATAGGGAGGAATAACATTATTATTAATTTTACTAATCTATTTATTGCTATATATCAATGATGTATATGACATACAGGGTGAGTTTCAAATGCGTAATTATATTTTAACCCTCAATATATTTCGTCGTGTACAATTGATTGGCACTGTCAAAAAAATTTTTTGAACAAATAAAAAAATTTTAATTTCTGATAATTTTTTCGTCCTCCAGCACCTGACATTTTGATAGTAACTGGATAACTTTGTAAACGCCGTTCACAGAAATGACGTAACTGAAAGCAGTGATGCCACTGCCAGAGTTCGTCATCACAATTATTCTAACTCATGAATTGCAAATTTTGAATTTTTAAAAAAATTATTACCCTTTTGTCACGGACATTTTTTTGTGAGACGATATTAGACTTATTTACTATCAGTGTAGACGCCGCACCAAAACAAATGTAATAGTTTATAAAACATTGAGCTCTTTTTAAGAAAGCATGATATCTGTACGCACTGGCCGAAAATAAGAAATAAACTTCAAGGCGGCCAAGGCGCGATTGATTAGTCCTTTGTGGAAAGCGACACTTGTCACGTGTAGCTTGCTCTTAAAATAAAAGGTGTTAAAAACATCTGTTTATCTATTTTTCCTTGTAAAATTAGGTAATCCTAACACTTTTTTTATAAATAAACAGAATTCGTCACGTAATCACCAAATATTAAAAATATGCAATACTTTTTCTGTGTATTTTAAATAAAGTGCTGTTTTCTCAAGATAAAATTGATTTTTTTTATAAAAAATGACGTATACTATCCTCCTAACCGTCCAGAGTATTATGGAGGGGGAAAAAAGCAAACTGTTAGGTGTGCAAAAAGTGACAGAAGTGTGTGAAAATACTGCAAACTATTTTCCATCACCTGATTGTTATTGTGTTGCACCTTCAGTGTTTTACTGTTAGAAACCAATAAAATAGTAGAGAACTGATTTATTTCTTGAACCCCTATACATTTAAAATTATTGTATTAGCAGAGGGTAAGTACCTACTTCCTTAAAAATAATAATCCTTTTATATACTTTGAAAAAATGAGATGGGAACATTAAATTCCTCTCGGAAAATTTAGTTTTAGTTGTACATTCCATATGAAACGCTTAAAAAGAAATGTTGATTGGTACAAAAAAAAGTCAATTGTACCTTTCTCACATTGAAAGATTTCAAAATGTTTAAAAATTATTTCAAATGGAGCAATTAATCGTTTAAGTAGGTAATTAATTATTTCATCCAAAAGTTATTATAAATTCGGGAATGAACTTACTGCTAGGGCTCGGTTTTTTCAATCGGTTAGCTAAACTCACATTTTTAAAATTAAAATTTTTTCAATTTTACATTTGTTTTTTGGAAGTGGTTATAGAACCAAATATTTTATGCTAAAGTAACTTTTAGTTGAAGTGGTTTGTATTAGAATCTCAACGATTTTTGTGAAAATATAATGCTAGGTGACCTCCAACTTATGCTAACTCACGATTATAAAATCCCGCCTAGGTGAGAGAATTGCATAAGAAATGGGGCAACGTTGTTTCAGTCCATTACATCATTTTAGCTAAGATATAGAATGTTTCTAGTAACCAGCAGTTCCAAAACAATTTCATTGTATTTTTTTGAAAGTCGATAACTCAGTTACATGTGGGAATTAAAAAAAAATGTATCAGAGGGTTTCTACAGATGTCAAGAATCGGTGGTTTAAATATAACTACACACTTAAGACTCACCCTGTATATTAGGCTTACATAAGTATCTCTACAAAGATAGAAAATAATTTTTGAAAAATACATGTTCAGATAATTTTTTCATCACCCATCATGGCCAGATTCCATCGTTCTTGAAGAGGGAAGGGGTCTTAGGGTTGATGGCAAATTCGAATATTTGATTTTTTGTTTTTCTTTTTTTTTTGGAATATCCCTCAGTTCCTTGTTACACAAAAATAGCAATCATCAAAATGATTGGTGGATTCTCGCCATACTCTTGGAACAGCAAAAGGCCTGTTTTTTCTTTCCCTTTCTTTCACTGCATTAGTGACGCCACAACTTAAACAGCAAACGTGGGGAGCCCATTGCTTGTCTTGATCTCCGACTAAAGCTCCAAAATATAGAAAATATGCTTTTTGTAAATTTTCGTACAATGCCGTCCCTTGTGACTTCACAAAGAAGTCTCCACAAATGTCACAAAATTTGTCATGTGAGATTTTGCCACTTCAGCGTTTGGCTAGACATTTTTGTCATAACATAGTTATGTAGACAAACGAAAACACTTTCTAACAAACACAATTGGGCACATGGAAGGTCAATACAAGACTGATACTGAAAATGTCCCACCTTACGTGTTCCTCTAAAATTACCGACCCATCATAAAATTTATTACTCGGCAATATAATAAGGTCTATTGTGTTCACACAAAAAATGGTACTTATTAGGACTTGTTGGATATTTTATTATCCACTGTCTTTAATTTAGGACATGCATATGCAAACAACAGAAGTATCGCCGATTTTATAGAAACATAAGCAATTCATCAAAAGAATTGATGGCACCCCCGATTGGGGTATAGTTTATGATACTGTCATTTCAATAATATCTGGGTAACTATGGTACCCAGTATTTACGTCGTTTATTTTTCTTTGTCAACGTCGTGCAAGGAAAAATCCTCAACGAAATACATTTTACTGCTGAATCGACACAAAAACAACTGCAATCGACTCACGCTGCAGCGACACGATTGCCGGACTACGTAAAAGTCGTCCATGTGTAGCCCTTATAATTTTTAATGATGAGATATTAAAAATCCGACACGGAAAACGCGCTCTTGAATTAGCTAGTAATAATTATTAAAGAATAAAACAAAACCTTTTTTTTTAACTCAAACTACTAACAAATTGAAATTATTAGTAATTTCGGGGTAATATTTCAAAAAGAAAATATATCTCACATTTTGCCGCCCTCTGTATATACCTGTGTGGAAATTGTGCAAAAAGAGGGAATTAACTAACTTCATTTCATTGTAACGTGTGGGAGAACTTATAAAGAGAAAAATTTTCATTATAAAATCAATATTTACACATTTAATGCAACGAAAACCATCAAGCATTGGACGGAAATTACTGGATTAGTCAAATTAGAGGGTTGTGGTCTGTATTTTTGATTATACTCAAACTCAATAAATTCCATTCAATGTGTGATCCCTCACCTAAATGTAAATGTACTGGCCTTTGGATCTTTTAATTTTAATTACTACATGGATTCATCCTCTCTAAATTAAAATTTCCATTATTGAATGGGGAAAGCCAAACACACATATCAGCATGTCCTTATTTTCATCTAAAAAATGTTAATATCAGAAATAATTTTTTTTAACCGAATAGTGAAGTACATATTAAGAAGAAAAT
Source organism: Rhamnusium bicolor (assembly GCA_029963845.1). Classification (NCBI taxonomy): domain Eukaryota; kingdom Metazoa; phylum Arthropoda; class Insecta; order Coleoptera; family Cerambycidae; genus Rhamnusium; species Rhamnusium bicolor. The sequence goes on along the minus strand of JANEYF010000571.1, from coordinate 436,357 downwards.
AAAGTGTTGAATTAGGAAGTGTATACCTTCTAATAAAAATGAACAAAAATATATTAACAAATTTTTATTTCAAGAAAAAAATAATAAAATAATTACTGAGTATTACATAAGCATTCTTTCAAACTAGTAGTAGTAGTAGTAGCTACTTATTTTACTAGGCAAGTAGGCCACAATGGGCCTTTTTTACCTAGGGACCTACAGTTTAGCATGGACTCCGAACCACGGCCTTCGACTGTCAACTAACCCACCGCCTGGGCCTCCCGCCTGGACCGCTAGTAGAGTGGCAAACCTCCTGGGTAGGTCTCTTCGACCCTCCACCCGGGCTCACCTCTCCGCCTGCATCAGGCTAGCGGCCTTCCCGGGATTGTCTGTTGACAGCCTACCGACTGTTAGACGAGCTATCGTTCATCCATCCAATTGCCGGACTCGATCAGTGCTGCTTAACTTCACTGATCGAATATCGGAAATTAAACGGATGTCCATACCTCATCCCCTTCTTTCACACTAACATGATAACAATAATAAATGCCTATAGTATTCTTATCTGAATGCGCTAGTATAAAAGTTTTAGGTAGATAATAAATCAAACACAGTACTTTAAATACATTTTATCATAGAAACTATTAAAACGACTACTCAATCTAGGAGCAATAATTGCACTGAATTAAATAATAATGTTCTTAGTATTAGAATCGAAAAATATTGATATTAAAAAAATATTGATTCATCAGAAAGAAAAATGTTTACACTTAAGAAACAATTTCCTCTAGTTACAATACAAAAACGAAAACCTCTAATCTGATATACAGGGTGAGTTCTAACTTATTTTATTAAATTTAAGGGTAAGTTCATATAAAAAAATAAAAATCTATGTGCTATAGTTTCCGAAAAAAAAATTAATAAAATTAAACCTATTGGTGTTAATACGTTCGGATCTCTACCCAAAATATTGTTCGATTTATTGGACTACCAATATAGAACAATACCGTAGACACTGTTTTGGACAATCATCATCGTCATTATTAGCAAATGCAGGTATAGATATTCTGACCGACACTGATGTTAGAAATCAACCTCCGTTGCTAGATGGTGACAATTTTCTAGTATAAAAAAGAATATTGCTATGCAAATTCTTGGCAAAAATGACTCCCATTGCACACTGTGTCGAATGTCAAATCTGGCAAGCCAAAACTTAAATTTTTAAATATCTTCAATAACGAAGAATTTCATCAAAGATGCTTCTTGGGGTCCCCGTGGCACTATTTCCACCACTCAAGTACTTTGAGCAACAATGCATTCTTTGATATGCACGTGCAGATTAGGGCATCTCTTTGATTGTCAATGGTCGTAGCTGTGGGAGCGTATTAAAAAGGTGACGATATTGATTGTGTGTTTTGATGTTAAATAGAATTGTACTACGTGAAGATATAGATCCAGGTATGTATTGTTTATTGTTTGTCACTAGGGATTTTCATCAAACACAGTACTTTAAATACATTTTATCATAGAAACTATTAAAACGACTACTCAATCTAGGAGCAATAATTGCACTGAATTAAATAATAATGTTCTTAGTATTAGAATCGAAAAATATTGATATTAAAAAAATATTGATTCATCAGAAAGAAAAATGTTTACACTTAAGAAACAATTTCCTCCAGTTACAATACAAAAACGAAAACCTCTAATCTGATATACAGGGTGAGTTCTAACTTATTTTATTAAATTTAAGGGTAAGTTCATATAAAAAAAATAAAAATCTATGTGCTATAGTTTCCGAAAAAAAAATTAATAAAATTATTTCAACATTTTGAGATCCTATAACTGATCTATCTCAACCGAAAAGAAATTAAGATAGGTTCGGTGACTACGATATTGACCTTGTTTTTTACAATAACTGGTTCACTACTTTTTGCCACTTGTCTCCGATGGCATTTTTATAACAATCCCTTCAAACGCGCTGAATGTTGATCTCCTAAAATTACACAGATAAGTTGGCGTTCACCCTGTATATTTACTTTCATTCTTCCTGAACTTTTCAAGGGGCTGGTTCACGAACATATTAGTTATAAAAATATTTAAATTACATAATTCAATATATGAACGTTTGTCATGTTTATTTTGACATTTTAAGTTGAAAGATAATATCTAAAATAAATATTATAACTTCGGTAATCACAATGACATTCATGACATTTTACCTAAACTAAATAAGCATTCTTTTCAGACATTTTAAAAAAGTTGACATATTATTGCTTCGCATTTATGTATTTCTGAAAAAAATAATAACATAATTATTGGGTATTACAAAAGCATTCTTTCAAACCTAACATGATAACAATAATAGATACCTATAGCTTTTCATATTTTATACTGTTATTCATATCTGAATGTGCTGATATAAAAGATTTAGGTAGATAATAAATCAAACACAATACTTCATTTATATATTTTATCATAGAAACTATTAAAACAACTACTCAATCTAGGAGCGAGAATTGCATTGAATTAAATAACAGTTTTCCTAGATTGAGTAGTTGTATTAATAGTTTCTATGATACAATGTATTGGAAGTATTGTGTTCAATTTACCTACTTTATCTACTTAAAACTTATATACTAGCGCATTCAAATAAGAATGACAATATAAAATATGAAAACTGTAAGCATATATTATTGTTATCTTGTTAAACTTGAAAGAATGCTTATGTAATATCCAATAATTATTATTTTAATATGTTTTTCTAGAAATACATCAATACAAGGCAATAATGTCAGTTTTTTTAGAATTTACTGATACTGGACGGAAAATGTTAACTCCACATTATAGCAAACCTCCTCATTTTTAAAGTTTATCAAAGATTCATAAACCGGATTTCCCTCTAAAATCAGTAATTGTAGGCTCTATTAATTCGCTATGTAGGTCTTTTAAAATTTTTGATAAAAATTTAAATTCATTTTCAGGTATTTTAAGTTTTATGTTGATAGAAATTTTTAAGAAAATATTCAGAAAATAACAGTAAATCATCAAATGGTGAGTTTTGACGTAGTGAGTTTAAAACAACCTACTTTCAGTTAGTCACCTATTTGTTTAGAAAAATGTGATATATGATGGAACTTTTCCAAGTTCATTTACCAGATACTAAAACAAAGATTCCGAGGGAAGTTGTTGTGACAGCTGGAAATAATGAAAATCTGAATTTAATAGAAATTGTTCGTAAATATAGTAAACTTCCATGGACTAAAATTGACCATCAACATTTTAATTGGTACCGGAAAGGAAATTGCAGTAAGCAACTTGTTGGTGTTAATATGTTTGGATCTCTGCCCAAAAATATGGTTCGATTTATTGGACTACCAAATATAGAACACTACCGTAGACACTATTTTGGACGCTCTTCACCGTCATTATTAGCAAATGCAGGTGTAGATATTCTGACCGACACTAATGTTGGAAATCAACCTCCGTTGCTGGATGGCGCAAATGTTTGCTACCGGAAAGGAAATTCCAGCAAGCAACCTATTGGTGTTAATACGTTCGGATCTCTACCCAAAATATTGTTCGATTTATTGGACTACTAATATAGAACAATACCGTAGACACTGTTTTGGACAATCATCATCGTCATTATTAGCAAATGCAGGTATAGATATTCTGACCGACACTGATGTTAGAAATCAACCTCCGTTGCTAGATGGTGACAATTTTCTAGTATAAAAAAGAATATTGCTATGCAAATTCTTGGCAAAAATGACTCCCATTGCACACTGTGTCGAATGTCAAATCTGGCAAGCCAAAACTTAAATTTTTAAATATCTTCAATAACGAAGAATTTCATCAAAGATGCTTCTTGGGGTCCCCGTGGCACTATTTCCACCACTCAAGTACTTTCAGCAACAATGCATTCTTTGATATGCACGTGCAGATTAGGGCATCTCTTTGATTGTCAATGGTCGTAGCTGTGGGAGCGTATTAAAAAGGTGGCGATATTGATTGTGTGTTTTGATGTTAAATAGAATTGTACTACGTGAAGATATAGATCCAGGTATGTATTGTTTATTGTTTGTCACTAGGGATTTTCGATGTCAATAGTAAGCAGCAGGCCATGGATATAGGAATAATGTTAATTGTTTTAAAATGTGGGTATTATTTAATGGGGGATAAGTATTATAATCGTATAATTTCGGATGCTCTAACTATATCTGTTTTGTTCCATAACATTTTTAGATTACTGCTATATCCATATAGAGGGTGTCCCACTTAAAATTCCCGGGACCATTTTCTCGAAAATATTTGATTTCCGTAAAAAGGCATTCACTCAAATATACAAATGACTTCAGGTTTGATTGAAAACGGTTTTTCTTCATATTGAGATACAAATATATGGCGTTGCGATCCAAAGAAGCTGTTCGATCACAGTAACCTTGAAAAGAGGCGCACGTGATAGAACATTAAATTCTAGGCTGATTTTTGGAATATTTGAAATTAATTATAATTTTTTTAAGTAGCAAAAGTCGTCTTAACTTTTTAAAATAAATTTTAGACAATAGGTTCTTTGTAAAATTTTTTATAGACAATCAGACTGTCTTAGATAGTAATAAAACAAATTCAATTAGACTTCCGGTTTGATCGGAAATTACATTAATATTTATTTTTGAATCAGGTACTTTGAGCATGTTTTCAAAATAACAGTTTCTCTGTTTAAAAAATGACTAATGTAAAATCCAATCAAACTAGATGTCGAATGGAATATATTTCATTACTATCTAAATCAGTCTAATTTACTATAAAAAAACATTTCAAAGGAACTGTTGTCTAAAGTTTATTTTAAAAAAGTTTTGACGATTTTTGTCGCTTAAAAATTTTTTATTTTAGTTGTAATATCTCGAAAACCAGTCATTCAAAAAACAACCCTCGAACAGTTTCTTTGCATCGCAATGCCATCTATGCCTCAATGTGGGGAAAGACCGTTTTTATTTAAACCAGAAGTCATTTATATATTCTAGTGAATGCCTTTTACGGAATTCAAGTATCTCTTTTAATTTTCGAGAAAATTGTACCTGTAATTTTAAGTATATTGCCTAATTTGTTCGTTCACTTAAAAAAATATTTTTTTTCAGTCAAGTATTTCCTGAATGGTTTATACTTCTCATAATGTAACCAGAAGTTGAGATGGTAGAGGTTTGCCCCAGGAAGTGATAGTACTATTGGCTGAAACAAAAAAAAATACATAATTGGTAGCGAAGTAGCAAGGAAGTTAGTATTTCACTCAGATGCTCAATTTATTTATAATAATTGAATGTTTTACGTACATATTGTGTAAATTTAAATTGTCTAATAAAATCAATATCGTTCTTCATATCATGTTTATTCTTTCCTATATAAACAATAATTTAATTATTCAGTCAGTGCGCTGAAAAATGTCCAACTATTTTTAGGTAGGCCGTTTCAAGGCGCCGTTTTGAGTCCAACCATTTTTAATTCTAAATTTTTGATATCTAATTCGTATTTTGTGTCCCAAAAAACAACTTTTAAACATATGTTTTATATTTTCTGATGCTATTTAGATTTTGTCCAGCTAGATTGGTTATTTGACACTGTGTGTCACGAAAATAATGTTATACATACGTCGTCGTCACAGCAGTTAGCAGGCCTTAGTTTATATACTTACAGCGAAATTATAAATATTTATAATAAGAAAAAATTCTGGGCAATCTAACCTATATACACCACATTTTTTAGAGATATCAGTTTTTCGTTTTGCATGGAAACGCCTCATATGTAGGTCAAACAGGTAGATCGTTCGGAGTAAGATATAGAGAACATATTCACGCACAGAAACAACATTACAACTTTTATAAACACCTAACAGATTCTTCTCATACAATAACTGATGACCATTAACCTAAAATATTACATATTTGTGGGAAAACTAAAAAAACTTAATTTATTAGAAGTGCTAGAAATTAATAAATTAAATAGGAATAAAAATTACAACATATTAAACGACCAAGTAGATTTAAATAATTCTCCGTTATTAAACTTATTCAGATAACCTGCTGTTAATAAAAATCACACCATAGTATAATTTACTATCTTGAAAAAACCCCTACATTTAAAGACATAACTGTACAAATTTGAATTATATTATCAACCAAAAAGTGACCCATCCTTCTATTCAGTTCAGTTTATATTTAAATGAAAGTAAAATCTATGTATAATTTAGTTTACTTGAAAATGTTCGGATAGGATGAAACTAATTATAAAATAACAAATAAAGTGAAAATTACAAAAAATGATAAAAAATGTTTATAATTTTTTAAATAAAAATAAAAATTTATAATAAGCCTTAAGTTTCATTTCGCTGTACTAATTCTTTAATAAATTCAGTCTTTCATGCGTTTTTGCAATATTTTACTAAAAAAAAAAAAAATTGTGCACTATGCACTAGTGAAATAATGGAGCTCATTACTTAAATCAAATGAGTGAAATAACGTGGCTCTTTCATAACAGCCTTAGAAAAAAAAGTAATAACACACTGATACATATAGAAATATAAAATTATTTGTGCACGTACGATATAAAACACCTACCAGATGAAAGACCAAATTGGCCACACTGGTGACGAGTGCCTTTATGAAATTTTTCATTTCACATCTGAGTGATTCAGGATAATATCAGTCCCTACTTCTCCCCGACTAAAGGGCTGTTATGGCCTCAGATTTTTTAGATGATTTATAATTGATCAGAAATCACACCGCTACAGGGTCAAGTACCCCTTGTTGAAGTTTTCTCATAAATTTTTCTATTATTGTCGTATATTGAATGGTATGATTGGTTACGGATGAAGTAACTTTAGTTTATTTTTATATACTTATACTGTTCAACATTTTTTTCCCTTGAATATGCTCAAATTTGTTTATTCTTTGATGGATATTCATAATAAAAATATTAAATATAATAGAAAAAAGGAAAGGAAATTTTATCTCACTTCATCAAACTTCTTATTTAATAACCTGACGTAGTTATCCACGAAACACCAAAACACTATATACTGCACTCGACGCGCATTTCGCGCACCAAGTTGGTATCGTCTGGAGATGAATAAAACTGTAGTTTTAATCATCACAAACTGAAGAGAGATGAAATAAGAATATTTAGAAATTACTTCTCAAAATTTGCAATGAATTCGAAAAAGTTCAATTAATTTGCGATAATTGCAGATTCTGGATAATCAGGTGAAATCCCGTGAAATGCAATTAAAAGTTTACATGATATATTGTGACTCTGTCTGTATGTTTTTTAAATAAATTCTAAAGAACCTATTTTCACGGACGTAGTCCCGGTTCTCATTACTCGAAATGAAAATGTTCAGCTACACATGAACAATTCGTTGAAGATCGTTTTTTTTTGAGCATTTATTCCTGACGTTTTGATCTGTCAGATTTTTTGTTTAAAATTTACCTACGGAGGGCTTAACTGTTTATTGGAATCAGCTTTTTCAACGGTTCTCATCAATCAAATTAGGTGAAATTTTAAATTCCCTGTTGAGTTAGGCTTTATTCTGAGTCAAATCTGTCACTTTTTCTATCTACTGCTTCCAGCTTGCGACTCTTAAATGGTCCAATTTTTCAGATTCTGCATTGACCATGTAACTTTCGAGTTTCGAAATAATGAAAATAGCAACTGAATCTATATTGCCATCTTCTGAAATAGAATCAACAATTTCTCTTTTTGTAAACGCTGTGTCAGTAACGTAGAGCCAAGAAGGAGAAGAAAGACTATTGTAAAAGTAACGGAATAAGAAATAATAAAATAAATAATTCTCAGTTATTAGTTATCAGAACAATAGACTACTGATTCCGAGGTGTGCCCGAGATGGCGGTACGAGTATTAAAACGAATTAAATAGATATATTAATCCAGATTTAAAAAGATGGAACTAGAACAGGTCGTGAATGGGCCGAGAATGTTCAGGAAAATTCTAGACTGTAAACGGATGGATATATAAGGTATGCAATGGGTCCAGGAGTTCAGTTTTAAATTGAAATTCAGCGAGTAAAGGAGAAGAGATTAGAGTTGTGATTTCTAATTGTTATGTTGTGATCATAATTAAGTCCTTCATTAAGTTATCGTTTTCAGTTATTAATTAGTTAATAAAGTAGTGAGGAAGTGCTACTTGGACTCTCATATTAGGCTTACATAGATATATCTACAAAGACAGGGAATAATTTTTGAAAAACATATGTTCAGTTAATTTTTCCTTTTAGGAAATCAAATCAAATCGTCTCGCTTTAAGAACCAACAGTAATCACCCATCATGACTAGATCCCATCATCCCTGATAACGAATTTCCATTGTCCTGATATCTTGATGAGATCTTTCTCCTTGCTCGTCGCTTAACGCACTCAAATTTTCAGGAAAAAAATAAATGAGAATGCAGAATGTGAATTTTTAAAGACAAATGTTTGGTATGATTCTAAAAGTTCGCTTACAATACTAGTTGCTTGTAGTTCATATTCCTCTTAAAAATCCCCTGACTATGCTTACAAATGAGTACCAAACTCTGAGTTAATTTCTGTTGAGTGTTTCTTTAAAATCTGCATAGTCAAGCAATTTTCTAATTTGAGGACCAACAAAAATTCTTTCTTTAAGTTTAGCGTCACTTAATTGGGAAAGAAGTTAAGTATTTAAATCCTTCACCATCTTTATTCATAGCTTTCACAAAATTTTTCATTAGCCCATGTTTAATATGAAGTGGCAAAGGAACATTTTTAGGATCTACAAGGGGCACATATTTAACATTACTAGTTCCTGGTTAAAATTCTTTCCTTTCAGGCTAAATTCTTTTCGCATAATGTTCTTTTAGTTTGTGGGACAATCGTGCAGACTGTCCCACAAACACAAAAAACAGCAATATTTTGTAAAACCTCCTTGAAGCCTACTTAAATGGCTATTAGTTTTAAATGTTCACATATTTGCCATTTGTATTTGTTGTAATTAATTTTATTTAAAATGGTGCTCATACCATCATAATTAGGGCTATCAAAAATATTCCGTGGGACAGTGGCGTACGCGAAATTAACTAATATGAGAAAAAATAAACTGTTACAATTTATAACAATGTATGTAAAACTTCCCTCTTAACTAGCTTGATGAACTAGCTTGCTTATCACAAACTGGAGAAGATGTGTAGCCATTTTGCAGCATCAGGTATGTTTCTATGGTTGTCTCTATGAGTGATGTTCGCTTTGGTGAAAATATATTCTTATATTTTGAAAACGACCGTTCGACATCTACTGATGTAATACACGCATACGTAAAATAGTCTTTGAACGCACTTAATGGATCTGGGGTTGAACCATCACATATTTGTCTTAATTTGGTAAAATCGGTGTCTTTATTTAACACACTTGCGAACTTTTCTTTAATGCGCTCAGTTGTTGCGTCACCTATAGCGTGTAGCAGTAGATTTACTTCGTCCACTATTTGCAGTGACTCTGCTAACGACAACGCACTGTTTTCAAATTTTTTTATGTTTTATGTAATGATTTATAGTTCTTCGCAATATTGTTTAAAGCTATTTCAACGGAAATATCTTCGAATTTTGTCTGGCTTTTCTTAATAGTTGCACCCTCATCTGGATTGAATTGTAGTATCACAGCTTTTATTTGTTGGAAATATTCAACATAATAAAAAGCTGCCTGCAACCATGTTCCCCAATATGTAAGAATCGGCTGTGGTGGTTCAGGAATACCGGGACACTTGCTATGAAATGCACGGAGACGTTTAGGAGATTTAAGAAATACTTTTTTTGTACTTGCTATTAATGCATCCAACTCTGGAAAACATTTCGAATAGTTTCTGCCACAAGATGTAAAGCATGCACTTTACATGTAACATGTATAAACGTACAACCTTGCTCTTGCAAAGAACGGCCTACCGAATGCATTGTCACGGCGCCATCAGTCGCAAACATCAACACTTGACTATTTGACAATTTAAATTTTTCTAACGTCTCCAGCACCACCCTGGTAATTGTTTCGCTAGTACACTGACTTAGTCTTTTGCTAGCTAGTAACAGTGGAACTGTCGGTTTAAGAGGGTTCAGTACTCGTATTATAACATTTAAAACAGAATTTATTTTACAATCTGTTGTCTCATCAACAGATAACCACAGCCGTGTATTTTTTTAATTCAAATTTCATCTTATTTATCATATCTACGTGTACAGTTGGTGGATAGTTACATAACGTTGTGTGATTTGGTAACTTCACTTGGGCATTGTATTTATTCCAGAACTCTCGAAATGGTTGTTTATCGAGTATGTGCAGCGGAACATCACAGGCAATCAGCATAAATAGTAAATCAAACATAAACTGTGTTGTCGAAGGCACACCATTTTTTTTATTTTTATGGTGTACACAATCACACTTATCCCAGCACATCAAATTTTTTCGCACACTACAAATTATTTTAGCACCATCATTGAATAAATCCAGGAATTCACCTATGAATTTATTCACTTTGTCAGCAAATAGTCGTTTTCCACCCCTGTGTACGTCTGCCATGCTCTATTATTAAATTAATATGAACAATACAGTACAACAAATGAAATAGAAACACAAAAACAATATGCAATATGCCCAAGTGACTTAACGTGTACACAACTCGAAAGCTAATAATATACTGGACTGGAGAAAGAGCTTCGCGGTCAAGGTGAATGCCGGTGACAGTAAGTACATCTGTACTCTCTACGACCATGATACGCAGAAACGATTTGCAGCTTTAGTCATAATCCTCTTTTATATTATAAAATGCAGAAAATGTTTCTTTTTCTAAAAGTCGTAATATTTGTTTCTTTAGCTAGTAAGTTCGACTCCTTAAGTCGGGAACCAAGAAGTTCTGCTTGTTGTTTTGACAGCCCCAAGTCACGTACGAAATCATTTAATTCATTTTGAGCAATTAAGTGAGGGTCACTAAATCTTTCTGAAATATACAAAGGGTCGGCACACTGGCCTGGGCTGTCTGAAGAGCCATTACTATTTCCATTACCTTCCAAAACAATATTGTACCAATCTATAGGCGCAATTGGCATTGGTAAGTCCGGTGCATTGTGAAGAACATATCTTAGGGCTGATGGAAAATTCGAATATTTGATTTTTTGATTTTCTTTTTTGAATATTCCTCAGTTCTTGTTACACAAAAATAGCAATCATCGAAATTATTGGTGGGTTCTCGCCATACCATTGGAACCGTAGAAGGCATGCTTTTCTCTTTTGCCTTTCACCCACAGCACTAGTAACAAGCTACAATTTACACAACAAATGTTGGGAACCCATTGCTTATCGTGATCTCCGACTAAAACTCCAAAATATAGAAATATAGAAAATACGCTTTTTTAACATTTCCAGACAATGGTTTAACATGCTACTTCACAAGGAATTCTCCACAAATGGAACAAAACTTGTCAAGTGAAGATTTGCAACTTCGGCGCGTTTGACTAGATTTTCTTTGTTCTAACAGGGTTATGCAGATAAACGAAAACACTTTTTAACAGACATAATTATTCACTTGGAAGGTCAAAACAAGACTGATACTGATAATGTTCCAGTTAAAGTAAAGTAATTTAACTGGCTCTTCTAAAATTGCCGACCCATCATAAAATTTATTACTTACCTAGCGATATAATAGAGTCTATTGTGTTCACACAAAAATGATATTTATTAGGAATTGTTGGATATTTTTTTCAGTTAACAGGGAGGTATTAATAATATAAAAACAGAGAAAATATAGTTCTCTCTGTGTAGTGTAACTCTAAGGGGCCTAGTCGGGAAAAAGCTTCGGATAGCTGTGTCACTCTCTAGAAAGTTATTATACATGCGCCACTGAATAATTTTGCTCTTGACTATACCTTCACTGGACCTTTTATTCACCGACTTCATTGAGGTGCGATTCCCGACAGAGGTAACACTTCCTTGCTCCATTTGTGGTGATAAAGATACTTACTTAGAAAATTCACTTTAACCGAATAGTACGGAATAAAAGTTTGAAACTTGCTGAGCATAATTATGAAGATTCATTCTAGAAGACATGTATGAATTTTACCTCGAATTTTACCGATTGATATCATAATTCAGGAGCTAATCACGTTCAAATTTCACTTATATTTACAGTATAAATTTTCCCTACATAAAGTGAAAATTAATTAAAATATATTTACATGTACCCTCTAGTACACTTTGAACTACTGATCCTCCAAATTTGGTGTAATTTGACCAAACCGTATGGAAGAAATAAGTTTTGAAAAATTACCTTACAAACACTGGTTTGGTTATTTTTTTTATCGTCACGGTATCTGCTACCCATTCAGACTACAAAAAAAGAATTGACACAAAAATATTTTAAGAAATTGATCGAAGTAATTTTATGAATATGTTCATATTAACAGCCTCACCTACCAATCATTAATTTACCTAAAACTATCATTTTTACATACTCTTATATGCTTATGTATCTGCCTAATGGTCATATGATTATGAATATACACTTCAGAATCAAGAACCGATTTTTGACCACAATGGGGTCCATCGATCCACTATAGTATGTACACCCATCATAGCCTTTTCAAAATAAAATGATAAACCCACAACATTTTTATTATGACAATTGGAAAGATCGACAGATCACAAAAATTAAAATGTGGTTTCTATTGACTTACATGATTTAACAAAGAATAGAGGACCTTAATTAAAAGCTTTAGATTCAAATCGATTGAACCAGTCACGCCACCTAAGTAATTTATTTTAATTAAACTTCGAGGTAAAAAGATTTACAGCAATAATTTAAGATTTACGAGAAATGGAATTGAAATCTGCTTATATTAAAAGCGTATTTGTAATACACTTTTATTGCGTTCCGAATTCTTGAACCACACCAATTCAATAAAGAAGAAAAAATATATTACACGATACACGGCAAAAGAAGCGAAAAGCATGAAAATGTGTCCCCTTGGAGGCTTAGATTATATTTATGTTCCCGTTGTGCTACTAGCAGCATAAAATATTCCACTTTTCTTATATTGTGAATTACTTGATGAAAACAAATATTGTCATCATTGAATAAATATATTTTAAGTGATTATTAGTATGTGTAAATTTATTTCAATAGTAGAGGTAGATTTAAAAACAGGTAATACTTACTAATTACTAATTATAATAGTTATGGTTTGTAGTGCCTATTTTAAACAAAATTGTGGTGAGTTATAACTAAAGCTGGCCGAGGTGGGGGGGGGGGGCCCGGTGTTGGGGGGGGGTTGTGCCCCGTTGGCATTTTGTTGTGATAGTCTTTGTGTTTTTATGGGGGGGGGTGGGGGGGGGGTTTTCTTTAAATATATAAAAATTAAAATGGGGCAGAGGGAAAAAAAAAAAGAGGCGGGGGAGAGAGGGAAAAATATTAACGGAATTTTTCGGTTTTTTTTTGGGGGGAAGAAAAAATATTTGGTAAGTTTGGATCTAAGCCTTAATGTGCTGGCCAAAAACAGGTGGCTTTCGTCATACCAATACCACGCAACATCAAAATAAAAAAAATGGCATGCCTTTGACAACTCAGTTTATGTTTGATTTATTGTTATTGTTAATAGCCTGTAATATTCCGCTACACATACTGGATAAACAACCATTTCGGGAGTTTTGGAATAAATACAATCCCCAGGTGAACTTTGCAAGTCGTACATCGTTACGTAGATATATTCCAGCTGTTCGTGAAGACATTGTAAATAGGATTAAATGTGGATTAAAAAATACACGGCTTTGGTTATGTATTGACGAGACGACAGATTGTAAAAAAATTCTATTTTAAATATTATAGTACGTGTACTGGACCCTCTTAAACCAACATTTCCACTTTTACTAGCTAGTAAAAGACTAACTGCGTGTACTGGCGAAATAATTACGCGTGTGGTGTTGGAGACATTCGAAAAATTTTAACTTTCAACAAGTCAAGTATTGATGTTTGTGACTGATAGTGTCGCGACAATGCGCATGGTAGGCCGTTCTCTTCAAAGAGACAATTGTAGGTTTTTACATGTTACATGTAAAGTGCATGCGTTTCATCTTGTGGCAGAAACGATTCGAAAATGTTTTCCAGAGGTAGATGCATTAATAGCAAATACAAAAAAGTATTTCTCAAATCTCCTAAACGGCTTCGAGCATTTCACAGACAGAGTCCTGGTATCCCTGAACCACCAGAGCCAATTCTTACACGTTGAGGAACGTGGTTGAAAGCGGATTTTTATTATGCTGAATATTTTCAACAAATAAAAGCTGTGATACTACAGTTCAACCCTAACGAGGCTGCAGCTATTAGGGGAAAGCCAGACAAGCTTTCAAGACGTTTCCCTTGGAACAGATTTAAAAACTATTAATAACAATTATAGAGGACTACACGACGCAATAGAAAAATTGCAAAATAGTTCGTTGTCGTTAGTGGAATCGCTGCAAATAGTGGACGACGTAAATACACAGCTACAGGCTATAAATGATGCAAAAAATAATCGCGTTAGTGAAAAATTCGAGAGTGTATTACAGAAAGATCCTGATTTTAGCAAATTAAGACAAATTTGTGATGGTGCATCTACAACTTCGTTAAGTGAGTTCACAGATTGTTTTACTTATGCCTGTATTACATCCGTAGATGTCGAACGGTCATTTTCAAAATACAAACATATTTTTTCACCAAAGCGAACATCGCTGACGGAGACAGCTGTAGAAATATACCTGATGCTATTATACTATAGATCTTCCCCACTTTGTGATGACGACAACCAAACTACTTCATAAATCTGCTTAAAAGGGTGAGTTTTATACAAATTTTTATAAAATGTAACATTATTGTTAAAATTTATTTCCATTTATTGTGCTTATTCAAGTATTATGATATGATGTAAACATATGAGTCATGTGACGGCTCTGTCGGCCAGGTGACCTCGGCTAGCTTTAGTTATAACTAAATACCACAGCTCAGATAGTCAGTAGAGTTACGGGCTTACGAACAACTCTCGTACAAGTTATAAATTGAGAATAAATATTGCGAAATACCATTAGGAAGTAATTAATAATCTTCTCTCATGTTATTTTATTGTATATTACTATCTCCTTGCAAAATAGACACATTTATATACTCGCGTAATTAATTGACACAGTGAAAAAACAAAACGCTGTATTTTAAAAGTCTAAAATTTCCTAAAACTTAATAATAAAGCACTAAATTAAATGTAGGTTTTGTCCGATCGTAAATGGTCTGTTATAAATTAAAAATGCATATAATATGTCGCAGTTCAAATAAATAAACAAGCAGACGTACGTATAAGACATCACTTACATACATCGCATTTGAGAACACAGGCTTGCGGCTCCGACGATCAGAAGTTTGCGATAGATTCTTAGGCGTTTTATTGTATTATTGTGAAATAATTTCTCGACGGATTCCTTGGCGAAATACCGTGGACCGGTGGATACAAAATAACTCGTTGTTGGCGACCTCGTCCCGTCTACTAGCGGTTTGTATATCAGCGTATACGTAGAGGCTATGCAATCTTAGACGAGAGTTGTGTAGGTGATACACCATCCTTCGGAAAAATGTACAGCAGTTGGTCACTTGTCTATTAAATGTTAGGCAAGTAAAAAATCCCAGCACTTCGACAGATAATAGATTCGGCAACATTTCCAGATTAGGGGTAGCTCATCTCCTGGCGTCAGTGATTGGTCCTGGTAGCGGACAAAGGCTGACGTTAAATAAATAATTTTAGAGTTATCTTGTGTAAACGAAAATCTAACGTTTCAAAACTTTCAGTATTTTAAATATTTTCCAGTTACATCTGTAGACATAGAACAGTTGTTTTCAAACTACATATGCATTTTTAATGGCAGGCGCTGGAATTTAACTCCAAATCATTTTGAACAATTATTATTAACATACTTTTATTCTACTGTTAAAGAATAATTGTTGTAGTGCAATAGTGTTTTTTGCTAAATATTCAGGTTCATCTAATATTGGACATTACAAAAATCATCCGTCAAAAGTATAAGGTAAGATATTGTCTATTTTATATTATATATCATTTTTGCACATAAACATATTGTGTTTGTATACGACCTGATTCCCTTACTGATTTTCGCGAAATTATTACCTGAGATGCGTTCTTTAAATAACCATAAGTTTGGTATTGCGAAAAATTCACATACAATTTCAAAAACATACTTCCGTCTGTGCCACAGACATTTTGAAGAGCCAGAAGAAGTGTGCCCAGCAATCAGTACGGAGTAAGTCCAACAATCACTTGTTGGTACCAAGAACTTCGCTGCCCCGGGCCCAGACGGCATTAACAACTGGTGATGGAAGAAATTTCCTTCCACTCACCGCCGTCTGGCGCGAGTTTTAACTCATGGTTGAACGAGGGGTAGCAGATTCCGGACTGGTTCGTCGAGGGACGTACTGTGCTTATCCCCAAAAAGGGGATCTTTCCGACCCGAGGAATTATAGGCCGATCATTTGCCTCAACTCCTGCTACAAGATATTTACACGTATCTTGTATGCCAGGACACTGAGGTCTGTTGATCCGGTCTTCCAGCAGATACACGAACAGCGTGGTGCCAAGAAGGGCATGGCAGGTTGCAAGGACAGCCTGCTGATAGACCGCTGTATTACACAGGATTCTGTGCAATACAAGCGGAATCTATTGATGGCCTGGATTGATTATCGCAAGGTATTTGATACAACATTGCACGAGCTATTGTTGCACTTGCTCGAATGTCTTGTGGTACCAGCACCACTAGTGAGATGCATAGAACAGCTGCTGCCACTCTGGAAGACTCGTTTCACCATAACATGAGGTGCATAGGGAGTCACGATAGAGAAGGTGGCATTTAGGAGAGAAGATTTCCAGGGTGACTCCCTGAGTCCTCTCCTCTTCTGCATTTCACTGCTACCGTTGTCTGCTGGGCTCCGCCAAACCCGCGGATATCAATGTGGACCACCCAGCGACCAGAGGCATAAGGTCGCCCATCTATTTTATATGGATGACCTTAAACTTTATGCCTCCGGAGGGGGCGAACTACAAGAAGCTGTTAGGGTGGTCGAAGAATATGTGTGTCATCGAGTTCTCGGCACCTACGGAGATAAACAACACCTTGAAAGAGAAGGAGAAACGGACCAAATATCGCGATCTCCGGTACGAGCTCCAGGTGCTGTACCCAGGCTACTCAATCAAAATGGTCGTCCTAATAATCGGTGTACTCGGAGGTATAAAGTATACGCTGCTCTCGGAACTGAAGACCATACCGGCCTGCCAAAAATCATCCGAGTGGCTGGCAGGCCAAGTGCAGAAGGCGGTCATTCTGGGATCTCTCCGTCTGCTTAGGGCACACGATTCCGGAATCTACAGTCACTAACCCCGCGGGATGTGGGGAGTGGCTGTGGTTAATGTGCTGGCGCGACTCCCGTGAGGCGTCGGACGCCACGAGGGGACTGTCCAGCGTCGGGAAACCGAAAAAAAAAAATAATGATAATAATAAATGTCTTTATTGATTTAAATTGTACATTAACAATACAATTTTGATTTTAAACATAAGGCAAAGTCTAGCTTATAGCTACTTCACTTAACCTTAACTAGTAATATCTAAACAAATGTGATACAATAAATTGACATTTAGAGTAAAATTCGATAGGAAATAGAAAAAATAGTGAACAATGTTATACAATTAAACTAAAACTTAAGAAATATAAGATAAAGAAAATGAACCTAACATAAATAGAAGTAATAATTTAGGTTGCAACTGTGTAGACGGAAGATAAGATTTAACTTTTTTTGCGAAACCTGTTTATAGGAAGAAGTTTGAATTCTTTTGTCTAATTTATTATATATGTTGACAGCATTGTACGAGAATGACCTTGTAAATCAGGAAGTGTGAAATTTAGGCAAGGATAATGAATCCATATGTCTTAGGTTAACATTGTGTGCACTATGTCGAAAAATTAATTTATTTAGTAGATAGGGTGGTGAAGAGGTACGAAGAAAATTATGGACAAAGACAGATATATGATATTTATACAAGTTATCCATACGTAAGCAACCAAGTTCATTTATATTATGGGATACATGATAAAATTTTCTTAATCTAAAAACAAACCGACAGCAACTGTTTTGAATTTTTTGCAGACGATATTTGGTTGTTTTATCTAAACAGGGGAAGTAGACTATATTACAATAATTTAAAATCGGTAAAACCAGAGATACAGGGTTTTTTTTTTGGTAATTTAAAATTAATTATATTTATGTAGCAATAAAGAAATTTTAGAGCAACATAACATTTTTTTATTAATAAAGATATGTGATCGTACAACCTCAAATTTGTGTCAAATAAAATACATAAATTTTTTGCTTTGTCTACAACATTTATAGGCTGATCACTAATCTCTAGTTTTAAATTATTTTGTATAAGTTGCTTCTTGCGTTTAGAACAAAAAAATAATTACAGCACATTTATCTGGATTAAGTTTCAAATTGTTGTTAGTTGCATAATTTGATATGGAATTTAAGTCACAGTTAATATTTATTGAAGCGTTTATTGTATTATTCGGATTAAAAAGAGTAGAATAACTGAGCAACGTCTGCATGAGCTAAAGCTTGTGTATGTTGTGTACACTCAAATATGTCCGCAGTGTAAATTTGGAAAAGAAGAGGTCCTAAAACGGAACCTTGGAAGACTCGGAATGTGATTATGCCTAAATTTGAGGATTGGTCATCAATAATCACTTTCTGAAAATGGTTACTTAAGTAGGAAAAAATTTAACTGAAACATCGTCGAACCCATAGAATTGTAATTTATCGCATAATAAGGAATGATCAAGTGTATCGAATGTTTTAGAAAAAATTAACAATACTAAAGTATTTGCCTCACTACTGTCTAAAGATTTTAAAATATTGTCTGTAATATTTAGCAGTATCGTTGTTGTGATAAGACCTTTTCTAGAACTCAATTGATTAGATTTTATTATATTGTTATCATTCACATAGTCATGTATTTGAGAGTATATAAATCTCTCCATTACTTTAGATAGTGCTGGTATAATAGTTATCGGTCTTAAATCAGAAAAAGATTGAGGGTTATTTATTTTTGGTAGAGGTTTAACTATAGAAAGTTTCCATTTATCAGGGAAATGTCCGGATTCAAGACAGCAGTTTATTATGTGTGTAATATGCTTGCATATAGAGAGTAAACAAAGCTGTAACATTTTAGCACAAATTTAATCGCTGCCATAAGCATTCGATTTAAGATTTAACACAATTCAATTGATATCGTTATAGAACGCTGATTTAAATTTGAATTTTAATTGATCATCAAAACTATTAGAGAGAAAATAATCATTTAATCATCTTCAGATGATGCCAACTTAGTTGGCGAAACTCGCGTCGAGTGCAGTATATGATGTTTTGGTGTATTGTGGAAAACCACGTCAGTGCTTGATTCTTTTGTGGTAAAATGTTATTAGAACATCATAGAGTTTTAATAAAAGCTGACTGGAATTAAAAAAAATGGGTTACGAAAAATGGTAAGAGCAGTTGTAAACATACATTGGAATACCAGAGCGATAACTTATAGACATTTTGAAGAAACAAATGGACATGGCAGACAAATCCAAGAAATAAAAAACATATGGAAACTACAATACGTTGATATCACCGGAAGTAGTATGTGTCTCCGTCTGGTAGAATAAGAATACGGAATAAAATAATCAATTGAAAGGAATTATTAAACAAGCTACTCTATTCACTTTAACTTTGCAGTGTTTTTGCAAGATAGAAAACAGAATGCGCGCTGATTCTTGGTGCCAACGGCAGGCAGGTGTACACAAGTGCAAAGTTCCTATACCGGTACATTTTCATAATCATTTTATTTCATGAGTATCGGTCATAGTTGGACGTTTCACTCACTTAAGTCCAACCCATCACTGCAAAATTAAAGTGAATAGAGTTTAAGTACATTTAAAAACATTTAAGATGCAGATTAAGATTCGAAGTTTGTCTTCATTTAAACAAAATATTTTGAAAAAATGATTCCTTAAATAATATTTGGTTTACGGAAGAAAACATGTTTTATCCAAAACAACCAAATTTAAGATGATACTATTAAATAGAAAACATTGACTCACAAAAGTTTTTAATAGAGAAGAATCATTTTGCCCCTAGTAATGGCGTCTTTGGGAGTTTCTAGGTTAGGGAAAAATAGAGCTTGTATTTCTGGAAGGAATTCGTCTTCATTCTGCTAAAATATTTTAGGTCTAATGTTACCAGAATTATTTGCCATAAGTAAGTAACGGTTATGTTTGTAATCAACACTGTGCTCAACCACATCGTTCATTTTAAAATAAATTATTTAAGAGCGAACTGTGCAAACTTCAGTTCTTCCAATGAATGGCCGTCCAACAGCTCAGACTTGATTCCAATGGATGGATGGAGCAATTTGCTGGAGAAACTTCAATCTACGACTTATCTGTAACTCAATAAATCATTAGAAGAATCGATTGCAGAAATACATAAACGTAAACAGGTCATGCTGAACGGCTTCTGATTTTCTAGCAAAATTTTATATTATTAAAATTATTACAAAAATAATGTTTAATTCCAAGTGTCCCTATATAACCTTGTTAGCGTGCTATAGAAATAATATTTAGTCAAATATTTTGCTACATGCTAGTTACAAACAGTTGAAACCTCCGACCACACTCTTGAATAAAACAATCTTTGATCCTCTTCTCCATACCTAGTCACGAATAACCTTTATTTCTTGGCTACAACACCATTAACACTCTCATGACGATGTTCTTTAATGTAGTACTCATAAAACACAATGATGTTAAAAAATCAACAATGCTGTCTGAAAGCCAACTTCCTGTATAGCAGCAGCCAGCATCCTGACAAAGGAAGGGCAGTAGCCCACAGACAGGCTTCAACTTGCTGCTGACGACTACCACCCTAATCCACTAACTTACACCATTTTATCCTCACCAGTTTGGGTTACAACTTTGATTATTTTTTAACAAATAATTCACCTTTAAAAATAAATAAAATGTATTATGCTGTTATTAAGGCGCACATGTTTTTTTTTCTTTAAAATATGTCATGCTTGCAAATTTGGTAAACTAAGCAAATATAAAAATTTGCATAACCGTTTAGAAAAGACAAAATGAAAGTTCACGGTAGTTTAAGGAATATGATATGAAACAGAATGTATCACTAACTAAAGCTGGATGGAAGGTAGAGCACACAGTTTCCAATAGGCCAACTATTGCCTTCGGTGAGCGTCAACAAACAGAGATCTATGTGTACTGTTCCATTTACACCTGGCAAAAAAATGTTTACAAACTTTCGTATGTTTCCATATGTTCTTCCTTTTAACATAGTAAGTTTCAATTTCGTCTAATTTACACAATAATATAAAAAATATCTGAATTGCCAAAGTTTCTACATAAAAATTATTAGTTTTTAAATTACAGATATTATTATATAAATAGATTTGAGTTTTAACATTAGTTTAGACCACTCAACCTCAACCTTTGCTGCAATTAAATAAGGCCTGGCATATATACTGGAATAAATGAATTAAGTTGAACTAGAATGAACCAAATTGAACTCAACTACTGGGTGTGGCGTCGAAATAGGAATTATATATATGCATATATTTTTTTAGTAACAAATATGAATAAATATCATCATTTCTTTACCAAACATAATTGTTTCTATAACCCTATCTTCTTGAAAATGTTGTAATTTTCGGTATTATTACCATAACAGTATTTATATTGTTAATAAATGTAGACAGTCAATTAAATAATTAAATTTTGTGTCAATATACTGAGTAATTTTACATTAGTTTGCAACATTGTATTAAATAATATTTGTATCCTTCTAGTCGTGACTCCAAAAAAAAATTATAAGAATTTTATTTCCATCCTTCGATAATGTAATAACTTATTTTTAATTTATTTTAATAATAATTGTTGTTAACATAATACGCCTAATAATAATATTTCAGAATATGCAAAAAATATAAAGTATAAAATTCGTGTTCATGATTAATTTCTCACATTTACTTAACTTTACTTAAAATAAAATACTTCAGTGTTCATATTAATTTTATCCAATGAAATGAAATACAATAACGCTTAAATTTTTTTTTACTAATTATTATTTTCTAACTTTTACAAAAACTTATCACAGTTATATGTTATACATATACCTTTTTAAATAATTATTTTCCCGGCTATTTGCCAAAACGCTGAAACTTAGATTATAGAAAAGATATTATGCACGTTATGTTCAGTACGACTGACTCAGTAATGTTATTTTTAATTCTAACTACTCGCTTCAGTAAAACCAAAAATAAATTAAACAAAAAGTACTTACTAGTTGAACAATTACTTCACACGTGTTTCTGCATTTTTTGCTTCGTCAAAATGGCCCTTAGAAATCTCCGAAAGTAACTAAGAATCTTAGTAAATCCTATATTACATTAGGATTTACTAAACATATCTTTGCAACTCATATTATGATCTGCCAGATACGTGTTCAACAAGTCTTTTTTTGGCAATAAAATTCTAAGATATCTACCTGATGTGTGTCCATTAAATCTTTTTTGGCTAATAAAACTCTCTATCACTTGAACTACCCCAAGCAGTAATATCATCAGAAAGATGCGAGGAAGTAAATGAATGCTATCTACCCGATAGTCTCATTTCATCTACTACAGGATTCAAAAGAACTGAGCCCTGAACCATTTTTGTAAACTATGTTGTGTCGTTTTTTAGTTTCCTAAAAGTGAGAAAAAGCGTTGATTGAATGAAAAATAGTGTCGTGTCATGTTTTTTTATACATGGTTTAACAAACGATGGTTCGATTGCAGCAACAAAAAATTAATAATTTGTAGACTGCCATCTCGCACCTTTTTGTCCTCTCGACAATTATAAGAAAATGAATATATCTACTCAGAAAATTCTATGGCTCTATAGGTAGCAAATATACAGGGTGTTTAGCAACAGGTGCAGATATTTAACTGGTGATTTCTTCACAAAAAATAAATCGGATTTCTCATATAAAGTTTTCAGAATGGTTCAATTTAGAATAGTACCATTTGGTGAACAATTCTACTCATAGAAGACCTATCTATTTTTATTCGTTAAGAAATTACCCGGCACGAAGGTCGATGGTTTAATTCCATCTTGGAGCAAGTTAGAAATGTTATTTGTAATTTGTTTCGGGCTAAGATGGGAGAGAGCATTGTCGATGCTCTAGATGTAAATCGGACTCCACAATAAATCGTATGGTCTCGTCTTTCTTTGCCTTACACAAAATTCTAGAATTTTGAGGGGAAGTACTTCGGGAACTAGAGAGGCGGTTAAGAAAACCTTTTATAAAACATTTCATCTCCTGAAGAGGTGTCGGGCTGGATCAATATACCTCACTATTGTGAGTAGAAACTGTTCACCAAAATTTACTTCTAAGTTGATGAATCTTAAGAAAAGAATTTGTATCGTGATTTTGATGCTCTTTTTAAAATAGTGTTATTTCCCACAAATAGATAATTTTAAAACAGTTATATGATAAGCAACACCAAATTTTTGTCAAATTTTACACATTGTTTCGGAGCACCCTGTATACTGGGTGTTTCCATTTTAATGAGCAAGACTTCACTAGCGTATAGAGAAGGTCTGTATAAGCAAAATATTCTCAATGAAGTTTTTAAGAAAAAGTGTTTTTTTCCGATTATCTTGTGAATGGAAAGAAATAATAATTTTTTGCGTGGAGGAAATATTTGCTGAATTGCTTTCCACAAACGTAACAATTTTCACGTTGATAAATTCACCAGTGGCGTACTTACTGGGTGCATTTTACTATTTTCTTAAAAAATAATGACACGCCAAAGTCTTAGTGGCAATATTCCATCGTTTTTGAATTCTCAGATATTTTAAGACGAAAATCTATTCTTAAATTTTTTCCTAGTTTGCACGATTTTCGAGTAAAATGTAATAGCTTTGCTGTATCTGCTACAATAGACGATATTAGAATAGGGTATGGGTCCTTTCTTGGACGAAATTAAAATGGCTGAAAGAGAAACTCGATACGAAACTAGAGTAAAATAGTCGAATTTGGCCCGCCCTATACACTACAATAATAGATAAGGTCATCGTTTATTGAGAACTTAAGATAACATAAAAAATTTAAATATGAAAGTGAAACATTGTAACTGGTCAAACACATAAATCAAATAGCTGATTTCTAAACTAAAGAAGATGTTCAAAGTGAGACCCATTTCTTTAATACAAACTCGACATCGCTTTATAATGGACTGCCGAACTCGTCGTATTTCATTACAGACTGTTTCTATTCTCTCAATTAATTTTTCTCTACTTTCAACTGGGGTAGAATAAACTTCTATCTTTTATAAAACTCCAAGCAAAAAATCGAGACGAATGAGATCTGGAGAACGGGGCGGACATGAAACTGGTCCGCCACGTCGGATACATCGATTGGGATAAGTTGCATTAAGCCATTCTCGAAGTATTCATCTGTAATGAGCCGGATAATTGTCAAGCTGAAACCAATCATTTCGCCTTGAACCATGGTCAAACTTATCACATATCTGCATACGTTGTTTCAGGATATTCCAGAAATAATGCTGATATTAATAAACCAAGCCATACATTTAC
This sequence comes from Rhamnusium bicolor, assembly GCA_029963845.1. Lineage (NCBI taxonomy): Eukaryota > Metazoa > Arthropoda > Insecta > Coleoptera > Cerambycidae > Rhamnusium > Rhamnusium bicolor. The sequence goes on along the minus strand of JANEYF010000571.1, from coordinate 411,593 downwards.
CCTAAACTCATTCTGGAAATTTCTTGGCCTGATTCACCCTGTATAAAATAATGTTAAATCACCCTAGTAGCTTGGTTGTCAGAGGAAGAAGCTAACTATTTTATACAGATTTCTATTAAAGTAAGGCCCTTGCATCCAAACTAAATCAGTATTAGTTATTATTGAATATTATTATATGAAATGAAGATCTGGAGCTTGCAAGTAGAATAAGTCAATTGGACTTGTTTCATTTCGTGCTAAGTAAATTTTCATAATCTAATCAAATATTCCATTCCTCATCCCCTGTACATAATACAAATGCGGAAATATACCAACTACGCTAGCGTAGCCTATATTTGCAGTCACGCTATGCTTTTATCGTATACACTAGTGCTGGGGGTGGTTCAGGGATAAAGCAGGTGAACGACCGGGAGCAACCCAGACCGATGTCGGGCGGCGGCAGGAGGATCGATCTTCACTGCACCCGGCTTGCGCATTGCGCCCCGCCACCGCTCGCTACGCCATGCCGCCACAACCAACGTTGAGGGTTCTTTCGAATTCTTGTCTTTCATTTTAATTCACATTAATTGAAAGGAAAAATAAATGACACTGTTTTTCAATTTCTTTACTGGAACTTTACTTCAAATAAAAAGGACATGGTTTAAAAGAAACTGGGAAAGGATAATCAGTCACAAGTTCCTGAAAATAATTGCCTTACAAATCAACATCGTGTGTTTGGTTACGAAAATAGTGGTAAATAGATAGCTTCTTATTTGAATAGCTGGAATTCCATGCTACAGATTCTATGTCTATTTTAAAAAATTTGCTTAATAAGGTTCCACTAAATCAATACTGTCGAAACGTAAAATTTATAATTAAGTAAAAACAGCGGGTCCCCTCAAATAATTCGGAGAAATACTATTTTTTTTTTGGAAAAAGTTTTGATTTAAAAAATTTTCACTAAAGAAAATGTCGAATAAGATGAAACTAGTTGTAAAATAACAAATAAAGTGAAAATTAGACAAGTAAAAAAGTGTTTATAATTTTTTAAATCAAAATGGATTTTCACAAAATAACTTCATCTTCAATCAACTTTTTTGGAAAAAGTTTTGTTGAGTAAGTGTTCTTATTTTGGGAAAAATGATGGCATTTAATTGAAAACCATATAACAATTTCTTTAGAAGATATTTCTAAGTTATTTAATTTCTGCACCGAAAATAATTATTTCAACTTATGTCTCACTTACAAAAAGTCTGCTTAAGCAAATTTTCTTTTTGAAGTACCTATTTTTAAACGGTATGTGGATGATATTTTTCTGATAACACCTAAAGAAAAAAATGAAGAACTTCTGAGCGTGTTTGACAGCTTTCATGAAGAGTTACAATTTACAATAGAAATTGAAAATAACAATCCTTTTTAAATATTGAAACTACTCGTATACCGGGTGACACAGGAGACATGTAACACCCCGTAGCATGTTTATTTAAAAAGATATTATTTTGAAATTTGGTACACTTATATAATGCGTGATTGTCCTTTTTTAAGTACAAAAAATTTTTTCAGCACTTGCGATTTCATCGGAAGTGACATCTACTCTGTTATTTTTAAATGGCACCCTGTATATTTTTACCTATCTGATTCGTCTCTAGATTCTCTTTTCAACCATGTATCGGAACATGGCAATTTGTTTTTTAAAATGACAGTTAATATCAATTTTGAGTTTGTTAAGTCTAGGTGGCCCTGATATGAACCTTGGCAGATATTGATGCGTAGTGTGCCGTGATATCGAAGAGACCTCTGGCATGCAACTTTGCGCCTCATATATTTTTGGGAATAACCAGTAGCTGAACAGACTAATAAGATCCTAACTTATAAAAAAAAATCTTTAAACAACCCACGATATCTTAAAAACCAAGATAGGAACCCCATTTTTTACTTCACCTAGTTAAAAAATACTTATTTATCTTTTATTTTTTGTCAATATAATTGCTGTGCCTATCATATTTTGCTTTCTTTATTAAAATTAGTATCGAATGTTATTGCATAGTAATGAATATTGTACTGCAACAAAAATATTTAGTAAGCAGGCAGTGGAAACCAAATAAAAGTAGGTAAAACGATTTTTTTAATAAATAAGAAACATCAGTAAAACACATTTGAATAAAATTGATGAAAAACCATTACACTATGTAATACATTTTTACAACGAATGAATGAAATTAAAATAAAATATTTACTCAAATTACTACATACAAAAAAACATTTTTTTACTACAGATGTTCAAAATGTATATGTATATGCAGTGATGATAATATCTTGAAAAATGACAATATTTACATTAATTATGAGTTTTTCTTGGTCACCATAAAAATTATATAAAACAGGAAGCAAACAGATAGAATCAATGAGTATCAAAAAGTATATAAGAACTTTAGTGTTTATTGGTAATGACACGAATGAGATTCTTTCTTAACGCTAAAGTATACAACACATACGAGGAAGGGATAAAAACCATCATAGATAAAAAAGAAAAAAAACGAATATTTGCAATACTGGCAAGGATTGATTATTTGTTTAATATTTTGTAAATAGTACATTTTGAATTATAGTTATTTTTTATCTAATCTACTAATAAGATTAAAATAACATGCGCGTATTTTTCTCAATGTGTTTCCTTGGATTAACTGACTTAATCTTCTTTATATTGACCATTTCTTGAAATTTTCTTTTTCAAGATTATGTTGCTTACCTACTAGGTATTGTTGTTGCATCAAAATAATTTCGTGATTTAAAGCATTTACAGTGTTCTACTAATGATGTTGTATTTACTGTATTTTTGTTTTTAACGTCTATCATGTTATCTTTCTTTCTGGTTTTTAGGTATCTACCTGTCTGACCTACATTGGCTTTGCACGGTGATTTTTGTAAATGATATTTGACTAATTCTTCTGGTGTTTTCGCTTTTAAGTTTGCAAAATAATTCTTTTTTATTCTATTTTTCACTCTTAAGAGTCAATAAAGCAACCCACCATACACCTAACTTGGTTTTGCTCATAAATCTTGTAAATATAAATTTATGCAAAAACGACAGAACTTCCTACATTTTACAACTTCATTGCCATGTGGGCAAACTAGTTTAATATAAATTTTTTTTTTAATAATTTTATAATTTTCAAATACAAAATTACGTTCTTATGAAATGTAATTTTGATTTTAAGAATAATCTGTCCACACGGCAACAAAACTTTTCCAACTATTAATGAGCCGGTCTAAAAACTTTCCTATAATTTTTTTATTAAACGCAGAAACACGTTATTTTTATTTCCTAGAGGGACACCTTTTGAGATACTAATTTGCATTCAACCCCTTTCAGCCCTTTCCACACAAACTATCCCCTTAAGATTTTCAAGTGGAAATAGAGGGTGATTGACACCTCATTTTAATTCCATAATCAGTGGTGTACTCAGTTTTTTCGTTTCTTATTGTATCAAAGCCAGTTTTTCGGCTGCGTTCTGTAAATTTTAGATTTTAAATAATCTCATAGGAAGAAATCTAAAGATGCCAGATCGGAGGAATCTGCTGGTCATTCTATGACACTACGTCGTCCAATCCAACATCGATCATTTTAAAAACTCACTCATAGGTCTTCCAAAATCTGATGGTGCTCTATCTTGTTGAAAAGTTAATAAATTTTCATCATGTTAAAGATTTTCTTTATCATAGAATCAATATGGTCTTCTAAAAGTTCAAGATAACGTTCCCCATTTAAATTACCTTCTATGGTCTTATAATTTCTTCCTCCAAAAAGAATACCAGTCCATACATTAATTCTTAAGTTTTAGTGGAGTGCTCCCTAAACCATTGAGGATTTTTATCGAACCAATAATATCGGATAATGTATTTATTAAACTTTACTGATCTCAATGTGAATAAAAGACGCAATTATTATTATTTACTAAAAAACAATTTTATTTAAGTAATATTTTTTACTGTTTAATGAAAACGAATTGGCAAAATAAAATTGAGCAAACTACGGAATAGAGAATTAAAATAATTTCAAAATGAGGTATCAATAAACCCCCTATTGTTTTTTGAAATTTTTATGGGGTGGTTCGTGGGGAAAGGGTTGAATGTAAATTGTGCCGGAAAAATTGCGCCCTTAGAACGAACGAATTGTTATTATACATTGTACTGATTCTGCGGTTGGCTCCTTGTGAAACATTATTAAATATTTTAAATAAACAAAAAATTTTGCTTTTAAATGTTTCAAAATTGTATTTTCACTCTACACGTGTTTCGGCTTTTAGGCCCTTTTCAAGAGTACAGATGAGAGGTACTAAATTATAATTTGTGTTCCTTGCTTATATACTGAATGTTACATCTGGCACCTTATACTAATAAAAATGGTTTGAAAGATTTGGAATTATTTAGAAAAGTTAAATTACTTTATCTAAAATGTGGTGACCTGTGAATATTTGTTGTTCATTTGTAATCGTTTTTTTATTTTTGGAAGCTTTCTTAATTTCTAATATTTCTAGGAGGTCTAATTTTTTGTTTTTGTTTTCGGAATGAAGTAATTCTACATTATCCATATTTATAAAGTGATTGTTTTCTATTAAGTGTGTTGACATGCCGGTGCTATATACGTTGTTTACAATAGACTTTTTATGCTCTTCAAGTCCTTTTTTATGTTACGTCCAGTCTGGCCAATGTATATAGCGTCGCAGTCACTACATTTTAGTTTTAGACAGGAGTGTATGAACTAAAATGTAGTGACTGCGACGGGATATACATTGGCCAGACTGGACGTAACATAAAAGCGACTTGAAGAGCATAAAAAGTCTATTGTAAACAACGTATATAGCACCGGCATGTCAACACACTTGTATAGAAAACAATCTCTTTATAAATATGGATAATGTAGAATTACTTCATTCCGAAAACAAAAGCAAAAAATTAGACTTACTAGAAATATTAGAAATTAAAAGCTTAAAAATAAAAAAACGATTACAAATGAACAACAAATATCGCAGGTCACCACATTTTAGATAAAGTAATTTAACTTTTCTAAATAATTCCAAATCTTTCAAACCATTTTTTATTAGTATAAGGTGCCAGATGTAACATTCAGTATATAAGCAAGGAACACAAATTATAATTTAGTACCTCTCATCTGTACTCTTGAAAAGGGCCTAAAAAGCCGAAACCGTTAGAGTGAAAATACAATTTTGAAACATTTAAAAGCAGAATTGTTATTTTATAAATCTTCTTAAGTGGATTAACGATCCTTCATATTGCATAATTCTGTACTTTGTATTTCGTAAATTTATCCATAATTTTACCCAGTTTTCAACCATTACTTGATTCATATACAGAAAAGAGATCACGAGCAGTTACCTGAAGATTGTCAACGTTAACTTACATGTTCCATTTTATTTTAATTCTAAAACTAAAATTAATTAATAGTAAAATATCTACAGTGTGTCTCACTTAAGAGTGTAACAGCGTAATTATTCTTTTATTTTTTGTCCAATTTAAATCAAACTGGTCTCAAAAGATAGAGGTCACCAAGATCTATTTAAGACTACAAAATCACTTTCCATCTTTAAATGCAAGGCCATCTACGATGCTAAATTATATGAAAGAAAACAAGAAACCATGGTAGAAATTTTTTTAATCAAAAAATTTTATTAACAAAACTTTTTCGAAATCATTCAAAAACCCTGAATTCGAAGTTTAATTAAATTCTAAAAAAATGAGGTTTTGATTAGTGGTGAGAGGTATAAAACTTCTCGATGGTCTAATGCTATTCCGACGACTCTAGGTTTGTGGCAGACGCTTGCGTTAAGGGGCGACCTCTGCCCAGGTGTACTAACTACTGTTATTAATAGAGACAACTACTCAGCGGGCACCCGTGCTTATCGCCTCACCGTCCTTTTTCCTTGTTATGGACAGAAACTAGTTTTGATAAAAAATTCCAGTCCCAAATTTCTCGTTTTGATAAGCATGCTTTGACTCCTTTGTTTCTACTAAAAGACAATTTTGTAAATGTCAGATTAGTTGTCAAGTAAATCTGTTGGCATTCTGTCTGATTTTTTGTATTCTAGCATATTTTATTTCAATTAAAATCCTTACAACTGCGGAAAAAGTGGAAATTGTTAGATCAGTTGGTGACAATTCTCGTACAGCGAGGGAAGCTGCTACAGAATTTAATAATCGGCATCCAGATCGCCCCCAATAGACCATGTAAAAGTCTGGCGAATTAATAATTTATTCAATAGAACTGGCAAAGTGTGCAACAAACAAGAACAATGTGTGAGGGATCATGTTAGAGCTGCAAAAATTCTTCAGTTTGTGAGAGAAAATCCAAGGTGTAGCCTAAGGAGAATGTCCACAATTTTAAATGTACCCAAGGATACAATTTGGCGATGCTTCCGTCGAATTAAATTACATTCCTTCAAGCCTGTTTTATTACATACACTAGAAGAAAGAGAGGAAGAACAGCGGCTGGAATATTGCTTTTGGTGTCAGGGAGGGTTTTTGAACAACCCTATTTTTTTTTTTTAATATTTAATTCTAAGATCAAGCGACATTTACAACTAATGGCACAGTTAACTCTCAAAATACTCGAAATTGGTCCATTGAAAATCCTCATTGGGTTGTAAACTGTCGACGCCAGTATTCAGAAAAGGTGAATGTGTGGTGCGGTATTTTGAATGAACAAATAATTGGGCCATATTTCTTTGAGGGGAAATTTAAATGCGGAACGTTTTCTAATTTTTTTGCAAACTGAATTTTCAATCAAAATTGAAATCTTTCCCCTTATTGCATACAAAAATCTGATATTTCAACTTGATGGAGCCCCAATCTACAATGCAAAGGTAATACGGAATTGACTAAACGACAACTTTCCCCGGAAGTGGATTGGAAGAAATAGCCCTCTTATTAATTGGCCTTCGAGGTTACCTGACCTCACGCCCTTGGACTTTTTTTATGGGGATTTCTAAAGAATGAAGTCTATAAAACGCAGCCACGAAATAAACTACAAATGGAAAACCAGATTAGGCAAGCTTACGCTGAAATTACGCCTGCAACCCTCCGAAAAGTTACGAACAACAAGAAAGCGAATTAAGGCATGCATTAGGGCTGATGGAGTTTTGATAGAACATAATATTTAATTTTTTGGTTGTATCTATTATTCATTTGTGTAAATTGTGATTCAAAAAAAATAAATTTAGAATAATTTTTATTAAAATGACTAAAATGGTTTTTTTCATCAAAACCAAATTTTTTTTAGAATTTAACTAAACTTCAGATTCAGGGCTTTTGAATGATTTAGTACAAGTTTTGTTAATAAAATTTTTTGGTTTCTTTCATATAATTTAGCATCGTAAATGGGTTTGTATTTAAAGGTGGAAAGTGATTTTGTCGTCTTAAATAGACCTTGGTGACCTCTATCTCTTGAGATCAGTTTTATTTAAATCGGACAAAAAACAAAAGAATTATTACGCTGTTACCCTCTTAAATGAGACACACTGTATATGTTAGCTTTGTGAATCACTATCACTTTCCCATTTCTGAATTGTAAAAAAACCAAACACCAGAATTTCACCCGGAAATCCTAAAGTTAAAAATCCATAAAAACAATGCTTTTGTTTTTACGTTGAAGCCAGTATTTCAAGTAAAAACTCATTAAACAGAAAAGAATATAAGTAATAAAAAATTTATAAAGAAATTTTGAATTTCAATATTCAATAAGATTGTATAGATCTTATATATAGAAAAGACTTTGATTTTATTGTTGAAACTGGCAAAGCATACAAAAAATTTTATCGGGCGATCAATAATTTGAAATTTAAATAAGGTGAAGAGAATAAATGTTCATAAAAAGGTATGGGGTAGATTCTAGAGCAGATTCTATAGAAAGTAAATGGTTACTGTTTTTCAATGTATTTATTATTGAGGGTCTGGAAAGTGCGTTGCGGGGCTGGCCCCTATAAGAGGAAGCATGAATGATCCATAAAATACAGGATGTGTTTGAACCTTGATTCTTAATAAAATAAAAAATGTGTATTTAGTTGTAAACAAGTACTTTTGAAGTTATGAAAGACGATTGAACTTTCGCTAGTGTCCTTTGCTTGTCCTTGCTTGGAACCACCAAATACAAAATCAAGATAAAAACTGTAAACTCAGTTGCAACAGTCTACAATTTACTGCCACATTTACAAAGAAAACTGTTAAAGAAGTTTTTTCTTTTTATAATCATATCACTGTTTTTGGTTTAATCGTAATTGGAGGTATAGTTTGAACATCTGAATCTGACAGTCAATTTAGACCTCTGCATATTATAATCAATTAATAATCAAGTAGAATGTGGTCTACATCTATTTTTCGAAATCATTCTATAGGCTAGATCACGGTGTTCTTCTTAGCAAACTTAATAATGTGGGTTTTACGACATTCCTTATTAACCTTTTTAAAATATATCTTAGTGGGTGAAACCGCATGTTGAATACCGTGGTCACAAATCCTTCGAAGTATCGACACTTCCTGGTATAGCACAAGGGTCAATACTGGGACCTCTCTTATTTATTATATTTATTAATAACATTGTGTCTACACTGGATGTACACTACTTTCCCTATGTAGAAAACTTGAAATTACACTCAATTCCAAAAAAATGACGCACTTGATTTTTCAGATAATTTTAAAATCTTTTAATTTGCAGACCGGGTGCGGTGGACCGACATGCATAATTTTATTTTTGCGGAGGTGGCAAATTTGTTGTCCATGCTAACTGCGATCTTCGCAGATATTGTCTCCCAATAATTCACTAGAACACACAATTTTTATAACATAGTTCACACTTCCTCTTTTTATATTGTTAATACCTCCTTATTAACTGAGATAATTCTAATACGTACCATTTTTTATGAACATAATAGACCCTATTATATTGACAGGTAATAAATTTTATGATGAGTCTGTAATTTTAGCACAGCAAGTTAAACTAAGGTGGGTTATTATCAGTATCAGTCTTGTTTTGATCTTCCAAGTGCCCAATTGTGCGTTCGCGCCAATATCTGGGGGGGGGGGGGACTACCCGGGTTACGCGCCCACATGTCGTGCCCCCGTCCTGGTTGAGACCCTCTGGGGACCTGGCGCTCGCTTGTCTCTCGCCAGCTTGTCCTCCGGGGTATCTCTAGGAAACTGTAGGAGTGCCCGACCAGTACTTTGGGGGGTAGGTTGACAGGTAGAGCCTGTTTTTTCCTTTGCGTGCGAGCCGGTGAAGTGTTTATGTCCCTGTGGGGTTGGGAAATCGATTACATTTACCCGGATCCAAGCTCACTTCTAAGGAATTAAGGAACTGTGAAATCCATTTGCCTTTTTAGCACCGCGGTGGTCCGCCCGGTGTCGGTTCGGGCTTGTCTTGAGGGGGCCAGCCGTTTTGGGGCCCTATACTTAGTCTAAGGGGGGTGGGCCCTCCCACTTTACGCACTTGGCCTGTGCAGTGTACTTCTCTTGTGGCCGGGAGTGGCTGCGATACCTCCCCGTCGGTTGCTAGCCTTGTTGGCTTTATACCAGCGGCCCTGCGCTTCGTGAGCCCCCCTCTTTTCTTGGGGCTGGCGCTCTTTCGAGGTGGGTCTCGTGTTTCCCGCCGTCAGGTGTTGTGAGGTTCCTATAGTCTGTGGTGGTGATGGTTATATTATTTTTTGCCTTGGGGGGGGGCCGGGGTTGGGGGGGGTTTCTCTACCTCTCTCTGGGTTTTGTAGCTTTTGCACTCTTCTCGTTTCCTTTTTTTCTGGTTTTTTTCGCTGGCTTTTTTCTTTTTGCTGGTTCTGTTGTTTCTCGAGGAATTTTTACCTCCAGAAGCTTTTTTTTTCTAAGTTGGGTATTTTGGGTGAATTTCTAGGTGGATTATTAAAATTTGATTTTCGATTTTTAGACCAAGATTTTTATAGCCCCGTCTAACCGTTGCACTTTTTTTTACTTTTTGCTCTACTGGGTGGTCTCTTTGCTGCTGTTTTGTGTCTGTTAGAAAGTGTTTCCGTTTATCTACATAACTCTGTTACGACAAAAATGTTCAATCAAATGCGCCGAAGGTGCAAAACCTCACCTGACAAGTTTCGTTACATTTGTGGAGAATTCCTTGTGAGTCACAAACGAGGCCATTGTCTGAAAATGTGAAAATAGCGTATTTTCTACATGTTGGAGTTTTAGTCCGAGGTCAAGACAAGCAATAGGCTCCCCACGTTGGTTGCGTAATTTGTACTGTGGCACTAGTGCAGTAGTGGATGAAGGGGAAAAGAAAAAGCATGCCTTTTATGGTTATAATGGTATGACGAGAACTAACCAATCATTTTGATGATTTCTGTTTTTGTGTAACAAGAACTGAGGGATATTCTAAAAAAGAAAAACAAAAAAATCAAATATCCGAATTTGTCATCAGCCCTAAGACCTGTACCTCACAATGCACCAGACTTACCAGTACCTACTGCGCCTTTAGATTGGCAAAATAATGTTTTGTGAGGTAATGGAAATAGTAATGACTCTTCAGATAGCCCACACCATTGTGCCGACCCTTTATATATTCCAGATAGTTTTAGTGGCTCTCACTTAATTGTTCAAAATGAATTGAATGATTTGGTATGTGACTTGAGGCTGCAAAACAACAAGCAGGACTTCTTGGTTCCTCGACTTAAGAAGTGGAACTTACTGGCTAAAGATAAAGAAACAAAGATTGCGACTTTAAAAAAGAAATATAACATTTTCCGCATTTTATGATATGGAAAATTCACTATGTGGGTGTATTGATATTGATGGTTCATTACAGGAACTTAATATCGAGCATTCCCCCTTCTGAGTGGCGCTTATTCGTAGATTCCTCCAAATACAGTTTAGAAGCTGCATTATTATATAATGGAAGTTTAAAACCGTCTATATCAATTGCCCATCCAGTAACAATGAAAGAGGATTGTGACAGTATGAGCACTATTTTAAATAAAATTAACTACAACAAATAAAAATGGCAAATATGTGGTGATTTAAAAGTAATATCCATTTGAATAGGGCTTCAAGAAGGCTTTAAAAAATGCACTTTTTGTTTGTTTTTGGACAGTCATGTAAACTTTGTGAATAATTAGCCGGAAAGGAAAGAATTTGAAGCAGGAACTAGTAATGTTAAATATGTGCCCCTTGTAGACTCTAAAAATGTTTTTTTTCCTCCTCCTCATATTAAACTGGGGCTAATAAAAATTTTTGTAAAGACTGTGAATAAAGAGGGTGAAGTATTTAAATACTTAAGATAACTTTTTCCCCAATTAAGTGACGCCAGACTTAAACGAAGCATTTTTATTGGTCCTCAAATTAGAACATTGCTTGACGATGCAGATTTTTAAAGGAACACTCAAACAGATAGAAACTCTGAGCTTGGAACTCATTTGTAAGTGTAGTTAGGGAATTATTAGGGAACAAGAAGGATGAGAGCTACAGGCAACTAATAAGCGAACTTTTAGATTCATACCAAACGATTGGTTGCGTGTGCCTTTAAAAATTCATTTTCCGCATTCTTATATGAATTTTTTTATTGAAAATTTGGGTGCTGTAAGCGACGAACAAGGAGAAAGATTTCATCAAGATATCAGGACAATGGAAATTCGTTATCAAGGACGATGGGATCCAACCATGATGGGTGTTTACTGTTGGTTCTTAAAGCGAGACGATTTGACCCCACAATAGAAGAAAATTAAACGAGCATATGTTTTCCAAAAATTATTCTCTATCTCTTTAGACATGTCTATGTAAGCCTAATATAATATGTCATATACATCATCGATATATAGCAATAAATAGATTAGTAATATTAACAATAATGTACTTCCTGGCCATAATGTTTTATTAATGTAACAAGAAAACGTTACGTAATACGACTTTTTGCTTGTCACTTCTGTAATCATAAGGCTTTATTCCAGTGGGATATGCTATTCAGGTACATGTTAAGGCCCAGGAATTAAAGGCCAAGTTCACGTAAGAACGATGTATCTCGGAACGTATCAGAGATAGAACAATGAGCAAAAAAAGCAAAATGTTTATTAAAACATTGTTTATACAATAATGTGCAAATATTTTCTTCATAATTGCACGTATTATTACAAGGTTTTGAAAACTTGTGAAAACAGTTACCTTTGAATTTCTCCAATAATTTCTATGAACTTTAGAAAAATATACCCACCATTCATTCCAATCAAAATTAAATATTATATCAATAATCCAAAAGCTCTCTTTTAAATCAGTTGCCTGGCAATTAATAATCTAGAATCCTTTCTTGGTGGCAATATAAATCAATACATTAACCAGATATGTTCTAAATTACACATTTTATACTTAATTATTAAACACAAAATATAAAAGCAAATAAATTAAAGTAGTTAAAAGTCTTTAAACAAATCTGAAAAAAAGTCAACATTTGACACTATATTTACATAAGGATGCGCTTAGGGCACATGTTTATGTGAAATTTTCTTTGTATTCTTAGTTTCTGAATCCAACCTGCAAGTTGGTCTAATAAATCCTGAAACACCTTATATATATATGCATAACAAAAACATCTAAATAATTTTATAACATTTTTAGTGATTTTAATGATGAATTGTATCTAAATATAATTCTTCATATAACGTTTTGTTATCGTGTGGCTTTTGTTTTATTGGTCATTATGAATTAGTATACTTGATTTAGTTCAATTATAATAACAACACTAATAAACACTAATAAATTAATAAGTGAGTTTGGTTTAGCTTCTACTCAACTTTGTCATGGTATTAATGTTAGCAATAATAATGGAAATTAGCTGTGGCCTTTGGATCAGTTCAGAGGAGAGTAAATTTGCTTAAAATAGCTTAAAAGGTCTTAGTAGTAAAAATTTACATAAAAGACTAATTTATACAGCTGGGTAAAAGTTGTAAACACTATATACTCTCTTTTTAAGTAGGATCTGATTTCCAGACTTGTACTTCGGATTTGGTTTCCTGCTTTAGGTACAATTAAATATTTAACAAAATAAATTGTATGTTACGATTAAATATTAAATGCGTAATTTTTATATTTAAGAATATTTGCAACTAAGTAATAAATAAAATAAATACAGAGACTTCAATTGGGATGACCCAAAATGTAGTTCATAATTTCCATAAACTTTAAGAGCAGGGTTGATTCAAATTTGACGCTAGATGGAGACTCTTGTCATTTTTTTCGTGCAGGATAACACATAATTTTTTAAAAATGTTTAGAAACACGATGTTTATTTAACAAGGATAATTAAGAGGGCTAATCGAACCAGTGTTTGTAAGGTAATTTTTCAAAATTTATTTCTTCCATACGGTTTGGTCAAATTACACCAAATTTGGAGGATCAGTAGTTGAAAGTGTACTAGAGGGTACATGCATATTTATTTTAATTAATTTACACTTTATGTAGGGAAAATTTATACTGTAAATATAAGTGAAATTTGGACGTGATTAGCTCCTGAATTATGATATCAATCGGTAAAATTCGAGGTAAAATTCATACATGTCGTCTAGAATGAATCTTCATAATTATGCTCAGCAAGTTTCAAACTTTTATTCCGTACTATTTGGTTAAAATGAATTTTCTAAATAAGTATCTTTGTGACTACAAATATAGCAAGGAAGGGTTACCTCTATCGGGAATCGCACGTCAATGAAGTCGGTGAATAAAACGTCCAGTGAAGGTATAGTCAAGAGCAAAATTATTCAGCGGCGCATGTATAAAAACTTTCTAGAGAGTGACACAGCTATCCGAAGCTTTTTCCCGACTAGGCCCCTTAAGAGGGCTAATCAAACCAGTGTTTGTAAGGTAATTTTTCAAAATTTATTTCTTCCATACGGTTTGGTCAAATTACACCAAATTTGGAGGATCAGTAGTTGAAAGTGTACTAGAGGGTACATGTAAATATATTTTAATTAATTTTCACTTTATGTAGAGAAAATTTATACTGTAAATATAAGTGAAATTTGAACGTGATTAGCTCCTGAATTATGATATCAATCGGTAAAATTCGAGTTAAAATTCATACATGTCGTCAAGAATGAATCTTCATGATTATGCTCAGCAAGTTTCAAACTTTTATTCCGCACTATTTGGTTAAAAAGAATTTTCTAAATAAGTATTTTTGTCACTACAAATGGAGCAAGGAAATGTTACCTCTATCGGGAATCGCACCTCAATGAAGTCGGTGAATAAAACGTCCAATGAAGGTATAGTCAAGAGCAAAATTATTCAGCGGCGCATGTATAAAAACTTCCTAGAGAGTGACACAGCTATCCGAAGCTTTTTCCCGACTAGGCCCCTTAACGAATCTGATGAATTAGTTTATTGCGAAAATATATTTAAATTTTAAAATATTAATTATTTTGTGTAGAGCACAAAATGCTCCTTGTATGGTTATAAGGAAACACTTATAAGTATTCATCAGATACCTTGAAGTGTTATTAATGTATATTATAATTTTGGAGTGGTTAAATTTTCAATTAATTTGGAAGTCCTGCATCAAAGTTTTTATTAAAATTTAATTGAATCGGCGGCATTGCGCAAAAGGTAAATAGGAATGAGTCGGAAATAAACTAAATTATTTTAGTTCAGCTATTTCCTGACAGATGGAAGGATGTAGGAGGCTTGATTACCATTGTATCTGAAACAGAGATGACATGAGAATGCTGTTGAACGTTTGAGCATCAAAAAATCTGGCGACATCATGGGCGCCACCATTTTGAGCCCGAAATGTCATTCATTTAATGGTTATTGTTTAGTTTTCTGTGGTTATAGAGCGATTTCTTTCATTATATGAATTTTTTGCCACTTTCTTTTACTACGATAGGATATTTTAATACTTTGTGTAGTGAAAGTAATACATTTTTTTATTAAATGCAAATTATATTTGGTACTTTCGTAAAAAAATATGTTCTAACATAAAACGTTTTAAACCTAAATGGATCACTTTTCGTAGATTTGAGTTAGTTTTGATCTGTTATTTTTGTCAATTCTACAAATTACCTGTTTTATTTAGATTTCCTAAAAGAGGGATGTTGGAAAGAAATTATGTTGATTATCTGTATATATGATAATTACGTTATTTTATATTTCAGTTGATTTGAATATTGATTGAAAACAAAGTGAAATAATCTGGGCCCAAGCAATCGTGAATGTAGAGAATTAGGCAGCGGCATATTGTTTTTAGCAGAATTCTTAAGAAAATAAAAGTTGCATTTGCCATTTCCATAAGGAAACAAACAACGGAGTTTTCCGTATTTTATACAAATTTTAAAGAATTTTATGATAAGACTATAAATAATATTTAAATCATGTATTATAAATATTTTGTTACTGTGAGTTAAATCAATTATTTTTTGTTTTTGTTAATTTTATTTATCATATACCAAAATGACCGTACCCTAATATATGTGTAATTATGGTTAATAAATAAAAATCATAAAACATGTTTCATTTATATACTTTCCAAAACACAAAAGATATTTAAAAGGCAAACACAATATCTGCCAAAGAAAATTGTGTTTACCTTTTAAATACTGGTTTTGTTCATACTGAAAATCTGAATATTTAGAAGTACGATTCAAAGAGCCCGCCATTTTACTATGCAATAATATGGCGCCACGAATTGAGACGTCACAGCCGCTTTCATCTGTTTCATTTGATTACAGTCACTAGATAAAGGTATAAGTTAGTACTCATTAGGTTAATTTTGGAGCCTAATTTTAATTGGTATTACATTGCTGCATAAAATCTAAATGATCAGTATTCGTATTTCTACCGCCATCTCTCGTGCGGTAGTATAAGTATTAGCAAAAATAAAAATTGTATTAATTATTGTATACTATGCGTCATCTAATACAGATTAAACAAAATGAACAGACAATTTATTTGATTTTAAACGATACAAAGCCCTCGGCGCAAAGCCAACTGCGCTCTTAATCAGATTAATAAAAAAATCTAGTCAACGTTTTAGTTGTACGATTTTCATATTATGAAACGCAAATTATACAAATAAGTGTGAAAACTATATACTGTGTGGCCTACCGAAAACAAAATAGGCGTACTTTTGAGTTTAATCTAATTTTTTGGAAAAGCGCTCGGACCCGTCGATTTTGTTTTCAAAAGAGTCCCACTCTTTTATTGGGTATTTTCGATCGCGCCACTTCAACCCTTGGCTGTGGTGGAATCCAAGGGGGTCAACGTTTTAAAGTTCGTTAAATTTCCTTTATGACGGTATCTTACTTTTAAAATATTGAGGTTGAGTGAAACTGCGTTCTAAAACTAAAGATTTTAATGAGGCAGTAATTTACGTGTTAGTTAATTAAATGTCTAAAGTGACGACCAATAACTTCTATACAATAATAAAAATTTTGCTCAAAATATCACATTCTGGAGCACTTGTAGGGTGATTTGTTGTAAATCTTCTAAAGAAACCGGTTGAATTGCCTAAGTTTAACTTTTTATATGGCCCCACAAATAGACACCTAACGAAAATAAATCCGGCGACCGTGGAGACCATTCAATAGTGCCTCTTCTTCCAGTACATTGACCCAGAAATTTTTCATCCAAATACTGTCAAAGAGGGAGTGCATAATGTGGAGATGCTCCTTTCTGTTCGAATACCAACTGATTTTCTAGGTAATGCTCATCATCAGGGAAAGGAAACTATACTAGAATCCAGGATCGGTAGCTGCCACTGCCTCATGTGGTGGATAGAATAAAATACGTAGACAAATGGAAGCAAAAACATAAAAAATAAATGAAATACATATCGCTTGATATAATGTATTATTCACAATGACTGATTTCTACCATCGCATAGGTAAACATTATGACAACTAATATTCGTTCTGCAATCGTGGCTGTTAAATTTGAATGATTTGGTCTGTACATATGCATGCCCTAGATGCAAAAATTTAAAAAATCCGTGTTTTATGTTGTTCAAATATAAGAATGCATTGTTTACAACACTATTTAGCCAATTAGGTGCATAAATTAGTATTTTTTATGATATAGTAGGTGTTAAAATTTAACTCAGATGCAAAATTCGGTATTTGTTTACTGCGGTCAGATGCATAACTGAATTCTTGCTATTAATCAATCATGGTGCAATATCATGTATCACGAATTTAGAATCAACAAGGTCTTGATAAATTTGAATTGAATGAATTTGAATGTGTTTTTAATAAATAAAATGTTTTTAAATAACTAGTAAATATTTTTTTCTATTACTATTTTACAACTTTCATAATTACAAGGTTTTTAATGTTAAATATAGCTATTTCCCAAGTGTATTACAAGGTATCAGAAGTGTGCAGCAAAATATTGCTACACACTTTTGGGCAGATGGTTGCATCTCATTTTTAATAATCAAATAACTATTTAAAGTTGTTTTACAGGTATATGCACATTTTATTTGCAAAGCTTAATCTCTTTGCTTAAGGTAGATGTAAAACATGCTTGTTGAATCTTTTCACTGTAATTATTTTATTAATATGTGATTTTTAACAAAAATTCAGTTTTCCAATCGTAAAAGTCTACAGTGTTATTTTAAACACATTACAAATGGTATATTAACTGAATTATTTGAAAAAAATTTTTAACGCATAATTTAAGTGTCAATTTACAAATTGTGCTGTTAAAAATATACACTAATATATGTGGAAAAAGAGGTAGGGTCTCTTGGATCGGCCCTAAATCATAATTACATGTTAATTTTTTCCTACATTGTATCATAAATTTTGTATAGTTCTCATAAATTCGGTTAGGTGTTAATATGTAATATTTATTGTGTCTTATTACCTTGCCTAATATATCATTACAAGAACAAACATTACACTGAGCCCTGTGGACTATATATACACTGGCGAGTATTAATATCGTAATATTTTTTACTGTGTATCAAATCATCAAACACCTGTTCCGTGAAAGTATTAGTAACTAACTCTACGAGGTCGTATAAGACAACTGAAAAGGAATAGGGGAACACATACTTAGTTGCCTAAGTTATATACGACAAACTCGATTTCCCGCAGCGGTCCTGGATGCATGACTGGTTGCATATGTTACAGGTATATAAATAAATGCAAACATATCAATTAATTTAATTATACAGACACTCGTTAAAAAATATGGATTGTTTTATACAACTGCCGCCTCTGAAAATTGGCAAATATTTCCAGCACTTGCTCATCATTCTTAACAATATCAGTTAGCATTGGATCAATGTTGTCTTCTAGCAACTATAAATACATCTGTTCAGTCAAATTACCAGGTAAGAAAAAAGGAACTACAAGATAGGGCCAGTCCAAACAATTATTTTTTCTGCGTGTTGGGTATACAGCATTGGAGTTTAATCAGAGAGCCTGTTTTGTGTGTGTGCATAAAGAATAAAAACAGCAAAGTCATATACGCGACAGAAAAAACTGTGTATCACTGTTGCCTTTTTCTGCGTTATTGTATTTACGAAGTAACGAGGGCACCTCTCCGTCTCATCGTATCCCTTCCACATGTGATCCGGTACGCCTCCAGTCCTCAGTCATCACATCCCTTTCACATCGGATCCCTTCCCGTTCTACACTAAGTTTATTGTAGATAGAACAAACAACAGTGTTGTCAGATGCCTGGTAATTACCAAATTCTACAATTTGGAATTTTAACTGGTAGTTGTTAATGGAGCCTTTAATAATAGCATAATCTACGATAATTTTTTGGAAACGTCACTTTTCTTATAAAATTATTTACACCTTGAGAAAAACTAAAATCGTTTCATGTAAAGTACATCATATACAATGAATACTGTTCCATTTTACTAACTACGATAAACAGTTGACGATATCTAGTTAGTAGTAGGGCGGCATACGTGATTTTGTTCATGCAGCTACGCTCATTTATTTAATAATTATAAATTTTATAATTTTATAATTATAAAATAAATGCTACACTGCACGAAAAATGAGAGCTCTACCCCTCTTTCTGTAATGAGTGCAGACTGCACGCAGTGCTACATGTGGATGCATTTTTTCAAAGGTTAACGTAATTTAATCAAAACCAAAAAGATCAAACCTATAGCCAAAAATCAATTAAAGACGAACATAGTAAATGGTATTTTATTAAGTTCTGAATGCGTGAAAGAATCATAAAATTCCATAATATTATACAAAAATATAAACGAAAATGATGATAATATAATTTTTGAAGTCGAACTTGACAGCCAATTGTTATTATTTGAAAAGTTTCCATTCCATATACTTACTTGTAACTGTTTTACTTTTGTTTATTTATTTTTTTTATAATAAAATTTTTGAATATTGGCGTATTATTTGAAATATCTGGTAAGTTTTCCTAAAATCTGGTAATTAATTTCATTGTTACTTTCTGATAATCACATTTTCACAATCTGTCAACACTGCAATAAACAATTTTGTGATCACATGGTAAACTGCTCTCACGTTACTGTTGTATCATTTCTTTTATTATTTCGTCAGCAGTTAGCGTGGTAACGATAATGCAACTCTTCAAGTGGTATTACGGCGGTAATACTGCTGAGGGAGTTATCAGGCGATTCATTTTTAGATTTGAAAACCGTCCTGCCCCGATGGTTCAATCTATATTAAACATCATTCGTAAGTTTGAGTCTGTGGGATGTGCGACAAATTGCAGAAAATGTAGTCATTTAAATGACGAAGACGAGCCTACAATTTATTTAAGGGAAGATCAGGAAAGGCGGGAAACTAATGTCTGTAGTTTCGCCGAGGTAAATGCACCTTGTTCAAGTAGTCAAATCACGCAAGAAGTTGGTGTACAAGAGCGAACAGTGCGGAATATTCTGAAAAGAAATAAGTACCACTGCTACAAAATTATGACTACCCAAGACATTTTTCCTGAAGACCGTACGAAACGAATGGATTTTTGTGAAAACATGATGGAAAATGAAAATGAAAACGAAAATTTCATCAAAAATATTTTATTCACTGATGAAACATCTTTTTCCATACATGGACGGCATAATCCTTCTGTAGTTCGATACTGGTCCAGGGTAAATAAACATTTAAGTATGCCATTACGTACTCAATATCCACAGAAAGTAAATGTTTGGGCCGGCATTTTAGGTGTTCATTTCATTGGTCCTATTTTTATTGACGTTAACTTAAATGCCGACAAATATTTAAACATTTTGTAGAATCAGATTATTCCGGCTGTTTAAGCACTTGACGTCAACTTCGGGGAGATTTGGTACCAGCAAGAAGGATGTCCTGCGCATAATGCAAGAAGGGTGCAATAGTTTTTAGACAACACTTTTCCCGATCGTCTTATAAGTGGAAGAGGCACAATAAAATGGCCACCAAGGTTCCCCGACTTGGCGCCTGATGATTTTTTTGTGGGGATATGCAACATCGTAAATTTATATACATGACCACGAGCGAGCGCGTGCCTTGCAAGAGTTACATGCTAAAATTGTTGCCACCATATAGAGTGTGACTCCTGACATGCTTTTAAATGTCGGGAACAAATTTTATCCGATTAGCGTATTGCTAGGCGCAACAGGGAGACATTTTTGAGCCCCTTATAAAATAACATTTAGAAAAAAATAGTATTGTTTCATTTTTAATACGTTTTTTAAATCTATTTCATTTTAGAATTTTTTATTTTATTTTCGTTAGAATATTTGTTAATTTATTTTTATTTAATAGCAGAATGTCAGTTTACTTTCATGCCAAATGGCCAAAAATTACTCAAAGAATTGCCACTGTGTTTTCTTTGATGCATTTTAAAAAACAATTATGCATCAAATAACTAGAAATTCTCGAAATAAACAAGGATACGTAGTTATTTAGAGAAATAACAACTATACCCCACAACATTTTGAAGTTAACTAACCAAAACATTACCAACAATGTCATCGGCTATTATACCTGATCTGATGAAAGGCAGGCCATCGCAGCGCATGACCTAAAGATGAATTATTTGTTGGCAGTACTTGTCTCGCTACTAATTACGCATACCAATGGTCGTGCTTGCAACTTCGTGGTTTTTGGGGGCTTTAGGAGAATTTACCCCGAGTGGCCAATTCACTATCTCTTGTCTTTGTTTTTCTTATTAGTTTTAGATAAAGAAAATATTTGCAAATCTTTAGAATTTTCCTAAACACCTAATATCTGTATAATAAACTGTGCCCTCTTTACTTCACAAAGACAACGTACAATGAGGCAACATTGATACATAATTCTCTTTCTCTCCCATGCATGACTGCTATTTTTATCCTTTATGCACGCACACAAACAGGCACTCAAATTAAATTGTTTTCCAATAGTGTATATTTCGTGAAATATTTTCGTATTAGAGTATGACCAATAGCGAGAATTATGACTGACTATTTATGTAAAAAAGAATTCTTCGGAAAACACGTTTAAATCAAATTTGGATTAGATTCGTTAATAGTCCGTTCACTTATAACCTCACAAAATTGCAAATAGCGGTCAAAGTGGTCTTCGTTGAGTTCTTATAACAACTGAAATCTGAATTTTATATAGATGGTACTTGTGATATTTTAAAATCCGTCGAATACTAATTCAGTTAATACCAGATACAGCAGCCAATTGTCTTGTATACAACGTAAAATCGCCAGCAACATGGCCTCAAACTACTACTGCAACCGCTTCATTTCTTAGCCTGGTTTCAGTATTTCGATTTTTGTTGGCTGCAGATCCGGATTCTAAAATTTTTACCAGTAACTCCATACTTTCGTTTGACTTGCTTATCTGCACGTTGTTGATTGAACCGAGCTGTTTTTTTGCCACATTCATTGTTTCCAAGGAAAAGTGTAATAATTTCAACCCATTCTGTAATCAATTAAATCATAATTTTTAATATTCAAACAAAATGAGACATGCTACTTGCTGATAAAGTTACGGACTAGGTACTGAATAGTCTTGCTTTAATAATATGAACTAACTGTTTTTTACCTTCAGTGTGAACAAAAGAAGTCAACTGAATAAGACTTACAGGAAACAACTACTCAGAGTAAGATGTTCATTCGGAAGATTCATCTTGGATTCATCATAAAAGAAAAAACGGAAGTGTCAAGGATTTTAACACCCTTTCTCTATAGGTGAACGTCTTTTCATTGTATTGAGTGAAGAGAAAGTAAGTGAAAACCAAATCAACAACTCACTTTAACACAAAATCCCCTTTAAAATCATATGTTTTAAAAACGTGAATTATTGCAAAATAGCAATTTTATTAATATCAGGAATTTTTAACAAAATTTATACAATAAATTTAATTGGTAAAACTCGATAATAAATATTATTTGCCCAGTTCAACAATAAAAAATTTAAAATAAACAATTTTTTTCATTGCCAAAAAGAACCACTGGGAAAAAAATTAATTGCATTAATTATAAGAATTTAACGGAATAGTCCCAAATTTCTCTACTAACAAAAAACACGACACTTTTAATGAACAAACCGCCCCCCCAATGAATGAAAAATAACAAAACAACAAAATATATTCCGTTAATATATACCTACATAATTATAGACAAAAAAAAGAAAAAAGGTGATTTACATTCGGGACAACAAAATAAACAAAATTGTACCACGCCCTGCAACGACGGCCGAGTGACAAAGAAGAAGAAGAGAAACAAAGAGAATTAAGGCAAAGGACAAACGCCTAAAGAAGAAAAAACGTTTAACAACGTCCTAAAAACAAACACACAAGAGGACAGCCGACCGGAATAAACTGCAAGGATAAATATTGCACATAACCGTTCAATTTTATTCTTCTGCAAGGAAAAACAAATAATAATAACAAACCAGGCTACCCAAAGCAGACTAAGAAAAGACAAGAGGATAAGTGTATCGGAGAGAATACGAGGCTAAGGACTCCTCTCCCCGGTAATGAATAAGATTTGCAGGAAACAACTACTCAGCGGACAAAAACCCCGACCTGCATTGAATTAAACCTGCAAATCTGGTTTGGTAGCTAAGATCATTTGTCGATTCCTCACTAGACATAGACCGGTTTCGAACTTTTTATGTTCTCGTCAGTATGCCATAAGTAATAGAAAGTACAAATAATAATAGCAAACCAGGCTAGACTAAAGCAGACTAAGCAAGCTAGCAGACTATGTCTGTTTTGCTTAGTCTGCTTTACGCTAGCCTGGTCTGCTATTATTATTTCGAGCACTGACGTAGTTTTCCACGAAAACCAAAATATATATTTTGACGGAGATGATTAAAACTGTTACAGTTTTAATCACTCTAGATGATGCCACTTTGGCGACGCCGGAGTCAATTTGGGTTTGTGGAAAACTATTATCTTCACATCAAGGTTCCAACCCACTCCAGGACTATATCTAGCACTGACCACCAGAGGGATACACTTATCACTGGCTATGTCCAAAAGAAGTCAAAGCAAAAAAATCAAAATATTAGGACTCATTTACTCGGTAAGTAATTCATTAAATTCCTCAGCTTTATAACGCAATTTCTCAAAAACCGTTAATCCAAATTAAAAAAAATAGATACCGCTGTAATACCCTATATAAAGTAATGAAGTAGGGTTGTAAGGTTAATTCACTAATTATCTACATACCTATGTATAATCATATTGTAATAGTTTTTTTATTATTTTTTTTTTCGAAGATTGTAAATTACTGAGTAAGAAACATAATTTTCCTTTAACGTGAATGGTCACGATATATAAATATTTTGAATACATTCTGAAGATTTAGGGTACACTGAATCAATAATTCTTTTTTATTTTCACAGAAAATTATACAGGAGGATTAACACCACATTTTTACAGTATAGATACATATACATATGGTAGTGGTTTGCTTCTATTCAATTAATAATTACTTAAAAAGAAACTACATGTTGTTCTAGTTGGGCACGCCACAAACAAATTGATCTGTCTATACATTATTGTCTTCTTTATAAATTATTAAACGATTTAAATTTGAGGAGACGACACTTCTGTTCGATCTTGCAATGAGTTGAGTTTAGTCACGTACACACGCTATTCTCAAATATAAGGATAGAGGCAGCCAGTGGCGTCTGGTGGATTTAGGTTATACAATATCTCAATATTGGAGCATAGAACCCGAGCAATATTTTAAAGCACGACTATTAATACTGATTGAAGAAGTTTTGCAGAAAAATAATTGACAAAAAGTTTGAAAAAAAAAAGATTTCTGTCTGCATGTCTGTAGTACCGCGATGACAACCGCAGTTTTTGAGGTAAAGCTTTCAAATTTGGTACACATGTTCTAAAGACGAAAGATAATGATAAATTCGATGAGCAAAATTGGCCAGCTGAAAGGAGGTCCACGGGGCCCAAACTATTTTGTATTTGCCTTTACAAAAAAATATATTCTTGATGAAAGATTATAAATCATGTCTACTACATCATGCCAATAAAATATATTTTCCAATTACTAAAATAAAGCTGAGGTAAACTTAAATTTTTTATACATTTGACCTCATAAAATGGGGTTAGAATAAATTTAACAGTTTGCCATGTAAAATGTCTAATTTAGTTACAAAAATGTCAATGTCAATAGGAAGATATTATTGAAATATATGACATGAATTATTATTGACAGTATCGAATGACGCTGATAATTAATTATTTAAAAAATTTTAATGAAACATTTCCAGGTACGCTATTAAAATTTAATTGGGGTAAGTGAAGAATTAAATTGAATGATTTTTTTACATCATGATGATATATACTGGTATAAGAAAGTTATGTGCTGGCCACATCAGATATTTTGTAAAGTTATAACACTTCATTGTGTAAATTTCAAAATGTCATAAATTTACAAAAAAAAATCTAAACTTTCGAAAACCAAAAAAACTGCTGTAATAAATTTTCCTTCTGATTACGAAAAAAAAAAAGTATGCAAAGATTTTACTAATGGTCCAGAAGAAATCTGGGGGGCTGCGCATTTTTGTAACTTTTTCTCCTCAATTATTTTTTCATTTTTTTTCCCGCAAAACTTGTTCAATCAGTACTGATAGTCGTGCCTTTAAATATTGCTTGGGTTCCATGCTCTAATACTGAGATATGGTACAACCTAAGTCTACCAACCGCCACTGGAGGCAGCTGAAATCAAACAACATGATTTATTTGTAGTTGTTTACCAAAATACGATTAAAGCATATTTTTTCTGGATTTCTGAACGTCTAAAATATATTTTAACTTACGTACTAACTATTTCTAAGAATTTTACTTTCACGTCATCCTCCATTCTCAAAAAAAAAAACTTAAAAAAAGTAAAACTGACCTCGTTGTGAGTTTGCTTTTATCTAATTACATCTGAACTCTTATTCAGTTAAAAGTAGATTAAGTGAATACAGGGTGTTTGAGAAGTCCGAAAATACAAAAAGCTACCACATTTTCGAGACCATAATAAAACCGATGCGGCCCGACTATAATAAAACTAACGCACTGGATAAAAAAAGAGGGAGGCGCGCAGAGTAGACATATGTGGCGTCGCATAAACCCTACATATTTGAAAGCGGTACTCAAGGGTTTAAAACGGGTTTTAAGATAAGCCTACAAGTTTCAACCAATATGATAAGGCCAATGAGGCTTAAAAAACTCATAGCGACATACTTAAAGAACAATTGGTTTAGTCATTTTAAGTCAAAACTAGAATTGTTCAAAACTAATAGAGTTTATACGAACTGCCGCCGTTATTTTCAGCGGTATGAGATGTATAACGATCAGCCATATTGGTAATATTTGGAATTGAACAAAAAAATGTAATTTTTATCTAAAGAAATGTTTTCTGAAAACAATTTATTAACACTGAACTATATTATGGGCTAATGCTACCGATTTATTTATTTTAAAGTCACCGAGAAAAAAATTATCCATATGTTTTTTAAAATTTGTGTTTTTAGCGAGCGCAAACATTTTTAAGAACTATCTAACCCATGTTTTACAGTAAACTTAGCGCACTATGAGGAGTCCCAATACTTCAGTATATATTTATAAGCTTAATCATTTTCAATTGTCGCCATATGTTCATTTTATAACTATGCGTTAGGATCACATATAATATCGTGCATGGATCAAGTGAGTGCAGCACTAGATTTATTTGCATTTATGTTTACTTCATTAAAAAAAAAAACCAAGTATGGTTTTATAATACTCTTCAGATACTCTACGAGTAAAGATTTGGACAATTCATTAAAACTTGAAAGTTTTAATAGTAGTTTTAAAAAGAGGCATGCAGGCCCTTCTCTAGGTGGATCTTTTTACTCTTATAAGGGTTTTAAATCATTTTATGAAGTTATTTCAGACTATTTACGTTTATTAGTAGTTTTAGAAATAAGTTTTGAGGATTTCTTATAAAGCATTTGAAACTAAAATTGTTACTTGGGAACATCATTAAGCTATTGGCTACGAAATACAGGACCTACTAAAATCTCGACCCACGATAGGTTGCGTCTCTTGTTAGTTCCTTCACTTGCGATAAAACTATTGAACTATTACTTAAACTATACTTGAACTACTACGTGAACCTTTTATTCATAAATGCTTCGTCAACACTTTTAAGATAATTGTTTTTTTTTATAACAAGGCGTTTAGAAGTAATCGCCTGGTCTGTGCAGGGTGTTCGGTTTTAACATGAAGAGTTCGCTTATCTTGCACACTTTCATCCGATGGACGAGCCGCGCGCAGCTGCAATGCTGCGTCCTCTTCTATCGCACCGGATAGTTTGCTTGGACCTCTTTGTCGCACATTTTCATTCTCACCAATATTTCGCTTTTAGCTCGCCAACCGGAATTTAAACCAGATTTTTCGCAGACAACCCTATATCATTCTGTAAGCAATTTAATTACCTTTATTTTGATATAAGATTTATTCATTAAACAGATGAATATGAATTACTAGTGTATCGAATTACCTGTTTATACCTGCCAATCCAATAGTTACGCTAATAAAACAATAGACAACATAACGGTTGCATATTCTATAGGCTTCATAGTTTCGATTGGAATAAAATTTGTTCCTTAATCAAATGAATGCAATGTTTAAAAAAAGTTATTTTTGATTTTTATTAATCATAGTCTTGTCAGGAATTTTTTAGCCAACCCACTCGCGATGTATTTTATAACATATTAAAATTAATATAAAATATTTTTCATCGATTAAAAGGATGGGTGAAGGTTGTTTTTAATTCGGATCCTCTACTATAAAGAATACTTCAGTTTTCAATTAATTTGCCGGTTTGGGGTTTAAAAATTAATTAACCATAACATGAATTTTGATTTTCACTCATCCCTACTTTCGTGTAGAGTAATATGTTAAGCACTGATTTTACACTGAAAGTCAATAGAGCCTGTAGCAAATACCATGTAATGTTCTGTCGTCGAAAGTCTGTTCAATAAGAAATTTTGCAAAAATTTTGATTCACTCTGGGTCTCTTAAATAGCAATATTTCAATGTAAACCAGATGTAGATAACCCGTCGCTGGTAAGTGTTAGCCGTTAGGGCTAGCAAAACATCTTTTTCATCTGGCTGTTTTGCGGTCAATGGCTGCCATGGAAACAGAAGGTGTTCTTTGTTCGGTGGACGTGGTGTTCAGAAAAACCGAGGCTGTGAGGACCAAGTTCTACCCCCAATGGTGGGCAAAAGTAGTCAACTCAATCTGAGAAATAAGCTCACGTTTATGAGGACCGTACTTAGGTTACAATTGACGTATGCGTCAATTGCCTGGGCGTATGCCGCAAAATTGCGCATGAAGGGGCCGAACAGGCCGTGTAGAATGTAGCACTGAGAAGTACTATGGATGCACGATGGTTTGTGAGAAACGTCGACATCTTCAGAGTATTAAAGAACACGTCAACCTCGGAGGTGATTCTGGATCAAGCAAAGAAGCTCTTCGTACAAGCAGAGGACCACGGGAATTCGTTAGTCAGACGGTCGACTACGATCTCGCTGACGATCCTAGATACAAGAGATCCTGGAACGGGTATATAAACTAATTAGAAATTTTATTCAAGTTAGACAGGAAGATCCCCCCAAAGGAAACAATTGGTCACCCTCCCACCTCTTGCCTACCACGCAGCGCAAAAACAAACGATCAAATCGCCGGATTGGAGTCGTGTTTCTTAGTCCTGTGTGGACCCAAAGTGCTGCAGGGAGCAACCCGATTAGACCGTCTGGGTAGGGGCGGCAATGGGCGCTCTGGACGTTTGCATTTGCGAATGGGGTTGTCGGTTGAGCAAACCCACCCCCTACGAAGTTGGTCCAGATCTACAGCGATGCGATAGGAGTAAGGAGGGATAGCTCCGCACAGCTCCTGCTACGCAAGGTCATCATCAAAGCCAAGGATATTGACGCGAGTGCACACTGCGCGCGATACAATGCCACAGTTTGATCTGTGACGAAGTCTGCTAGTGTCCGTCATCGCGTTATCAAAATTTCAGTCTTCCTTCAATGTACTTATGTCTAATACTTTAATATACATAGTGTAGAAAGTACCTTTTCTGAAAAAACAAAAACATGTGTACTTTCATTAATGAGTATTATAAGTATTTTTTTGCTACATTTTCCAGAAAACCGTCAGTTTGAGGGCAAACATCGAGAAAGTTTTTCTTGACGATTCTAAGACGTCAATGATGCAAAGAAATATATGATTTTCAAATACTTGAGCGACTTCTTATCTGCCTCTTTTTCTAAAAAATTCAACGTTTTAAAAGTCTATGATAGATGGGTGCAATTTCTTTAAAATAAAATTAAGAATTATACATTTTTTAAATCTTTTTTCTATACTATACTAGTTATATAATAATAATTTAAAGGAAAATATATTTATATTACTAACCTTGTATTATTTATTGGAACTCGACTAATATAATAAATTTATTATTGGCCTACTTATTCGTTATTTCTGAGAAACACATGAATAGGTTGTGGGACAAAATGGAACAAATTATATATGTATAAATATTGATTAAACTCACTTTTCAATTAGTACGTATCAGCGTATGCATGATTACAATGTTTCTAAGGTGTATTGCAAAATATGTCATAATATGTGTCCGCTAAAGCCAAAACCAAATTCCGTTCTCGTCTATCATGTACAGATTTTTGACAATATAATTTTTAAGTGTAATACATTTAATATCAATATAACATTATATAGGAAATCTATATTAGAGCTTATTTAAACTGGTACAGTTTACTTTCGTAATGGTAGATACAATCGAAATTAAGTACCGTCTTGCATCCCACCAGTAAAGAATTCATTTGTATCCAATTTTTATTTTAACATACAAATTTAAGTTCATCCTGTAAGTTTTTTGAACTGAATTTAATTTTTACATAATATAGAAACAAATAAAATATATGTAATGATACACAAAAGATAAACTAACTAAAAAATTTTCGTTTAAAACTAAGGTTAGGCTTTCGGTCAATAAGGTGGTAGACGAAATTACAGATCGTTTAATTCTCTAAAAAAGGTAAATTGTCTGCCAACAGTTGCAGATAAGAATATTGAGCGTCTAATGCATTTAAAACTCAATTTGTTGCTAATTTCCATGGAAAATAAAAAATTTTGTTTGTCTTGAAGTAACTTGTAAAAACCATAAAAGATAATAAACATATTTTTTGTTAAATAATCGTGCAGCGTGATAAGCCGAGTGCCGCGCACGCCTTCCGGTTCTGAGTGAACTAACCACTCTATAAGAAGAAAATGAAGAGTAATTACCGTTTTGTAGATAATTAAACGAGTTAATTTCATATAGTGCCTCTTTGGTCGAAAACCTAACATTTTCGGAGATATTTGCTGAAACGGATTTTTTAACCTTTTATGGTGATATGTCATGGGAAGCCGCATACTCAGATTTTAGGGTCCATTTTACATTTCATTTAGAACTATTAAAAGAACGTGTAGTAACGTTGATACATTTTCCGGAGGTAACGGAAGCCAAGAGAAGCTGTATGCACTGCACTGACGAGTAGACTTGGTTTAGAAGTAAAATAATGATCTAACGTATCGTCCTCTAACGAAGGAGCTAATAAAAGTTAATTGTATAAAAAATTAAAAAGCGATATACTGTGTATACCTATAACGCCTAGAGACGGAATCATTATTTTGTTTTAATGGTTTTGTAATCTCGTTGTGTATTTTAACTGAGTTTTCGTTATGTGTAGTTCGGTCATATGTCAACATATTTTTAGTAGTGAAGTGTTAAATAGCTTTTTTTATTTAGCTATAATAAATAAAGCAGTGCTCATGAATTTTTACCAAAATATCGTCACTATACATCTGGATTGCAACCATCTCTACTGAGTTCTTCCGCCACCCTTATGGTGCATGGGTGTAAATTACTGTTTTCTTTATAATATTACACGTTATAAAAAATATGACTTAATTTCAGAGTCATGGGTTCGAGCCCCACGTTGTGCGCCAAATTTAGTAACGCAATGTTATAAAAGGAACAATGATTTACGCCCATATACGATAAGGGTGAGACGGTAGCATAGTGGAGATGGCCGAGATCCAGGTGTCTAGTAACGATATCCTTGTAAGAATTTATGGGCATCACTTAATTTATTATGACTAAATAAAGAAAACCTATTAACGTTTCACTATTCTTTATTTAGAATATGTTAACATATGACCGATCTATATGTAACGAAAACTCGATTAAAATCCGCACCGAGATTATATAGCACTTAAACAACTAAATGATTCCGCCTTTAGGCGTTACATATACAGAATATCACTTACTAATTTTTTGTACTGTTAACTTTTACTACTCGCTCGATAGATAATGATAGTTTCGGTTTCGCTTCCAAACTAACTAATTCTACTCGTCAGTGTCGTAAGCAGTGGCATCCCTTAGCTTCCGTTATTTACAGAATATTTAACAACGTTGCAGTGTACAAAATTTCAGCTAACTGGGGATTTTTCCAAAGTTTATTTGAAATTTTGGACAGAGCGACTGGACCGATACCTAATATCACTACTTGTACTCTGGTTTTTAAGTGGTTCCTTTTTTTTTGTTAAACTGATGAAAGTACCATAAATATTGTTAATTGGAGAAATAATCTGTATCGTTTTGAACTTGATGGAGTAGTTGGCTTGGTGGAGTAGTTGACTAGAACGAACGATGGGAAATGTGACCAGACAGTCTCTCCATGGTTGCTGCGGATTTGAATCCCGCCATCGGCACTGACAATGTCGATGACAATGGTTGTGTTTCTGCATTTTGAATTTATCTAATTTGAGCTTCTAATACACTAATATTCATTTTAGGTGTTTTTAGACTCTTGCATTCCTTACTCTTCTGAGAAGAACTAAATTTTCTGAACTTCAGTTTTTGATTTAATTTTCCCTACCCCTCTCCTGCCTACACTTCTACTTAGAAGTGTCAGCAATATCGTTTTGAAAGTTCTCGAAGCTCTTTCAAAAAGACATTTTGTGAAAGTACTCCCAGCTGTTATATTATATATTATATAACATAATATGTGGTGATATTAGTTATTTATGACACAAGGACAAAAATTGCAGTTTTTTGTATGATTACGGATAATTGCCAGACGTGGCGAAGCCAAGCGAAGCGAGGCCACAACACAAAGTAATACTTTTTATAAAAAAGGTGATCTTCCCGTCCAGATATTCGAACCAAAAAAAAGACACTTTTTAATACAATAGAATAAAAAACCTTTTTGACCTTCACACCTTCAACTAAAACAAAATTTCTTTCCGAAAGGTCGTTTCAAAAATTCTTGTGTTTGATCGCTGATATTTTTACCCTATACTCTACTATAGAGAATTATTTATATATTGATGATTTATTATAATGATCTTTATGAGACTCTGACATATCTTTAAATAATATTCTGCTTGTACCTTATTACCTTTATAATACTTGTTTTAAACGCATGAGACAATTGTATTTTTAATTTTATACATAATCTCTCTGCATTTTACATAGTATGAGGCCATAATACAGTAAAAGAATCATAAACAAAACACATACATTGTCAGTGTTAAAAGCTGTGAAACCAGATAAATGAAATGTATTTAGAATACCTAAAAACGTGGAGATAAAAGAGGCAATAAAGAGGAAACAGGCGAAGGAATATCAAATTATCTTAAACTAGCTAGCTTCACAATTTCCTAAACTCATGTTATTAGTAGAAGTGCTTCTCCACCGAAGGTTTTTATGACAAAAGATGTAAGCTTTAAACGACTCGAGACGAAAGCATTTTTTGTCTCGCTCAGGCCTGTGTATCAAGCAGAAAAAAATATTTGGTGCCTAAATGAAATATAGCAAAAACCCGATATTTATAGCTCAATTTGGTAATTTAGAAAATATATCTCGTAAATATGTTATATGTATTTATCCGTGTACATATGAAATAGTTGTTCTGAATAAGGAACTCGCACAAATTTTAGTATCAGTAAAATTAGAATCATTTTTTTAATAATAAAAGCAATTTTGGTGATTTATCTCAATAAAATATGTTGAATTTTGCAGAAAATTAAATTTAAAAGAGTGCAATTTTATATACGCTGTAAAACGACTTTGACGTCACAAATTTTAACAGTTGACATGTAATGACGTTATATCATTTATTTACTTCTAACGGCACGCTGGGATGATAAAGTGAGTATTTTAGTATTTATTCGGTCATAAATTTGTTCTATTAGAACACCAGAAAAAATATTTATCTTTGAGTATGTTCTCAACTCCATTTGGAGACACACTAGATATATTTTCATTAATGTTTATATAAATATTAAGATTTACACAAAATATTCAATTTAGTAGCAACTATTTGATACCTAAATTGATATACAGCAAATAACACAATATTTTCGTTTAGGAACCGAATATTTTGGTAACAAATAGGTGTTTAAGGGAAAATTAGGAGGAATTATCTAGACCGAGTTCTTTTTCGGGTTTAGCTGCTTTATATGATGTCGTATCTCTGAAGGTTTAAAGTATATGAGGTCTTCATGTGAATGTGAATGTGACGTTATTAGGAGTTTGTAGGTATTGTTCAGTTTTTTGCGTGTTTTCAGTGGGTGGATAATTAGAGGAAAATTCGGTGGCGAAGTAGGTGCCATTTGACAAACATTATAAGGCATAGATGTGCGCAAGACTCCAAAATGTATTGAATCAATCTGCAAAACATTGAAATACAGAATACAATAATTTTCCGAGAGTTACTTTTTAGAATAGTGTACAGGTACAAACACTAATACAAACGTTATTCGAATGACACTACCCAATATAAACAATAATCCTAACCCTTTGCGCATCTTTATCGCACTGCCACGATATGTTTGTCAGGTAATAGTCGGCAAAGAATTGGGATTTTTCGAGTCGGTTTTTTGAACATTAAATGCCTTTATGTACGAACGGTCTTCATTGGTCACTTTATGTACTTGGTTTGAGGGCTTAAAGTATCACTTTACAGTGCGCCGGGTCGTAAAACACTTTACAGCCCGCCTAGGGCTTTTGCTCTTTTTAATACAACATTTTCGACCTCTGAGGCAACAAGTTCAACATCGCAGCCCTGCCGCTTCGGTAATTTCTGGCACAGGAAAATTAATTTGCATCCTCTTCCATTTTCACGTCGACTGAAAAACACAAAATACTTCGACCAAAGGATTGTAAAACTCTGGGAACGATTCTTGCCACAAAATTACAATATGGCCACGTTTATTTACATAGTTGCTTCGTTATTTGCATTTATCTTTAATACAAATTCAACAGCAAATTCCTGTCTGTAAATGTGACAATACCATTGTTATGGAATATCAAAATTTAACAGATTGACAATTCTTATGAAATATTACCAAGCTCGGTAGCGCAGTGGGCCAGAGCGTTATGTGACAAACGTAGCTGGCCTATCGACTTCCGGGTTCAATAGATGACATATACTTATGTATTAGTATTAATTAAGACTGATCATACAAATTTTGTGTACACCTCGGGTACAACAAGCGTTATCGGGTTATCTAATTTTCATGATGCGGGCTATAAACTGCTCATTATATCCTTGGTGCATAAATAACTATTATATCTTGATATGAATTTTTATATTGGGAGTGTATGATCTGTGTCAGTTATTGCGTAATTTATTTTTAGGAAAGAACAGTAGTGGTGTGGGATTTTATTATGTGACTGGAATGGAGTAATAGGACATATTCCTTTATTAATTAAATCAAACATGTCTAAATGTCACCTATCACTCTTTCCACCAATGAAAACGCAATCACGCCCTCTCAGAATGTTACTTAAGTGATTTAGGTTTCCACCCATTTCGCTGTTTCAGAATAAATGAATTCTGTCAATTGGCTTACTGTACGTTTTATTGAAACGTTTCTGTTAAACTTTAATATAAGGTAAAAATATTTGTTACTGCAGATTTGTCCTTGTTACATCGGTCTTTAATTTCGTAGGAGTGCTTGACCATAAATTGAATATGAAAAGTGGATCAGAACTTTGCTTCTATATGTTAACAAATAGGAAGTATTTACATTTGAAATTTCTTGTAATATATTTAAGAACTTGAAATTATTTGACTTTTCAAGACCTCCTCGATTTGCTTTACTCCTGTTAGATAACTAATGAGACCTTGAGGTACTCGCACCCAATATGAAAGCAAACAGTTTCTAACCAGGAATAAGTTAAACTGGTAAATTGTTTTGCTAGATGATTTTCCAACAATTCTTATTATGACCATAGGGTGTAATAGTTCAAACCACCATGGATGTTATTATAATATAATTAAGATAGATAATAATTCTTGAAAAACGTATGCTCAGTTCATTTGTTTCTTTTATAGGGGGTCAAATTGTCTCGCTTTAAGGACAAACAGTAATCACCCATCATGGTCGGATCCCATCGTCCCTGATAATAAACTGCTATTGTCCTGATAACTTGATGAAATCTTTTTCATTGCTCGTCGCTTACCACACGCAAATTTTCAGAAAAGAAATTTAAATGAGAATGCAGAAAGTGAATTTTTAAAAACATAGAGCAACAAAGCGTTTGGTACGAATCTAAAAGTTCTCTTATTAGTTGCTTATAGTTTTCATCTTTCTTGTTTCCTAAAAATTCCCTGACTATGCTTACAAATGAGTTCCAAGCACTGAGTTCCTGTCTGTTGAGTGTTCCTTTCAAATCTGCATCATCAAGCAATTTTCTAATTTCAGGAGCAATAAAAATGTATTCTTTAAGTTTGGCGTCACTTAATAATTGGGAAAAAAGTTCTCTTAAGTATTTAAATCCTTCACCGTCTTTATTCATAGCCTTCACAAAATGTTTCAGTAGCCCAAATTTAATATGAAAGGGTGGCAAAAGAACATGTTTAGGGTCTACTAGGGTCACATATTTAACATTACTAGTTCCTGGGTCAAATTCTTTCCTTTCCAGCCAAGTTCTTTTCACTTAATGTTATTTTACTCCATAGGAAAACAATATTTTGTAAAGCCTCTTTGAAGCCCTACTAAATTGGCTATTGGTTGTAAATCCCCACATATTTGCCCTTTGTATTTGTTGCAATTTAATTATTTTTATTTAAAATGGTGCTCATACTGTCATAATCCTCTTTCATTGTTACTGAATAGGCAATTGGTATAGATGGTTTTAAATTTCCATTATGTAGTAATACAGCTTTTAAACTGCATTTGGAGGAATCTATGAATAAGGGCCACTCAGAAGGGGAATGCTCGATATTAACTTCCTACATTAAACCATCTATATCAATACATGCGCATAGTGAATTTTTCATATTATAAAATGCGGAAAATGTTGCATTTTTTTTCAAAAAGTCGTAATTTTTGTTTTTTTAGCTAGTAAGTTCCACTCTTTAAGTCGAGAACCAAGAAGTTCTGCTTGTTGTTTTGACAGTCCCAAGTCACGTACCAAATCATTCAATTTATTTTGAGCTATTAAGTGAGGGTCACTAAAATTTTCTGGAATATACGAAGGGTCCGCACACTGGTCTGGGCTGAAGAGTCGTTACTTTCCATTACCTCCCAAAACATTTTACCAATCTAAAGGCGCAGTTAGCACTGGTAAGTTTGATGTATTATGACGAACATGTCTTAGGGCTGATAGCAAATTCGGATATTGATTTTTTGTTTTTGTTTTTTGGAATATTCCTTAATTCTTGTTACACACAAGAAAGCAATCATCGAAATATTTGGTGGGTTCTCACCTTACCACTGGAACAGCAAAAGGCATGCTTTTTTCCCTTTCATCCATTGCACTAGTGACACGTAACAATTTACACAAAAAACGTGGGGAGCTCATTGCCTGTCTTGATGTATAACTAAAACTCCAAAATACAGAAAATACGCTTTGTTCACATTTTCAGACAATGGCTTCGCTTATGACTTGACGAAGAATTCTCCACAAATGTAACAAAATTTGTCAGGTGAGGATTTGCAACTTTGGCGCATTTGACTGGACATTTTTTCTCGTAACAGAGTTATGTAGACAAATAAAACACTTTCTAATAGATACATTTAGGTACTCGGAAGGCCAAAACAAGACTGATACTGAAAATGTCCCACCGTATTTTAACTTACTCATCTAAAATTGCGAATCTATCATAAAATTTATTACCTGGCAATATAATAGTCAATTGTGTTCACACAAAAATGGTACGTATTAGGACTTGCTGGATATTTTTTCAGTTAATAGGGAGGTATTAGCAATATAAAAACAGTAGTGTGTACTATGTTATAAAAATTGTGTCGGCAAGTGTTGTTTTTATATGTATTTTACATCCAAAAGACACTATTATTTCTATTGTGCTTTTTCTAACTTTTCGTTTGGTTTATGTGAAGTATATCACAAAATAAGATTAGTAACAGACAGCAATGTATTAGAAGGCATTCTTCTAAATATCAGACTAGAAAATAATCAACCTACATAGACAATAATATGTAGATTCGTTAAGCAGAATCAGTACACAAATAATGCTATTGACACCAGCATGGGAAACATTGGATATTCTCGTCATCTGTGTTCTACAAGAAATTGACGAAAACTGAGCAAATATATTGTATAGGTAAATATGATTTTTTTTCTACTATGTATTATTATTGAATAAATGATTTTCTTTTGCTTTAGGACTTTATAATTTTGTAATAATCTAATAATTAAGTGTATGAATTTGTGTATCTGCGATTATGAATACATTGACATATTGTGACTTACCTAATCTGCAGGTAAATTTGTACAATATGTCAAATTTGACTTTTTACTTAATTAATATTTTTTTCTCACTGTCTGGATACACTTTCCACAATGCACTCAATTAACTCTAGAGACTCTTAAACTTCAGAAGTAAGTCAAGTTTGCTAAATTTTAATATTATAGATCTTGACTTTTATATTCAGACTCAGATTCAACTTCTTCGTGTAGGTAAGTATAGATAATATACTAGCATGCGTCCTGAATCCTTTTAATCCTCAATTGTCTGCACACTTTTGCTTTTTTCCTTTTATATCTACTTGATTGTCTGGAACTTGATCTACTTTACTATTCTCTCCTTTCTATTAACAATTTTGTTTCTTCTTTGCTGAAAAATATGCTCTTATTTTCATTTACGCCTTTTGCATATGAACTTTGTTCTTTTTTATAATTCTTGTATTTTTCAAAATCAATGTAAATTTCTATAATTTATTATTAATTTCGAATTTTTTTAGGGGCTGAAATTGAACGTGTGTCTACTTTCAAATCAGAAATGGAACTCTCTCCCAGATTTGTTTACTTTTTTCCCGGACAACTTTTTCCAGGTATCCAAATTTCTATAGTGATGTCAACGTCATCTTATTTTACAAACTTTGATTCTATGTATTTTTTTCTTCCCATGGCATGGGCTCCTTTTTTCCTTTCTAATCCTCTTCTCTGTACTTTAACCTACACATCCATATACCCTTCATCCTATTTCATTACCCTGTGAACTTCGTTCGTCCTTTTCATTTTTCATTCACTTTTTACTATATAACTAAACTTAAATCTAATTACACTGTTTCATTTACATGTTCAATATAACGATTAAGCTTCCTGTAGCTTCATTATATTAAACACGTCTACTATTTAAACAAATTCAAAAATAATTTCATTATCTTTCGCTTTATCACAATTTTTTTTTCAGATAAGAAAACAACTCAAATTACCTTCAAACATTCTGCAACATTTAACTTGATGTACATGATATATCCATGCATCCGCGACATAAAGAAAAACAACTACATATAACAATTATTTAACTTTGTACGCCTGAACGTACATCCTTAGCCACGCCACAACTTCTGTTTCTTTTTGATATGTCACCTTCTGTATGTTATTGTATGTGTTTTAAACTGTTTGTCGAATCATGTTGCCTTGTAAATTATTTATTTATTTCAATTTTAATTTAATATAACGTCCAAATACTATATTCCAAGACAATATATTTTACTACATATCCATTGTCCAGTATGTATATGTAACACATTTTTAGGTTCGTCTCGCCTAAAACTTGGAAGTTGAATTAAATTTGTTAAGGGATTCTTAAGTACTAATATTAGGTAAAATATATTTTTAAATCTTTTAATGCAAATTTTTATATAATTTTCATATATTTAATAACATCAGTGTTGAGCAATTTGTACGTTTTTCCGTACTTAAATTTTGAAATACTTATTTCTTAAATATTCTATAACCAAGATATTGTTAACAAAATAATCACATTGTCAATAAAAATATGACAGTTTGTAGTTTGGTTTTAACAGAGTGACAATAAAATTTTACATCAAGCAGATTTAAACAATAAACCGTTGGTGCTTTAGGAGTCTAACCTAGTACAGTAGCAGTAGAGCTTGAACTTCTCGTTCCCACCCCTGTAATATGCTGCAACTACCCCAACTTTATGATTTATTTAAGCTGCTGGCTAATACAATGT
Source organism: Rhamnusium bicolor (assembly GCA_029963845.1). NCBI lineage: Eukaryota > Metazoa > Arthropoda > Insecta > Coleoptera > Cerambycidae > Rhamnusium > Rhamnusium bicolor. The sequence goes on along the minus strand of JANEYF010000571.1, from coordinate 372,590 downwards.
GGAGGAAGGTACTTTTTATTTAGGTATTTTATATCTCTTTTCATCGCATTATGTTATTCTACATAATTAATTTTTAAAATATGTTCAAACGTACCACTTTTATGTAAGAATTAAAAATTGTTATAAATAAACATATTTCGTGTCATTGTATGCATGCAAATATGCTTGAAATATTATTTAACAGTTGTTTTACTGATACTGAAATCATGCACGCTCGCTGCGAAAATTATGCTCAAATAAAAAACTGACCGATATATCTACAGTAAGGTAATTTTTTCATAAACCAATTGCATGTGCATGTTTTATTTATACACGTTATTGTTTGTTACGTACCTTGTCTTAAATTGGTCAGCATAGCAAATGGAATTAACTGGTGAAACTAACCTACTATAGACACATAATTAATACATAATTTTTAAATTTTTCTGCTTCGTCATTTTTAAGATGTATATTTTACGTGCTTACATCGCAAATACACCAAACCCATCCCTTTCGAAGTCATTGAACTCCGTTAGAATATAGAGTTCAATGTTCGAAGTATAGGGTCCCGAGCATACCCGCACATTCACTATAGCTCATCGACTTGGTCCTGGTTTTGAGCGCGGCAGTTTGAGTGGAAGCACGAGTCACTCCTACACACCACCATGTCGATTCAGACTATATCATTTGTTCCGTATTTATCGAAATAAAAAATGTCAATATATATATATATATATATATATATATATATATATATATATATATATATATATATATATATATATATATATATATATATATATATATATATATAATATATATATATATATATATATATATATATATATATATATATATATATATATATATATATATATATATATATATATATATATATATACAGGGTGAGTCACCAAGGGCGCATCGGTCAATATCTCCATTAATATTTATGATACAGAAAAAAGTTTCAAATAAAAGTTATAGGAGACCAAGAGTACCATATCCTAAAATTATTTCTAATCACACAGGGTGTTTGATGTTAGAGTGGCATATCAAATGTTTATTTTTTTTAAATAGGACATCCTATATATTTTTGCAAATTATTATTCTTTCTTTAATTTCCTTTTCGAATATGTCATGTTTTTGAAATTTCTTTGCGGCGTTGTCGAATTATTTAACTTTTTTAAAAAAATTGTCATTTGAAGACCTCACTAATAAATTCTGCATGAGCGGTATTTTCACAGATTAAGCAAACTTCTTTTGTTAAATGTTAAGCAATGCCATGGCCTAGCATCCAGATATTTTAAAGTTGAAATTATTTGTACAGGGTGTTTATTACGATGATACAAAAATGGCCAACTTTAATCTATCATAACTTCATTTTTTTAAATGGAACACCCCATATATTTTCACATATTTGGATAGAGTTTTTGCCGCTCTATAATTTTTGTTCACCTATAGTTATACCTAAAACCAACGGTTTCCAGTAAAACTGCATTCTAATAAAAATATCAGGTAATTTCTAGAAATTCGGATATCATAGGAGGCATTGGCACATGTTTTTTTTGTTTTTGCAAGAAGGAACTACGAACATGAAACAATTTATTTATAACAAAACGGTAAATACAATTTTTTTAGTTGTATCTAGTTCATAAGATGTTCAATGTGTCCTCCGTTTTCTTGCACGCACAATCTTAGACGACTCAAAAAAGATTGGCTAACATTTCTTAATTTCTGAACATAAACGGTCTCTTTTACACAACCCACATAAAATAATCTAATTTTGTTAGGTCAGGTGACCTAGGTGGCCAACAAATTCGCCCACCTCTACTAATCCACATATCTGGATATTCATTATTCAAATAGTTGCGTACTTGGGCACTGTAGTGGGTTGGCGCCCCGTCACGCTGCCAAAACCCTCGTATTGTACTTAATGGTAAATTTTCCAACAAATCTGGTAGACTATTTCTTAAAATGTGTAGATATGTTTCTCCATTTATTCTGTCTTCAAAAAAATATGGCCCAATTACATATCCTCCTATAATTCCACCTCAAACGTTTAATGACCACCTATGTTGATGGTCAATACTCCGTCTGAAATGGGGAATTTTCTGTAGAATAATAGTGCAGATTGTGCCTATTAACATTTCCTTTTTATGGAACGTAGCCTCGTCGGAAAACAACACGTATTCGAAAAAATCCGGTTGTTCTCGCACTTTCTGAATTGCCCATTCACAAAATTCTCGTCTCTTAATAAAATCATTAGCTCCTAGTTCTTGCAATAATTGGATATGATAAGGGTGAAACTTATTTTCTATTATAATCCTTGCAATACTGGACTGACTAATATCCAATTCCCTACTTAAAATTCTTGAACTTACATGTGAATTTTCTACGAGGCTTAGCACAACAGATAATGTGTTTTCTTCATTTACGACTGGTGTAATTCGCTTCGGCTTCTTAAACATAACTTTTCCGCTTTCATCGAATTTAGTTTTTAATTTTGTAAAAGCACGACAATTCGGATGTCTTTGGTCTGGATATTTTTGACCATACAATCTAGAGGCCAATAATCAATTACCATAACTCTCCCCGATACAGTAAATCATATTAATTCTTTCTTGCTTAGAAAAATTCATTTTAAATACTTATTTAAGTAGAAATTAATGTAACAATAAAGTGTGCAAATTAAAAGCGTTTCAAATTTGTTTCAAACAAATGTCAGTGATAAATGCCATCTAGATATTTGGAAAATTCAAACAGATCAAGTATTTAAATGTAGAATAATAAGACAATTTTCTTTTCATTTATAAAAGATGAAACTTATATTAATTGAAACAATAATGCTCATAGTTGTTTCTTGCAAAAACAAAAAAAACATGTGCCAATGCCTCCTATGATATCCGAATTTCTAGAAATTACCTGATGTTTTTATTAGAATGCAGTATCACTAGAAACCGTTGGTGTTAGGTATAACTGTAGGTTAATAAAAATTGTAGAGCGACAAAAACTCTATCCAAATATGTAAAAATATATAGGGTGTTCCATTTAAAAAAATTAAGTTATGATAGATTGAAGTTAGCCATATTTGTATCATCGTAATAAACACCTTGTACAAGTAATTTCAACTTTAAAATATCTGGAGGTTAGGCCATGGCATTGCTTAACATTTAACAAAAAAAGTTTGCTTAATCTGTGAAAATACCGCTCGTGCAGAATTTATTAGTGAGGTCTGCAAACGACAATTTTTTTTGAAAAAGTTGAATAATTCGACAACACCGCAACGGAATTTCAAAAACATAACATTTTCGAAAAGGCAATTAAAGAAAGAATAAGAATTTGCAAAAATATATAGGGTGTCCTATTTAAAAAAACATACTTTTGATATGCCACTCTAACATCAAACACCCTGTGTGATTAGAAATAATTTTAGGATATGGTACTCTTGGTCTCCTACAACTTTTATTTGAAGCTTTTTCTTGTATAATAAATATTAAAGGAGATATCGACCTAGGCGCCCTTGGTGACTCACCCTGTATATAGTGGTGAGAGATTAAACTTCTCATATGGTCTGAATGCTACTATCCGTCCGACATCCTAGATGTCTCTGTGGCGGATAGCGACTGCATCACAGCAAGTACAGGCGCGACCCCTAGCCCAGGTGGACTAAACGAATGTTATTAAATATGATTTGAAGGAAACAACTACTCAGCGGGCAAATACCCCGACCTGCATTGAATTACACCTTCCAAATCATGATAGATGGAAAGCCAATATCATTTGTCAATTCCTAACCAGACATAGATCGATTTCGAACTTATTTGTTCTCTTCAGTATGCCATAGGTTATGGAACAGACAAATGATGGTGGCCAACCTGCTAGTTATATATTAACTAAGGTGAAGTGAATAGTGGTGAGAGGTATGAAAGCTTCTCATATGGTCTGAATGCTACTATCCGTCCGAGCATCCTAGATGTCTCGTGGCGGATAGCGACTTGCATCACAGCAAGTACCGAGAGCGGCGTCCCCTAGCCCAGGTGGACTAAACTAATGTTATTAAATATGATTTGAAGGAAACAACTACTCAGCATTGAATTACACCTTCAAATCATGATAGATTGGCTTTTCCATCTATCATGATTTGAGGGTGTAATTCAATGCAGGTCGGGGTACTTGCCCGCTGAGTAGTTGTTTCCCTTCAAATCATATTTAATAACATTAGTTTAGTCCACCTGGGCTAGGGGTCGCCGCTCTCGGTACTTGCTGTGATGTAAGTCGCTATCCGCCACAGAGACATCTAGGATGTCGGACGGATAGTAGCATTCAGACCATATGAGAAGTTTCATACTTCACCACTATTCACTTCACCTTAGTTAGTATATAACTAGCAGGTTGGCCACCATCATTTGTCTGTTCCATAACCTATGGCATACTGAAGAGAACAAATAAGTTCGAAATCGATCTATGTCTGGTTAGGAATTGACAAATGATATTGGCTTTCCATCTATCATGATTTGAAGGTGTAATTCAATGCAGGTCGGGGTATTTGCCCGCTGAGTAGTTGTTTCCTTCAAATCATATTTAATAACATTAGTTTAGTCCACCTAGGCTAGAGGTCGCCGCTCTCGGTACTTGCTGTGATGTGTCGCTATCCGCCACAGAGACATCTAGGATGTCGGACGGATAGTAGCATTCAGACCATATGAGAAGTTTCATACCTCTCACCACTATTCACTTCACCTTAGTTAGTATATAACTAGCAGGTTGGCCAGTGGCCACCATCATTTGTCTGTTCCATAACCTATGGCATATAACGAAAACGCTAAACAGGGCCTATATGACCCTGCACAAACTCTATCCGCTGGTGAACAGGAGGTCACTCCTGGACACCAGCAATAAACTGCTTTTATATAGAACGGTAATAAGGCCTATTCTAACATACGGTTGCGTCGTCTGGAACAGGATGTCGAACACACAGTTCGGACGCCTCCAGACGACGCAAAACAAGTTGCTACGTCTCCTTACTAACTCAAATCGTTACATAAATACACAACAACTCCACGAGACGGCAGACATGCCATACATTAGAGATTTTATAATACAGACGGCCACCAAATTTTTTAGACACAACATTCATAAATCCACTCTCACCGCGCACATCGCCGACATACGTCACTACCACGATTTTCAACATACGCACAGACTAATACACGAAAACTTACCCATATTTTTTGAATAACTATATTTTTAGACACACAATGACAGACATATCAAATTTCAATACCTTTTCCAAATTATATTATACCTACCCACAATCGTAACTTCCCTCGATGACCATTCTATTGCTTTCTCACCCCTTATTAGACAGACATTCTAAATTTCAATTCTTTTAAGCAGGTTTTTTCTTGAGCTTTTTCCTGCATGACTATTACTATAACGACATTTTTAATATTTGATTGCTTTTAATTTTTAAAATGCCACGGCAGATTACTAATTTGTTTCTTTCTACGCTGTTATAGGTAAGCGTCTATCAACGCCTAACAACAAAAAGACGCCAAGCCAGCCACATCGGGCCCGTCCACCTGGCCAGACGTTCGGGGACCCTCCGAAACAGGAGGAAAATCGAATATTTGCTTTTCGCCCTGGACTCGTCCAGGGCGAGTACTATTGTAAGCCGATTGGCTAATTTTATATTTTTGTTTATGTAAATATTTATTTATTTATTGTAAGCTGAATATAGTAGGCATCTAATTAAGTTTGTAAATTATGTAATTAATGTGAAATAAATGTTTTCAAATTGGAATTGGAATTGGAAGAGAACAAATAAGTTCGAAATCGATCTATGTCTGGTTAGGAATTGACAAATGATATTGGCTTTCCATCTATCATGATTCGAAGGTGTAATTCAATGCAGGTCGGGTATATATATATATATATATATATATATATATATATATATATATATATATATATATATATATATATATATATATATATATATATATATATATGCATATCATTTTTCTCATTTAATTTGTAATTTTCATAAGATATTTGGGATAAATTGCGCAAAAAATATTTAAATACTCTTTTCCACTTATACTTAATGTCATTACTGTAATGAAGAATTTATATTTAGTCCTTTGTAAAATAATTGTATTATTTATACCTTGTTACTTGAGTAATTGAGTCGGGTTATTAAATCAAGTACCATTAGGTAAAGAGGTAGTGTACTAATTTTACTCAGGAATGCACAAGGAAAAAGGAAAACACAACAGTGCAAAATTTTAGAACGATTTTATTAAAATATAAGTTTAAGTCGGCAAGATTAAATTTTCAATTTAATTTCATAAATGACAGGGTTGCTTTAGGTGATAAACGAAGTTATGCTCAATAAATTTGCAACAAAGTTAGGCATGTCCCAGATGTTGCATTAGCAAAAGGTATAATAATGTGATGTCAATAAATAGCACCACACTTTGTAGTAGTAAATGTGATTTACACACAGTTTGGTATTTTTAATTTTTTTTAATTAAGGCAATTATTATTAGGGTATGTACAGGGTGGGCATATTTCGATATTTGTATAAGGTAACTCGGTAACTGTAAGAGATACAAAAAATGGAAAACACATTCTCGATCTTTTTTTTTTGAGACAAATTCACTGGCGAAAACAAAAATTTGCTATCGTCTTTTGTTTTCGAGTTATACACAAAAGTTCGATTTTTCAATTTTTTAGACATATATCAATATCTTGGTTGTTTGTAAAGTTATGAAAAAATAGCTTTCACGTTCTTCAGGCACTTTTTCTGTATAATACAGTGGTGTCGAGAAAATTTAAAGGTGCAATTTCGAGTTATGGCATAAAGTTTTATTTTCTTAAATGGGAATCATAGTTGGCTATGGTTTAGTTAAAAAAGGTTTTTTTTTCTCTTTCAAACTATATATCATGTGGGGTCGCCTTTGATGTGTAAGTATTTAATAGCGAAAATAATCTTTTAGTAGATTACTTTTTGCGTATTTTTATATTTATTCCAAGTAGTGACAATGTTTATCCATTTGTCAGTAAATTACATATTAATAATTTAGTTTCTGTCATAATTACACCTCCTTTAATCGTAATAGTGAAGATGTCTTATGAAAATTACGAGAAAAATGTTATACCAAAATGCCTCATTCAAAGTAATAATAATTGTGATATTGCATCCGAAATATATTTCAATCGATATCCAGAAAGAAGACACCCTAATAAAGCTATTTTTAAGAAGTTAAAGAACATCTCATTAATTGTGGGTCCTTCAGCAAGCCAAGACAAAAAAATTACAACATTGAAGATGCTGAAGAAACTGTAATTGGAATGGCGGTTGCAAATCCTTCAATTTCAAGTCATCAAATTAAATCTGATTCTGGGATTTCAAGATGTCAAGCTTTGGGTATTTTGAAGACACACAAATTCGACCATTGGAGTTTTGCATATAATATCGTCAAAAAAGTCAACAAGATCTATTCTTCTCTAGAAATGTAGTTTGGACAGATGAAGCCTACATTAGCAGTGCAGGAATTTTTAACAAGCATAACGAGCACTACTTGTCTGATATGAACCCTCACCATACCGTTGACGTGCGATCTCAGGGACGCTTTGGTTTTATTGTTTGGTGTGCTCTACGTGGCAATCGTGTTTTAACATATGACACATATCAAGAAAATCTTAATGGAGAATCGGTACTACGAAATCTTAAACCAGAAAATTGTTGTGGAATTTATGGACAATCTACACTTAATTAAGGCAAGAAAACAGTTCTTCCAACAAGATTGTGCACCACCTCATAATGAGGACGGTTTCAGAATTATTAAATATCCAATTTTGGAAATAACTGGAAGGGAAGTAACGGACCAATGAGGTGGCCACCACGATCACCTGACATAACGCCACTGGATCTGTTCCTTTGGGGCCACATTAAAAGCAAACTATACAAGAAAATCAGTACAGACATAAATGAACACAGACAACCTATTTTAGACTGTGGATTTCCATTTCAAATCTTCATATTTATAATGCAGTTCAGAGTGTTATGAAGAGGTGTAATTTATATACCGAACATAACGGACATCAGTTTGAACATTTACTTCAATTTGAATTTTTTTTTTGTAATTGTAATGTATTATAAAATTAGATATAAATATCTGATTTTTTGGTCTTGGCTTGTTGAGGGACCCACAATTAAGTTTTTTCAAATTTGTGGACATATTTTTATATTTTTTTTGAAGGACATTTATTTTACGATTAAATGAGGTGTAATTATTAAAGTTGGCAAAAATTTACTACAGGATATAGGAGTACGCACCATAATAAGTGTAAGAAAACAAATTAACTAGTAATAAAAGCAATAAACTGTTACAATTTATAACAATGTATGCACAACTTACCCTCTTAACCAGCTTGGTTATCACACACTGGAAAAATCAGTAAAAACTTTGTAGTATCATGTATGTTTCTATGGTTGTCTCCGAGAGTAATATTCGACGTGGTGAAAAAATATGCTTATATTTTGAGAACGACCGTTCGACATCTATTGATGTAATACAAGCATACTTAAAATAGTCTTTTGAACTCACTTAATGGATCTGCAGATGCACCATCAGTACCATCACAAATTTGTCTTAATCTGGTAAAACCGGTGTCTTGCTTTAACACACGTGCGAACTTTTCTCCAACGGGCTCACTTTTTTGCGTCACCTATAGAGTGTAGCAGTCGATTTCTTTAGTCCACTATTTGCAGTGACTCCGCTAACGACAACGCACTGTTTTGTAAGTTTTGTATGGAGTCATGTAATCCTTTATAGTTCTTGTGAATAGTTTCTAAAGCTGTTTCAACAGAAACATCTTCGAATTTTGTCTGGCTTTCCTTAATAGTTGCAGCCACATCTGGATTGAATTGTTGTATCACAGCTTCTATTTCTGGTAAATATTCAGCATAATAAAATGCTTCCTTCAACTATGTTCCCCAACGTGTAAGAATTGGCTGTGGTGGTTCGGGAATACCGAGACACTTGCTATGAAATGCGCGAAGACGTTTAGGAGATTTGAGAAACACTTTTTTAGTACTTGCTATTAATGCATCTACCTTTGGCAAACCTTGTCAAATAGTTTCTGCCACAACGTATAAAGCATGAACTTTACACGTAACATATACTAACCTACAACCGTGTTCTTGAAGAGAACGGCCTACTAAACGCATTGTTGCTGCGCCATCGATCACAAACATCAACACTTGACTTTTTTAACAGGTCAAATTTTTCTAACGTCTCCAGCAACATTCGCGTAATTGTTTGGCCAGTACACTCAGTTAGTCTTTTGTTAGCTAGTAACAGTGGAAATGTTGGTTTAACAGGGTCCAGTATACGTACTATATCATTTACAATATAATTTTTTTACAATCTGTCGTCTTGTCAACATACAACCACAGCCATGTATTTTTAAATACATATTTAATCTTATTTACAATATCTTCGCTTACAGTTAGTGCATAGTTACGCAACGTTGTGCGATCGGGCAATGTCACCTTGGGATTGTATTTATTCCAGAACTACTGAAATGGTTGTTTATCGAGTATGTGCAACGGAACATCACAGGCAATCAGCATTATGAGTAAATCGAACATAAACTGTGTTGTCGAAGGCACGCCATTTTTTTAGGTTTATGTTGCACAGAATTTACGTGACATTTACGATCACGTTTATTCCAGTACATCAGGTCAGTCTCGCACACCTTTCAAATTATTATAGCACCATTGTAGAATAAATCCGGGAATTCACTGATAAATTTATTCATTTTGTCAGCGTATGGCCGTTTTTTACCTTTGGGCAGGTCTGACATAGTTTATTATTAAATTAATATCAAGAATACAATACAAAAAACAAAATTATCAACAATACAATGGAGAGAAATAAATTACGTTATTGACACCTCGACGCATAACAGTAGACTAAAATAGTAAACAAGTCTCGCTTGCGTACTTGGGTATTTCTCTACTTGGCACCGACCATGATTTGCGGATCGAAATGCCAACTCTAGTAGTAATTATGACGGAAACAAAATTATTAATATGCAATTTGCTAACAAACTGAAAAACACAGTCATAGATGAGAGACGCCTACTTGGAATAAATATAAAAAGACGTAAAAAGTAATCTGCTAAAAGATTGTTTTCGCTATTAAATACTTACGCATCAAAAGCGACCCCACATATGATATACAGTTTGAAAGAAAAAAATCCTTTTTTACTAAACCACAGCCAACTATGACTTCCATTTAAAAAATACAACTTTAAGCCATAACTCGAAATTGCACCTTTCTTTTTAAATTTTCTCGACGGCACTGTATTATACAGAAAAAAGTGTATCAAGAATGTTAAAGTTGTTTTTTCATAACTTTACAAACAACTAAGGTATTGATATGTTTCTAAAAGTCGAAAAATCGAACTTTTGAGTATAACTCGAAAACAAAAGACGATAGTAAATTTTTGCTTTCGCCAGTGAATTTGTCTCAGAAAGAGGGATCGAGAATGCGTCTTCCATTTTTTTATCTCTTACAGTTATCGAGTTACCCTATACACACTTCGAAATTTGCCCACCCAGTACATCATAAATAACAGTATTTCATTTACATCCATTACACAAAATTATTTACGCACCAGTTTATATAGCATACATATAATATTCTACTGGATGTTTCAAAATTCCCTGGACACAGAGCCAAGTTGTGGAGGTCAAAATAATATGATTTTACCAAAGTTAACTAAATACGAAAAATACAGATAAATCCACATTCGTATATAAATGTTAATATGGGAAAGGAACACAATGGAGACAGGAGCTGAATAATTTATAGTCTCATTATCGCCAAGCATCTCTGAAAGTGCTTTCTCTCCTAAGGCGAGGTTAACCCTTGTTCAGGAGTGCAGGGATGTTCTTGAAGAGTTTGCCAAGCATAAAGATGTAAGGCTTTTGTGAGTTCTGGGACATACAGAGGTTCCAGGAAACGAGAAAGCAGATAAATTGTCTAGATATGGAGCCGAGGAAACCTATCTCGAATTCGAACCCATTTTGGGTATCACAAGGAGACAGATCACTACACCTCAATCAGTGGGCTTATGGGACATTAAACAGAGGTTAAGCAGGTACTGCAGATGAACTTCAGACTTTCTAATAGGACCGAACAAATCAGGAGAGGCCTGGTTAATTGGTCGAAGCGGGGAGACTGAATCAATTAATTGAAGTCCTGACAGCCCACTACAAACTTGTCACTGGTGGGTGTTGAGGAATATTCTACCTGCCCAAAAATGCAGAAATGAAAAAACTTGATGCAGTCTGAGAGGCATTAATCCTAAACCTGTGCCATGAAAAAAATCAAAAGTGAGGACGATTGTAGAACATCAACACTGTCATGATGGCTTCCACATGCACTTTATTTTTAATCCTCAAAATCTTTTCTTAACTTCTGACACACAACTATTGATATATTCATATAAACTCTACTATATTAAGATTATTGGTGGTGTAAATAATAGGTCCTTTTTCTCACAAACTCTTTATTTAAGCTCCCGGTTTCGTGGTATTTATTCTAAACGTATTACTACATCTTCACGGAACAAGACTAAAAATTTGTTTGAAAACATTAGACAAATGTTTACAGCTGCACTGTAACAACTGTAATAGCATTTACATAGGTAGAATATGCAGAAATTTTAAAACAGGATTAAAAGAACATCTTAGATGCTTCAGACTGTAAACAGGTTTTTCACAGTTTGCCTACAGTTGGGTAATAAAGGTGGGTTTCTTAATAACTTAGAATCTTTAGAAATTCTTCAGTATATATGGTCAAATACAGTTAACTCACTCAATTTATAGGTAATATCTGATTCTACTTCAACATTTTTGGTTTTATTATTTGCTTTTTGCTTTCCTGTACACAGTTTTTAGTTTTGTCGTGTGTCATGCTGGTTGTTTTTGTAAAAAAATTTGGGATTTGGGTGCTGGTTGTTGTGGTTTTTTTGAACCAATTTTGGAATTTTAGACCACTTTCAATTATTAGTATTATTAATTTTAGTAATACGAAACCTTATGGTGACATATAACTTGAAAGATCACGTAGTTATATTTCAAAATAGAGGTCCTTACATTCACCTGGCATTAACCTATGAACATATGATGTATCGTTGACTGATCAATTCGTTTTAATTTTTTTACATGACAATTTAACATAAATTTTCTAATGTGATGCATTTTGTTGTTTGGCTATTTATTACCTTTAAATATGGACAAATCTTTATATATTTGTATTTTAACGTAAGTTTTATCTTTATATTTATAACCTTAAATTTGTCAATTTTTGCTTCTATTTATTATCATCTAATGTTTTCATAAAACTTTTTACTCTTATTGCCTAAAGATGTGGTAATACGTTTAGTATAAATACCACGAAACCGGTAGCTTAAATAAATAATTTGTGAGAAAAAGGACCTATTATTTACACCACCAATAATCTTTGTATTATGGACTCACGCGGGTACCACTTCCTTAAATTTTCTATTATATTATTTTACCAATTGTCAAAAAAGTACTACGCGGTAAGTTAGTCTCAGTATAATAGTATTCGATTCCTTACTGTCAATTCTTCATAACTCTACTTGTTATAATGGACACTGCCGACCTCAATTATACTTTTAGGTCACTCTTGTGTCACATTTAGGTATCTGCTTTCGCTTCCATCTCCAGTTTATCACTCTGTTGACCAAACTTACAGTTTCTATATCAGCAAGAGAATATTGTTTGGAATTAAAGAACATATTAAAACCAATACGTACATTTAATTATCAAATCCTCACTCATAGGAGCTATATGTGTGAGTTATTTCATCATACCAATATAATCTTTGTGCAACAGGTTAAATTTGTTCAAAGTAAATTGATAATTAACGAAGATATTCAGTATATTATACAGGGTGGGGCAATAGTGCGTCGGACCTCGATATCTCGAGTTCTACGATAGCTAGAAATTTTTTAAGTAATTGCAAGTAAACTAGATAAAAAAAGTCTATAACTGAAAATTATTTTTGAACATGCAGGGCGAGCCAAGACGAAATCACAGGACCAAGTGCCTTTTTTTAAATGGAATGCTATGTATATCAGTACATTTTTTGAAGCCTCTTTCTAGTCTCTATTCATTCCTATATTATTATTGGCGATCTCCCAAGCACTTTGATGTAATAAATTTTTTGTTGAAATATTGCCAACTGCAGATGGATATTTAAAAAATCACCACAGTCACAATTATGGGATTTAAGAAAAACTTTATGAATACCAGTTACGAGACATCCAATTAATGTTTATGAATCATTTTCATTTCCTAAAAATGTACAGGGTGGCCAATAATTAGTATTCAATTAAGAACTTTTTAAATTGAATTTTCTCAATTTATTCAAACGGAACACCCTGTATATTTTTTCAACAGTGTGATATAAAAATGAAAAATGAACATTTGTTGTAAGTACTTCCCTATGGCTAATTGCAACCATTTTCGTTTTATAAATAAATAAGTGTTTATTTTTTCAATTAAGAACTTTTAAATTGAATTTTCTCAATTTTTTCAATGAAACACCCTGTATATTTTTTCGATCTGATGTAGAAATGAAAAACGAACATTTTTTGTAAGTACTTCCCTATGGCTAATTGCAACCATTTTCGTTTTATAAATAAATAAGTGTCAAATTCAAGAATAAACTTAAAAAAAGAGGTTCCCTCAAATAATTCATTAGAAAAATTTATAATAGGTGTTCGACGTGTTGCCCATTTTGATTGACACAGTCTTTATGTAATTTTGAAATGAGGCCATTTAGTGGGACCATTTCCATTGAAAAAAGTAAATAGTATTTAACCAGTCCTTTACTGTAATGTTTTTTTTATACATTTTTTTGCTGTTTTCGTTATTCGACAAGCAATAAAACCTCAGTTTGGTATAAATTGTCGTGTACAAAGGAGCATTTATCACACTTATCGGTCGTTAGTTACAGTTTGTATTGAATTTAAAATATTTGGAATTTTACAATATGAATTTTAATAAAGCGGAACTTGTAGACATGACTTTTGTTTTGGGCGAGTCAGACAGAAATTGTTTACTTGCCAATAGAATTTATCACCAACGTTATCCTGAAAGAAGGCTTCCTGATGTTAGCAGCTTCCAAAACCTTCTCGATAGATTTCTGGAAACTGGAAATGTCGAATATAAAAACAGTGAAAGAATAAAACGTGTTGTGAACGAAGAAAATTAGTTTTCTGTGGTACTGGCAACGGTTGAGAATCCCCATGTTAGTCAAAGAGAAATGACCTCATTAGTAGGAATAAGTAGACGATCTGTGGGTCGAATCTTAAAAACAAATAAGTTGCATGCATATCATATTTAAATGCACCAGGAATTATCTGATGACGATTTTCAAAAGCGCCTACAATTTTGTAATTGGGCCAGAGGTAAAATGCAAGTTGATGTCAACTACTTCAATAATGTTTTATTCACTGATGAGGTAACTTTTCATAAAAACGGATTTGTTAATAGGCACAATTTCCATTATTATGCTTCGGAAAATCCTCACTTTTTTATGCAAGTTGATAACCAACACAGATGGTGTAAAACGTTTGGGGTGGAATTATTGGAGAACATGTAACATTTCCTTGATGATACATTGACTGGAGCTATTTATCTTCATTTTTGGAAGACTATCTGCCACAAATATTAATAAATCTAAATATTTTTTTTTGGGTTATTAGGTCCAATGTAATTAAAACACTATTGTATTAACTTGCCGATAAATTATACCGAAACGTCGGTAAGTTAATACAATAGTGTTTTAATTATCGGACCTAATAACCTAAACAAATTTGTACTTAGTATTTAAATTGTGGTCTGGAAATTATTATTATATTAATAAATCTCCCTGGAAGAATTCGAAATAGGATGTGGTTTCAGCAAGATGGTGCTCCACCACATTATTTAAATGCAGTTAGAGACCACTTAAATAATACCTACCCTCATCAATGGATTGGAAGAAATGGACCCACTAAATGGCCTGCTAGATCCCCAGATCTTACAAAAAATTTATTTCTTTTTATGGGGATACGTGGAGGAAATTGTTTATAGAGACACACCAACAACAGTGCAAAATATGAAGGAAAGAATAATAACTGGCTTTATATCTATCACACCGGCAGTTTTAGGAACAGTGGGTACCTTATTTCAAAAGCGCATAGAGATGTGTGTCAATCAAAATGGCCAACATGTGGAACTTTTACTATAATTTTTTCTACTAAATTATTTGAAGAAACCTCTTTTTTTAAGTTTATTTTTGAATGTTGTGATTATTGCTCAATAAAACGAAAATGGTTGCAATTAGCCATAGGGAAGTACTTACAAAAAATGTTCGTTTTTCATTTTTACATCACATCGTTGAAAAATATACATGGTGTTCTATTTGAAAAAATTGAGAAAATTCAATTTAAAAGGTTCTTAATTGAATACTAATTTTTGGCCACCCTGTACATTTTTAGGAAATGAAAATGATTCAAAAACATTAATTAGATGTGTCGTAACTGGTATTCACATGGTGTTTTTCTTAAAACCCATAATTGTGACTGTGGTGATTTTTTTTAATATCCATCTCCAGATGGCATTATTTCAACAAAAAAATTCATTACATCAAAGTGGTTGGGAGATAGCCAATAGTAATATAGAAATGAATAGAGCCTAGAAAGAGGCTTCAAAAAATGTACTGATGTACATAGCATTCCATTTAAAAAAAAGGCACTTGGTCCTGTAATTTCGAAAATAATTTCCAGTTATAGACTTTTTTATCTTGTTTACTTGCAATTTTTTAAAAAATTCCAGCTATCGTAGAACTCGAGATATCGAGGTACGACGCACTATTGCCCCACCCTGTATAACTAATTATATATTAATTTTCATATTATATTATTTGACATCTGACAGATTCGATGAGCCTCTACTTCAGGATACATCCTGTTCACATATAGACAATTTATAGATCAACCACTATAAAGAACTCAGTTTGTATAGCAACCTAGCAAGGCATATTTTAAAATAAATAGGAGCGCAATATTTCAAGGTTCAATAAAACATGGTTTTCTGTAGCAAAGTATTGAAATATTTATTGAATTATAATGTAGACATTTGGGAATTATGCATGGAATAACACATCTAGTAAATGACCGCCACCGCTTTACTGGCGTACCCTTTTTGGCAAAATTTTGAGTAGCGGTGTTGCATACATGTGGCGGTATTTCGTTGATATAGCGTCTAATTTCGGCCTTCAATGCTTCGGTGGTCGCGGTTTATGCTTGTTGGCATAAACCTGTGACTTCAGATAAACCCACAGCTAATAGTCCAAAAGTGTTAAATAGCAAAAATGTGGCGGAAAATTCTGGTCACCAAACCGAGAGATGACACGACCAGGAAAAGACTCGTGCATAACCGTCAATGTTTCACAGGCGGTATGGCAAGTGGCACCATTCTGGTGAAACCAAATGTGTCGTCGAGAGCAATATCTTCCAATTGAGGCACAAAAACTGGGTTATTATAGCGCGATAAAGTTCGTCATTCACCGTTACTGCATTACTTGCCTCGTCTTCGAAGAAAAATGGCCCAATGATCCTCCAGACCACAATACACACCAAACAGTGACACATTTTAGATGCATTGCTTTCTCATGAATCATTCGTGGATTTTTTTGAGCTTCAAATGCGGCAGTTTTGCCTATTATCGAAGCCATCGTGGTGAAAATGGGCCTCATCACTGATTTTGTCCGCAAAATCACTTCTTGTTGTTCAAGGATCCAAATGGAGAACTCTCTTCGCTGTGCATGGTCTGTTGGCGGAAGTTGTTGAGTCAATTGGACTTCGTATTCACGGAAATGCAAATATTTAGTGAGAATACGCTGAAGAGTGGCTGTTGTAACGTCCAATTCTTGTGCACGATGACGAATCGACGTCCCTGGATTTTTGGCCACACTCTCGCGAACTGCCGTGACGTCTTGTTCTGAACGACCTCTACGAGCTCATGTCGTGTGTTTCACATCACTAACCGAACCAATACTTTTGAATTATTTCGATTATTCATTTCACGGTACATGAATGAGGAACATTATTTCGACCGAAAATTGGACGCACTTTACGAATCGTGGCAATCCATTTGTTCATTACCATACGTAAAAAAAATAAGACCAAATAAAATTCAAGCATCAAATAAAGTTGTGATAAAATTTAGGATTTTGTCTTAGTCTTGCTCTGGTCTTTTGGTGACCACATTGAACACATGTGCTCAAAATTTACAGACGAAAAATAAGGTGAATTTTAATTTGAACAAAAATATGAAACATGCGGATTTAACTGAATTAGTCTAAAGTTCGTTTTTACTTTACAGTAATCCCATGGCTACCAATAAATTGTGTTGTTATGTACCCTTATTATAATAATATATTATTCATTCTCTCTGTGCTTTCGGTGGTTTTATTAAAATAAAATGTTTTGAAACAAATTCAAGCACACACTGCCTCACTTGTTTTATACAAAATACCAAGTAAATCTGTTAGCGTAACGATTCGGGCATTAACGCAAAAACATGGCTCTAAAGAAGCAGGGTATATAATAAATTGTAATCTTTTTGCAATTGTCAGAGGCGGAGACATATATTAATGAGGGTTTCACATTGCTTTTTACACCTAATGGATTAAAAATATATGAACCATGAGAATACATGAGCTGAATTGTTTGAAATGTTTAACCTGTAGAACATAAATAAGTAGAGTTGACGATGCGTGCCCGTGCGTACTTACTGTATATTAAATAATAAACACAAAAGTAATACAAACTTCCCGTGGAATTTTTTCAGTTGAACTTTTCGTACAATAATGTTGAAAGGAATTTTATCAAATTTAAATTCTGTTTAAGAATACTGTAAATGGAAGATACTATTTTATTGCAATTTTTTAAAACATCTCAGACAAAAGTAATACAAACTTCCCGTGGAATTTTTCCAGTTGATCTTTTCCTACAATAATGTTGAAAGGAATTTTATCAAGTTTAAATTCTTTTTAAGAATAGTGTAAATGGGAGATACTTTTTTATTGCAATTTTTTAAAACATATCACAGATAGAGCCATTACGTACAATACAGTTAGCAATAGTCTGATACATTTATTTCCACGTTCAGAGTTCCACAGTGATCAGTTCGAGATCCGCTTATTCTTTACATATTCATTAATGACGCAGTTGTTAATTTAGGCGCCCACTGCCTTCTGTATGTAGATGACATGAAAATTTAAAGCTCTGTAATTAATACAAATGTTTATTTAAAGTTGAAGTTTGCACTGGATATAATAAGTCGTTGGGGTCTCAACAATAAATTATCTTTGGATGTTAGTAGGATGTGATAACATTTTCACTCAAGCAAAATAATAGTCCGGTCAGAATGTGGAGGTCGGTGCACATTTTGAGGAGACCTATTTTTTATTACTGAAATCGAAATTTGAGGTCTTTTTTAATGATATTTAGTCAGGAAATCCTTCTTTATTTGGTGGAGTTCGAAAGTGGCGGCCATATTGAAATTTCTAGTTATTTGTTGTATATTGGAATGTAAATGAGAGAGACATTTTTTTAACAAAAGGTGAAATATTTGATAGTTCTTCTCCCAAATGCATTACAGGTATTAACACGTCCTTTTCAATTTTTCATCCACGCTCTGCTGCTTCAGTTTCTCCAGTTAGCATATTCTTATATTCGAAATCTTGCAAGTAGGTTCGAAGACAGTGTTGCTTTAATGAGTCTTCATCTGGTGACCATTTTGAAAAGTCACATCCGTTTAAGCGATGCCAGTTTCGAGCACGAGCTTCACACATTCTATTGCTAAAGGGATCACCATATAATATCCTAATGGTGAAAAGTGTCAGCTCCTTGTTCTCCGTTTTCCACTAACATAAGCATGGCTGACTTTAATTTTTCGTTGTTTTCCTAAGAATACACTTCATAATCTTCACTTTTCCACATCTGAAAGTCCCTTCAACTATCTCCAGGCCTGTGAATGTTCCCTACAGCAATTGATGCTACTTTTTTACTAGGAAGAACTTGTGGACCCATCGAAGCTTAGGAATCTCCAGATTTCTTTTTGTACATACTCATTTGTTTCTTAAAAGACTAAAATTGAAGAACTCATGATACTGAATACTTTTTGATTCAGAAATTTTGGATTAACAATTTCGAGCACTTTTTGTTGAAAAAAAATTCTCTTATCTTTTTATTCTACGAGATATAGCTAGCTAATAACAAAAAATTTCAGTATGGTCGCTATTTTCCAAGATGGCGGCTCAACACCTCCTAAAAACAAGAAACCTCGTGTTCAAATAAGATTGAGATTCAACAATAAGAAGAAGGCCCCATTTTGATGTTGACGTGCCTCAAGTTTCTGACTGAACTATAAGATTGATTATTGTTAACTACTATTTCTTAAATGAATTTAATCTTACAAAGCCTCAAACATTTAGAGATCTAGAAGTAGCATTTGATAACAAATTCTGTTTTAATTATCATACGAATATTATCAACGAATGCTTTAAATCGCTTGGATTCGTAATTAAATATCGCGGGATTTAAAGAATATTGTACTTGCAATTACTATGAATCAGTTATAAGAACTAGATTGAAATATTTTTTTATTACCGGAAATTCCAATTATATAATGTGTAGAAACAATTTTGGAATTCAAAGAGGGTTTCTGAAAATCGTGTGTTTTGAAGATATTTCTTTTAATATTCAGTTTTTCTTAGAAATACTTTGAAGGAATTTAGAAATATTTTCAGCTCCGTACCAAATCTGTAGAAATTGAAATAATTAGGGACCGCATCTCAGGCAGTCTCTAGTAATAATATAAACAATTACTTAATATCTTGTAAAAGTAAGTAGCCTTGTTAAAAAACTTGATATATTATGTTTATGAAAACACACAGTAAAATAAATAATATTTATTTATTTTTATTTTCTTTATTTATTTTTTGTGACTGGATAAAATATAGAATCTGATTATTTCCTATTTTGTAATTGGAATATTCAATTGAAAATAAGTGTTATTCTGATATTCTTAATTTTCAAATAAAAATATCTGAATATTATAGCAATTTAAAGATTGGTACTTTAAATGTATTTATAACGATCTCAAACAAAAAAATACTTAATGTATTAAATCTTGAAGCTTCAGTCCTAATTGGCAAAAATTGCCCCTGACTTATTCTGCCTAAAATAGAAGACACTTTGATAAGCCGACGGCACTGGCCGGAGCCTTACTGTGAAGCTGTGGTGTCGGATATAAACCGACAGTACGATATCCTGAGACAGGATTAACTACACACATATTTTACCGTTTTCCTACCGTCCTCACTCTAATCTATCCAGGGCTTTTCGACCCTGGACGTCTATCCTCTATCGTATTGGCAAGCACAACACATCGAGCTACCCGTTGCTATGCTGAGGTTGAGGCAATAAATTTATTATTAATGTTCTATGTTGCATGAAATTTCCATGTCCAATGAATACGAAACAGCAATTTTTTTAACTATGTATTAATTATAATATATAATTATATAAATAAATTGAATAATTAATAGGTTATTATGGTGTTGTTTTAAAACTACCTCTACTGTAAATATTGAAAATATTTTAATCATTATATTTACACTATCATCTCTTATTTGTTCTTCTTTTTACTTTACCATACTACAAAGTTGTTGAGCTGCATTAATATCTGTTGGAGCCTCTTTTAAAGCTAATCAAAATAATACTATAAATACCTTGCTGTACCGATATCTCCATGTATAAAATAATGTGTGGTGCGTTAATGAGCCATAATTTGTGTCCTTTGATGGAACATTTTTAAATAGCCAGATTGATTGTTAATTTTATGTAGAGAGTTAATCAAGAAACTTTTTTATAATTCCGTAATATTATCACAAACATATTTAATGTATATTTTAGGATTATTCTACAATGATGTCACAATCTTCTCTATCACTAGCGCATTCGCCATATTTGCAATATTTAAAAAACAGAGCTTTCATTTTTTGCACTTGCCACTGAGAGCATAACGGTTCAGTCATTAAGGAGCCATAATTTGCGTTTTTTTGGTGACACGTTTTTAAACAGATTACTTGTTTCTCATTTGTTTTAGGTTTATCCAATAATGCACCTTCGGCCGAGAGTGTCAAAGTTGTTTTAATACGAATCATGGTTTTCAAGATACTTCCATATACAGGCTAGGCCAGATTTCAATCGGGAAACTTAATGAATCGATAGAACACGCCAAAATAATGTGAATTTATCATATAAATTGTTACGAATTTTTGGTTTGTTAATTGTTTGTGGTCATGGCATATAAATTTGTATTTAAAAATAATAATCAGGAACTAACTCTGTATATAAGTTTATCAGACATTTATGGAGCAAGCGTTTTTTTGTAGGAAAGAAAAAAAGATGACATGATAGGAAGGCGGCAGCAGTTCTGTATACTTTGTTTCGACGTAAAGAATTGATAACCTAGTGGAAAATTAATATAAAATTTAACCTTTCAACGGCTTTTCCATCAGGTATTCTACAGGGACGATATATGGTGTAATATATGGTGGGACAATATCGTCTGTTGACATTTTATTGGATAATTTCTTTTGAGTTCGTGGAAAAAATAGAAAAACGTCTACCTGGTCCATAGGGATCGTAGCACAGGAGGTGAGTTTTTCTCCATTATGTAAAGTTTCTTTAAGCTGTTATTACGAAAGTTTCCTTGACATAATTACTTTTTTCCTTGGTATTCTAGGCATTTTTTCCTAGGGCGAATGATAATAATTTAATTAGTTTTTGGCAAGCCTTACCTTTGGATCGACAATGGTCGGCGATATGGTTTGATAAACTGCTGGCGTTCGAAAGGCCCGTATTTTCAGAGGAAAATTGGAAAATCAAAGTGTAGTGTATTCATAAGGCGACGCTGTTGTAGTGACTCTGATAAAATAGTTAACTTTTTCTTGTCGTTTTTTTTTTCTATTGTGTTGGGTTATCTTCAGATGCATGGGATATAATATAAATTTCTTGAAATTATTTAATGATCCTTATTTTAAACCTAACAGCGAATACCGATTTTGTATCGATTTTCGTAAAGTGAATCAGGTAACGAAAAAGGATGCATATCCTCTTCCGTATATAAATAGTTATTTTGGATAGATTGAGGGATGCAAGAGTGTAAGTTCCATTTACCTCAAGAGCGCTTATCACAAAATCTTAGTAGAATCATCTAGTTATCCTCAAATGCACGGAGTAATCTAAAGTCCCTCATCTTAACAACCTTGACAGTGGGGATATTTTGTGTGTATAATTTAAATCATTACTAGATAATACATTTTTTTGTAAACTTACCTAAGTATACGAATCTACCTAGATTTTTGTAAATTAATTTGTGACAGTCTATAGATAAAGATATTTGTGGGTGATTATTTTTCTATTAAATAAGTTACCTCTATCCTGGACGGCTTTCTTGAAAATTAGGTTAGCTTAAAAAGGTTTTTGCTGGTATCATATATTTATGAATATAAATAGATGTATGTTTGTTTTCTTTTTCTTATTAAAAATTATCAGTTTCATATTCTACTAATTATGGGATATTTTCTCTATAAGACCATAAATAAACTTTACATTTTATCTTAAATTGTGTTATTTGTGAAAACTAATAAGGTTTTGCTAGAAATATGGTTTTCGTAATTTCAATCTCAGAGGAGGTATGTAAAGAAAATTACTTGGCGCCCATTTATTAATAAAATAATTAAAACCTTTGTAAATACCCACACCCAACTCCACTGCGTCGGATATACCTCTATTGTTACCATAGCAAAAAAAGCAACGTAATAAAACTTATCGTTAAAAATGCTTAGTTTTCGAGATAGAGGACGTTGAAGTTTTAATTTATTTGCAGTTTTTCTTATATTTCTCCGGAAATAATTGTGATATTGTTATGAAATTCGGAAGACGATCGTACACTTCTCATAGTTTTCATCTCTCCACTCCAACCAGAGGCGTGACGGTTGGGGGTGTCAAAGACTATTCCCAAGAAAACGGGACTACACTGACGTAAGCTATTTTTTTCGTTCTTTTTCGACATTTACTATCATGAATGCACAAAAAAAGTTTTCTTATAATTTTTTGGTAAGATGCAAAGAGAATCTAAATTACTACGAAATAAGAGGGATTTCCCTGGATTTTATTTAATCATACTTACATAATAGATCTCAGCGAGTCTTAGCAAATGATGACATCAAATTGCTTATCTGTAAAACATGATATATCTCAAGGCTCTGTCTTGGGGCCACTTTTATTCAGAGTTTATCTCAATGGTATATTTAATATTTTCTTATTTGGGCATTGCATATGCTTTGCTGTAGACTCCTCCCTTTTGGAATTTCACGAAGACATTATTTAATTAAATTTTTGGTCTCATCAGCCGAAGTAAAAGCTGAGCAGTGGTTCACTCCGAATCACCTTAAAATGAATCGAGATAAAACTCAAAAAATTGTTTTTTCATCTAATAATAATTTCATTAACTGGTGGCTTAAAATGGTCGTCATATTGATAATTTATGTAAAAGCTTTCCACTCTTTCCATTCTTGTTAAAACGATTAAATAAATTACTGAGTTTTCAAACTATTTTAACAGCCTACCATTCTCCTTTTCATTCGCACCTGTCATACAGCGTACTTATATGGAGAAATTCTAGTCTATATGTTAAGACGTATCGTCTGCAAAAGCAGGCCATAAGATTGTTGGTAATGCAGGTTTTAATGAACATTGTCAGCCTCTATTTATAAAATTTAAAATATTACCACTTTCCTCTTTATATATTTTCTATGCATTACTAGAAATTCATAAAACTAAACATTAATTTTCCCTTTAAACGGGTCTACACAACTATCCAGACATGGTGATAACATTAAGCATCCTAGATTTCGGCTAGCTCTTACGTCCATCTCGCTTGTTCAGTCGGTCTTTGTTAACAGTTGGCCACATTAGCGGTTTGCGCACAGTATGCTTTCATTATTATCATATTAGGTTTAAAAGGATGCTTACGTAATTCCCAATAATACTTTTATTATTTTTTCTAGAAATGCATAAATATGAGGCAAGTAAAATCACAGTGACATAATTTCTTTTACCTTGTTCTAATTGTAACGTGAGTTTTAACATATTTTGAAAAATAATTGAGGTACCCATTATTTTGAATGGTTGAAATTGTCGGAACCAGGACAATAGGTTAAAATAAAACGCTACCTTGCCTACGTTTCATTTAATATGTTTAAACTTCTTCAGGGCTCAATAGCCAAATAATGATATAAAATTCCACAACAGAATTTTTTTTTTAAAAACCACGTCTGTAGGCATAACAATTATAAGACCAATCAATTTGAAAGTCAATAAAATATACATATATGTAGACATTCGACACACAACAGATTAAAATTTAACAATGTTCTTAGCCAAAGACCGAAATCAAATAAAATTTGATTTTTATTTGATGCCTTATTGTTTTTTAAGTATAATGGTATCAAATTTTAGGAGTCTACTAAAGCATCAAATTCATATCGAAATGGAAAATCAGCCCGGAAATTATTGAACCTTCAATACAAACTGTCTGAGGCCGAGGGATTCGTTATGGCCTGCCAGGATGGTGTTATCAACACCTTGATCTACTGTAGCCGCGTGTGGCGTGTAGAAGTTCTTGATATCAACTGCAGAACCTGCCGTCAGGTGCCAGAATATGCGATTTCGGCCTACATTCACCGACATAACACGGCGTTACGAGTGCTCTACTACCATCTAAGGCACTCGTACGAGGTAGACCAGACACCAGTGCTGCCTTACGTCCCCGGAGATATTGAGTACGTTGTCGAGAACGAGAAATGCAGGATTTATTGGAATTACTCGTTCCGGACGGTCCGGCTAATCCAAGCCAACAAGCCTGACATAGTCCTCCTCGACTATCAACTCAAGGTGATGTATGTTATCGAGTTCTCGGCACCTATGGAGGAAAACATCACCTTGAGAAACGGACGAAATATCGCGATCTCCGGTACGAGCTCCAAGTGCTGTACCCAGGCTATTCGGTCAAAATGTTCGTCCTAATAATCGGTGTACTTGGAGGAATGTACAGGGTTATTCATTATAAATTACCCACCCCTTATCATCGTTATAACAGCTACAGACCATATAAAATTTTATCCGTACAAGTTTTAACAACGGCTGATAAAAGGAGAAGGCTGAACTTTTGCCGCCAGATGATTCAAAAGTTGGACGAAGATTCCGATTTTTTTACTAAAATATTATGGACTGATGAATCATCTATTTCTACGGCAGGAGTTTTTAATAGAGAAAAATTGTAGGTCGTGGGAAAACAAGCAAACAGAAAAAAGTCAGAAAGAAAAACTGTTATCGTTTGGTGTGGAATTTTCCGAAACAAAATTGTTCGGGCCTATATTTTATGAATCTATACTTTAAACTGGATTTACCTATCTGGAAGCAATTATCCCAGAAGCAGAAAATATTCTTTGCTGCAGAATTTTCCAGAAGCCGGACTCGATGGAATACTGATTTGAACTGCAGGATGGGGCAACTCCGCATACATGCACCTGTCCGCTCGAGATACATTTGAATACATGTATTCCTAATATGGATAGGGAATAATGGACCTATTAAATGGCCCCTAACAGTCCGGATTTGACCTCTATGGATTCATTTTTTGGGGATTTCTAAAAGACATTGTCAATAATAATTATAATAATAATAATAATAATCATAATAGTATTCAAGTCATTAAAGACAGGATTCGACTTGAAATAAACAATTTGAATGTAAATAATGAAGCCATTTCCGGTGCAATTATAGATATAAGAAGACGTTATCAATTATTATGCATTGACAATAATGGTGGACACATCGAACATCTCTTATGAGTTATCATTTATGTATATTTAAATTTCTTAAATAAATCTTTGTTATCTATTTTGTATAAATGTTTGGTATTTTTCTTCCTCACTGTAAACCATTTTGATTATTTCATTAAAGATATGTCACTTATCAAACATAATAGTTGTCATTTTCATAACTCACTTTAATAATGTTAACTTTTCCATATTTACAGTAACTAGTTTAACTAAGATATTCGACGTTTAATAACTCAAAAACGGTATATGGTAGGGGTTACATATGGTATATTTTTGAAATCAGGAACAAAGGATCATTCCAAAAATTTAATAACATACAGAGTATCCCGTTAAAAAAATATATATTATTTTTTGTATCCCCTGAAATCTACATACTACTACTTCTAATAGCATTTTAACAAAATTCAGTCATAACCACACAACTTTTATTTAAAAATTTTTTTCCTATAGGCAATAATAACGATGATAAGGGGTGGGTAATTTATAATGAATAACCCTGTACAATTTTTGTATTTAACTTTTTGTGATCTGAAATAATCCTGAAATCACTTTAACACATTATCACATATTCCCATTTTCTCCAGTTTTTTTAACAACAACTCATGATCAACAGTTTCAAACGCCCTACGTAAATTATTGTTTAATATTTACGGCAACTTATAATGTTTCTTCTCACCTTTTATGGGTATTAAGCCACTGTCGTATAAATTATTTAAAAAAATTTTTTGTTTAATAAATCTCTACGTGAAAAGGAAGAGGTTGATTTTTTAAAAATATTTTCCTGTCCAAAAATGTCACACTTAAAAAACATTGATTTAAAAATGAAACTTAAATGTCAAATATTTTGGGTGATTTAAAGTTGTCGTTTCGGAATACTCTCCGATTCCGTTCTCAAAATTAGGAAAATTTCTTTGAAAAAAAAATTTTTCAATCATGTTTATATATTTCCATTGACATGTGAGACATTATGTTTTACTGATATTTTGTCTATTTATCCCATCTCTAAGGATTGACAACCTTTTCCTACAAAAATCTACTAATTATGTCATCCTCAGAACTTTGTATATGAAACATAACAAATAAAGTATACTGACAAATTTAAACATACATTTTTAAAACAAACACGCTACTGTAAAATAACTAAAAGTTAATATTTAAATTCTGTTAAATATTAACTTTTAATTATTTTATAACAGCATATTTGTGTAAAAAATATGTTAAAATTTGTCAATATACTTTATTTGTTATGTTGGATGACTTAATTATAAGTCGAAACGTCGATTAATCAAAAATCGGTTACCTTCAATACCTGGCCTATCCCCATCAAACATACATCAAATAAATTATGTGAGGTTATGGTACGACGACCGCCCTCTTAATTTAGACTCCACGCCTTTGATTATCGAAAACTTCGGCAATTACAGTTTTATTCTAATTTATTAGGGTCTCCTATTAACATTCATATTTAGAGTAAATTATTATAATCTTAAAGCAGCACGTTTTCATTACTCCCCATTGAAACATTCGCTTGAACAGAGTGTTTTAGACAATGTATTTAAACTAGTTAGTTAACAAATTACCACCGAAACAAGAAACATCCATCAACGTCATTTGCAGAAATAGGAATAGTTCGTGCTTCCGTAGAAAATCTGTATGAGGGTAACATGAAGTAAGAATTTAGTTAAGATGGGGTAACTGGCAAATGGTTGTACTTACATAAATATGGATTAGCATTTTCTTACACAACATAGATAAATTCGACCTTATGTCTAAAAACAAATAATGTTCTTTATACTTTTTTTAGTGGAACATTTTCACCTCATTAACGCTAAACTAAGTTTTATTGTAAAGTAAAGGAAGGATTATATCATTGTTGTTAAGGATAAGAATGGGGAATGCCAGTTTTACCAAAATGTTTGCGGAAAGTATATGAAATAAAAGAACATAAAAAATATGTGTACGCTATTTTCCAATGTTGTGTTAAAAATAAATTTCAGGGAGAATTAAGGGATTTAATATGCATGTGACGTCACATGTACTTTTTATAGGTATAAATGACAATCGCGCACTTTTACTTCCTCACCCCTGTCAGGAAGTTATGTGAAAATAATTTTAAAAACTATTATTGCATTTCTGGACGAATCTCAACGAATTATGATGATACACAAAATTTCAGACAGAAAAAAATTTCTGTCTGTGTGTCTGTTTGTGTGTGTGTGTGTGTGTTTGTGTGGTTCGCGATAGCAGCTACAGTTTTTGATATAAAGCTTTCAAATTTGGTACACATATTCTAGAGGTCAAGGAAGACATTGACTTCGCTGATGAGCAAAATCGGTCCCAATGTATAATAAAAATATTAGTGATAATCCACCAATGTGACTTTTTTGAAACGTCAAAATGTGACTTTTTTTGAAACATCAAAAAATGTGACTTTTTGAAACGTCAAAAATTACTTTTATTATAAACTCCACCAGACGTCGAGTTTTACTACGATGAGGAAGTTCTGATCCACAAGTAATTGGCAGCAGTTTTTTGTAATGAAACTGAGTGATATTGGTAAAGTATAATTAATAGGGATTTTTATGTGCAGTGAAGTTATAACCAGTAGTTTTATCCAACCGGTTATTCATTGGGTAAAAATAATCTTAATTTTGAATTCATCTAATCAGAATACAATATGGTACTATTCGGTTATTACTATTTCTGCACCTGAAAAGCCCTAATGTCATGGGAGAAGATGAACCATAACCTCTTTTTTTTTTAATTTAAAAAAATTATAAACACTTTTTTTACTTGTCTAATTTTCACTTTATTTGTTTATTTTACAACTAGTTTCATCCTATTCGGACATTTTCAAGTAAACAGTTTACTTGAAAATGTCCGAATAGGATGAAACTAGTTGTAAAATAAACAAATAAAGTGAAAATTAGACAGGTAAAAAAAGTGTTTATAATTTTTTAAATCAAAATGGATTTTCACAAAGTAACTTCATCTTCAATCAACTTTTTTCATAACCTCTTTGTTTTATTTACCATTAGATCCTTCAAAGGTTCTCTTGTAGTAGTGCTGACGTAATATTATGTAAATTTATGGTTATAATGGAACCACGATGTGAAAAAGTTAATCAAATAACCTACTATTTGTGAATGATAGGTTAATTATTAAATTAGATTTTAAATTTTTCGATAAGTAACTAACATTTTAAAAAATTATTTAATAACTCGGTGGAGTAGGTAGTTGGCTAGAGTGCGAGTTATGTATAAGATTCTCTGCTATCTTAAGAAATGTGATATTGTCACATCTCACTACGGAGATGTAACCATATGAATTTATACTTTTAGATGCATATTTTGTTTACTTATTACTTGTCGTTTATCTAATAAAGCCCTCTGTTTTTTTACTATTATACTTTAATTCTTTCATTGTAAAGTTTGGAAATAGTTTTTAAAAACAGAGTTGTTACGGCAAAACGCGTAACTCTTGTCAGGAGTGGGATGCTGAGAAGAGTTTTTTTTCCAAAAAACGAAAGAAAACGCTAGTTTTAACTACTAACTTCAACGTATCCGCCCTGAGAACGAAAAAATATCTCCAAGTCAATTCCAGACGTTGGACAGGAGAAAATAATTTCTTAATTAAG
Organism: Rhamnusium bicolor; assembly: GCA_029963845.1. Taxonomy (NCBI): domain Eukaryota; kingdom Metazoa; phylum Arthropoda; class Insecta; order Coleoptera; family Cerambycidae; genus Rhamnusium; species Rhamnusium bicolor. Next base: position 342,890 of record JANEYF010000571.1, on the reverse strand, counting down.
GAAGAATCAAGAAAGAATTTTTAAATTTTTTATGGAAGTGAAGAAATCTCTAATTTTTATTTTAATGTAAGTACGATTGACTTAAATCCTCAAGTAAAACTTTACACACCTTATCACTTTTGCCCTGAAAATAACATTATTATTTTTAAGCTTTGCATTTGTATTTTTATATTTTTCAAAGTTATAATTGGCTGATCTGAGTAGGTTGAAAGCAACTTTGTGACATAAACACTAACACGCTTTCTAGTCATAAGATTTAAAATAAAAACTTGAAATCTCCAGTCCGTTTTCTATGTTGTTGCAATAGAGCATTACATTGATTAAATTTAAGACTAATCCCTCATCTCAATTAAACATACAAACTATGTCACACTTAAAACAAAAAACTAAACTAAATTTTTTTTTAAATTCTACAGTCTCGCTGACAATTTTTGTATATTGTTGCGATAGAGCATTACTTGATTAAGTTCAAAACTAAACCCTCGTTGCGATTAAATATACAAATTGCGTCACATTATAAAAAACCATCTACAATGTATTCAACTCCTTTTTTATGGCACATATAAGAAATAAACAAACAGGAAGAGCAGCACAATTAATATCTGTACGAAATTTAAGAACATGGCCCGAGCTAAAAGAAGCTGTAATATTCACCTTTGACGACCAACGAGGCGAAGACGCTCTAATTAGAGACCTGGTAGCACTAAAACAAGAAAATAACGAAACAGCCCTACGATTTGGAGAAAAATGCCAAGATACACAGCCTATTATTATCAAAAGTAAATTCTATTGATATGAGCGTAATTTCAAGAGCTGAAATGACCAGGATATACAGTAACTTATCGGTAAAAATATCAGTAAAAGGAGTAAAAGAACCATACAGTATAGTATGATGCAGAAACACTAGTATGCTAGTAGAAGCTATAAACATTGTGTCCAAGGAAAACAATCTAAATTATATCAAAAAATGGACAAATAATTACAACAATCAATCAGGATTCCACAGAAATACACAAGCAAGCCATCAACTTCCAAGAAGACAGCCTATGGCTATGCATAACACAAAACCAACTTTTACACAGCAGACCAAATTTTACACAACATAATCGACCTTATCAATAGCCCAGCAGACCAAATTATTGGTAATCTCACATACCTAATCAATAGATGTCAGGAATGCAGCAACCATTTAGACTACAAAATAATATTCAAAACTCAAGTATGCAAAGACGAACACAAAATTAACCTACCCCTATGGATACATCATCAGGAAACACGAATTTACCGAGACCTAGTGTTCAGAGACCAACTAATTCTCAGAAATCAAATTGCACGTAGGAAGAACCTCACTACACCGCCGACGTAAATCAGGACAATAATTATTATCAAAATGATGAATACTCGTCCAGAGATCAATATGAGCCAAAGATAAATCTTTTAATCGAACCGGATCTACCAAAAGTTTAATAAAACCCGAATTAGTCGAAAAACATTTTAAGAATAAAATAAAATCGGACCTTATTTCTATGCAAACTGCACATAGATTAACCACGAACCAAGAAAGTGTAACAATTAAACATCCAAAAGTGTTTAATACACATAAAGAACACACATTTTATTTAATTGACTTCAATCCAAAATTCGGAGGATTAATATGTATAGATCTCTTAAAATAACAAAGAGCACAAATAAATATTAACAAGGATAAATTATTAATTGGAAAAACATAGGTATATATTTTTACATCTGGCAACCTCGATTGCAGAACCAATTATTTTACCATCGGGGACGGAAATCATAACTAGGTTAAATGTAGAAAAAATGAATATTAAAGAAGGATTTATGATCCACCAAAATTTAACGAAAGGACTAGAAATACCTACTGCTCTAATACAAGTAGAAAACAATCATATTATAACAACTGTAATCAACAATAGCGAATTGCCCCAAGTGCCACAAATAGAAAGTCCATTAAAAGTACAAGAACTTCCAGAAGACTCTCTATATAACACCAAAATAACACAATAAAATATACCAATTTATCAAAATTGCGTCGATTAATTAATAATCTGCAAAATAACTTAAGAACATCTCTCCTAAACATCGAAGAAAATATGAAAATTCTAACACTGTGCTATAAATATAAAAATATATTTTACCACGAAGAATTACCTTTAACTTTACGAGCCAAATAAAGCATAAAATTCGACTTACAGATGAACACCCTATTTACATAATCTAACTAAATAGTTCTGAGGATGTGTCAAAATGCACGAAACGTCGATTAATTAAATCTTTGGTTTTATTCTTTCTGCAGACTTTACCTCCACTAATTTAAAAAAATATGGATATGAATAAGGATCACTAGACTATTTCAACGAAGTACTTGTATGTGCCAATTTATAAGTTTGTCACTTTAAACATTTCAAGTGTTAGTAAATAAGGAACTGTTATTTTCTAAACGATATTTTCCGAAAAAGAAAAACAAAATCGAATCTATTTTACGTCATGTTTCCAAAGAATTTATGTTGAAGTGTTAAAATAACATTGCAAATAAACTTACATCATTCTGCCAAAAAAGCAATAGGTTCTCCTTACAAGTATTTACAAGACCGCTGTTTGATTTGACGTTATCTCGTTTAGTCAGGGTTGCTATGGAATCCTGCTGGGGCCGCAGGAACACAAGGTCGCCCGACTCACACCATGAATTCCTACGAGACATCTCAGGACACAAGATTACATGCTGCTGACGAATTATTATACTTCACTGCTTCAAAATAAGCTAAAAATGACTGAAACCCGAGAGCTTCAGTTATCTCATTTTAATAAATATTACACCCCATTTAATTTTACATGCAAATGCGAGGAGGATAAAGACAAATCATTAATAAAATATGTTGTACATTACCTTCCCTTCTGAAAATGTTTGTGTAACGGAGGCAAATATTTCGAGTCCATTAACAGAATATAATTACGCATTATTGGTTTAATATCATTTCATGTAAAATTCATAGTTCATATATTTATATTTAGAAAAGCACTGTTGAAATAACCACGTGGGCTGTGTAGGTTAATGAAAGGTTTGGGTATCTAAAGTGAAAATTATGAACATTTAAATTAATATGGCTTATTATTTCAGATAAGATAGGCTATTGAATTTAATAAGTAACTAATATGAAATGAAGATGTGACAACTGGAGTTCCGTTTATCTGCTGTGTGAGCACGTTGATTCTTACCCCACGAGAAAGTGGTAATTCATAAAAATTTCCTGGTCAGAGGTGCCCGTGTTCAAGTAAACATTGATGCGCTTATCTCATGACGTTGATAATAATTGGCCTTTGCTGTGGACCTTAAATAAAAAAATATATAAAATATGAAAGTATTTTTTATGCTGAGATCTAAATCTTTTGATTTGAGAGAAATATTGTGAAGTTATTTAATTCATTTGTGTATTAGAACTGTGAAACACTTTTTTTGTAATTTTATGTAAAATTGAAATTTAGCACAGAAAAATTACAGGTTGAACTTTTTTATTTCGTTTATTTAACGTCGGTCTATTTCCGCTACCAGAGCCAACCATCGAAGCCAGAACACGAGCTACTTTCAACCGAAAAATTTTGCCGAATTTCTCCTATCGGGGAGTAGGGATTTTTTATTTGTCTAATTTCTAATAGACAAGTGCCCGACTGCTTTATATCCACTCTGAAAGATGATATTTCACCTACACAACCCTCGCCTAAGATTGCATAGTTTCTGCGTATACGCTGATATACAAGTCGCTAGAAGACGGGACGATATCGCCAAATTTCACTTGAGTTGCATCATATTACTGACCGCGACTATCATTGCTCAACTATTCGTATCGAAATACAAGTATGTTAAGTCGTATCTACGCTCGTACCCAGGTTGGACTCAAGCTTGAATGATAAATAAAAATTGCAAAGAAAATTTCACACCTGTGTTTTTTAACCAATAAAATGTGTGCTTTCTCTAGCATCACCATGGCAACCCAGGTATTTTTTTTGGAAATTTTGTTGTATTGGGGTACCCTGGAGTGAATTATACTGGAAATTTTTTTGAATAATCATATGATAATTTTTTAATATTAAGTATGACTTCATTAATAATTACAATTAACAGTGTTACTTGCTTTATAAATTTGGTTGTATATTTGTCATAAGTATATTGAATAAAAGCATATGTTCTTTTTATTAGATTTTTTAAACGTTATGTTATGTTTTTTGAAGAAATCACAAATTGAGCTAAAAACTCTGTATTTTACCAATTGTAGTTACATAGATATATCATTTTAAGATTTAGCATAGTTAATTATTTCATATTATGTTGAGTTTAAATTATTACAATTGATAGAAAATTACATTTTAACAATTTTTTTTGTAGCCGGTAATGTTTAATTTTATTGAGCTATAAATTTTCTATTTTACCAACTGTAGTTGCACAGATATATTATTTTAGGATTTAGCATAGTTCATTCTTTCATATTATATTTAGTCTAAATTACTACAATTGGTAGAAAATTATATTTTAGAAATTTCTGTTGTATCTAGTAATGATTAGTTTTATTGAGCTATAAATTCTCTATTCCACCAACTGTAGTTGCACAGATATATTATTTTAAGATTTAGTATAGTTCATTCTTTCATATTATGTCGAGTTTAAATTACTACAATTGGTAGGAAATTATATTTTAGCAATTTTTGTTGTATGTTGTATGTTGTAATCATTAGTTTTATAAAGCTATAAATTCTCTATTTCACCAACTGTGGTTGCACAGATATATCATTTTAAGATTTAGCATAGTTCATTCTTATTAGATTTGTTCCAACCTCAACCGAACCGTTCTGAAACTGTCCTGAAATCGTTAGGACTAGTTTTATGCACATGCGTCAACTTTGCACTGTTCCCGAACAATTCTAGGATTGGCAATCGGTTAGAACGGTTTTAGGACTGGTGTGAATCTTTTTTGTTTTGTTTTTAGTCTAACCTCACTTTTTGTTTGGTCTAACCCTAATCGGCCTAACCTGACAGTTTGTTTTTTTTATCTTCGCGAAAAGTAATAAAACTAGACATAATTGAAATAAAAACTACAAAAAGGAGTAAATTATTATATTAGTAATTAAAATGGACGAAAACGATAATATATTAAGTATACCATACAAAAAACTATACTATAACTAAACACAATTACAATAGGATCTTTTAGAATCATCATGGTCATAAATTATCGTTGCTATTTTCGATGCTTAAAAAAACAATAATTAAATAACTTAGTTCACATTTTTGCAAGAGTGTATAACAAATATGCAACATAAATATAAGGATGTATTCGTATTATGTATAATGCCAGCTTAAAATATTGACGATTACTTTTTAGTAGGGGTAATAGAAAACCAATTTGAATCAAGTTCGTGATTATTAATTCTATTAGTTTGGTTGAAAAGTAAAATTTAATATAAAAAAATTGGACCTCATTTCTGTCAGCACCAAGCCTTTAAAGTTTACCGATAAGATATTAGTTAAAAACAATTAAATATTTACTTGATGAAACAACAACAAAGTGACTCTGGTCTGGATATCCGGTCACTCTGGTATGAAAGGTAACGAAATAGCCGACTCCTTGGCTAGAGAAGGAGCGAGATCACGAACCATCCGACCAGATACTTTGCATATCTTCAAGTACTGCTAAGATAGCTCTCTCAACCTGGGCTGAAAGGAAAATTCTCTGGTATTGGCAAGAGTTACCAGGATTAGTTCGTTCGAAGGCGTTTATAAAATACCCTTTGAAATCAAGAGCTAAGGAACTTTTAGAGTTAAACAGGGTAAACCTGAAAACTCTGACAGGCCTATATATCGGGCACTGCCAACTAAACTATCATCTGCATAAACTCGGCCTAGCGGAAAACGCCGAGTGCCGTCTATGCAGACCACATCTTATGCACTTGTCCCGCTGTGGAGAGGATCCGATTCTCAATATTTGGCAAATGACAACTCCTGCCAGAGGATCTGGACACATTTTCACCCAATAAAGTTATCAGTTTCATTAAGAGACTGAATTTATTGGGTGAAATATAACTAGGTGTGAGCCACAATAGGCCTGTTGATAGCCGTAGTGTCAAGAAACCTATACCTATACTTGATGAAATGCAGGAAGATTTCCATATTGCCCTGGTTGATTGACAGCCTTAAATGCTCAAAAAAACACTTCGCTATATTGTGGCATTATTTCCTCTAAATGAACAAAGATATTGGAATTGAAAGGTGAAAAACATTTACCCAAACATTATTATTGAAGCAGAAATGTAAAAATATTTTTTTTATCTTACCCACATAATTTAAATTTTTAACTCTTAGTTGATTAAGAATTAATTCTAAGTCATCTTCACTTGACTCTCCTTCTGAGAAAACATCATTGCTTTCATCATTACTCATGTTGTGTTAGTTATTTATAATTATAATTTAAAAATTTCAAACGTAAAACCACAGCAGATTATAAAACAAACCTCCCCAAAATGTCAATCAGCTGATAAAATGCTAACTGCACATGTCGGTTCAAACAGTTCTTACCTTATGGCGAGTACCGAAGTCACCGTCGCAAAACCGTTCTAAGAACTAGCACAAAATTGGTTGGAACGCAAATGGAATCGTTTGAGAACGATAACGATCAAGGTTGGAACGCATTTGGTCATATGCGCATGAGTGGGACGATTCCTGAACGGTTCTCGACGGGGTTGGAATAAACTTATTATGTCGAGTTTAAATTACTACGATTGGTAAAAAATTATATTTTAGCAATTTTTCTTGTATCCAATAATGATTAGTTTTATTGAGCTATAAATTCTCTATTTTACCAACTGTGGTTGCACAGATATATAATTTTAAGATTTAGCGTAATTCATTCTTTCACATTATGTCGAGTTTAAATTAATACAATTGGTAGAAAATTATGTTTTAGCAACAAGGTGTGAAATTTTCTTACCGAATACCACTCGAGGTTAAGTTAAAAATCCAAATTAATGTAACCTCAAGTAGTATCACATGTGCAAATAGTTCGTTACTAGTGCGATGTTAGACCGTAAGGAACATGACAGTCGAGAGAGTAAAGCGCTTACAACGTACCGAAGGTCTATGGTTCCATTCTGTAATGAAGTAAGTTATAAATTTTTGTTTGTAATTTTTTTTCGGATTAAAATGTGTGAGGAAATTTTCAACGATCTAGATGTGGTCGGACTTCACAATAAACTGTGGAGCCTCGTTTCTTTACGTAACATAAAATCCTACGATTTTCGAGGATTACTTCGGTGACGCGAGAGGCGGTTAAGAAAACAAACCAAAGTAATTTCGCCCACCATTACAAAAACCAACAGTGAAAGTTTAAACAATCTATAGATGCACTTCCTAGTGGTAGTATAATAGTGATATTTTCGAGCCGTGCGTTTACTTAGTTGGTACCTACTTTTGCTTAATGGTGTATTTATATTAAATGTATTATATTTGAGGTGAATATTGTTCTACATACCTACCTTGCAAAATTCATATTCTCCAGTATTGAAGTGATAATAGTGAGAAATTTTTGTCGGTGGTTTATGTAACTAAGAGTTAATTTTGGTGAACAAGTTTGGAGAATAATAGTTATCCACTTAAATAAAGCTCAAAAGCTCTTCTTAAATCGAGGAAGACAGTTACCACAACTTCACCTTTATCTACAGAATATTTAAAATCATTAATTATTGTTTGCAAAGCCGTCTCGCATGAATGATTTTCTCTGAATCCGGATTGGTTCTCATGTAACAATTTATTACTATTTATAAATTCAGTAAGTTGGTCTTGAACTGCTATTTCTAAAATTTTTTCCAGAGAGGGTAATGTATTTATGGGCCTATGCTCTTCCGCTAATTTTGTTCCTGGTGCTTTTGCTACAAGAATTATTAATGATGTTTTCAACACTTCTGGAAATTCTCCGTTATTCAACGATGTATTAATAATATGTAGTAATGGATAACCAATGACTTCAAATGTATTTCTTATTAATTTAAAGTCAATTTCATCCTCCGAAAATTTATTTTGTTGATCAAAGACAATTTTACGTAATTTAGTGAGATTTATGTTTTTAAATTTTTTTAAAAATGTATCTGGCTGCAATGCTCTATTTTCAAATAAGGCATCCCTATTAGGGTAAAAATCATTATTTTCTAATCCCTCTACAATTATTTTAACACTAAAAATAAAATATATATCAAGTTCTTCTTCCAAATTCAAGTTTTTTCTACTCCTCCTATTATCAGAGAAGATATGTTTTGATAAGCTTTCGGTTTTATTATATTTTTAACGTCCGCCACATTAATCTTGAATTATGCTTTAAATTATCTATTTTATTTTCATAATATGTTTGCTTTTCATTTCTTAACACTTTTACAGACTCATTACGTTTATCAGTATAGGTTCGCCAGTTTTCTCTATTTTGGTGCACTCTTTATATGCTGTCTCTATTTTTTAGCTCTATAGGAAATATGTGTTTCTGCTTTCTAGTCATTCTTGTAGCAGCAGATTTTTTCTTAACTACAAGCAAAAGAAATGTACTGCTCAACCAGTTGGAACCAACACGTTACCAAAAATACGACAGGTAACTGTAACTTACTTAAATCTACATGAACTGGAACAATACACCGGCCATCGTTTTCAACGATCCACTCCTCTAATTAACTCTGAGGGTGATTCAACAACTCTTAAACGACTTACCCTAAGGAAGTCGTCTAATGTGGCTGAAGGTTATATTGAAGATTGTGTCCAACAAAATTGATGTTACGAAGAAAATTAAATCAACAACTTTTTCATAGAAGAACGATGTGAGAATAATTATTTAAAATAGAGCGTTGTATGTTCATTGTTCACTCTAATAATTTGGAATAACATATCGTCTTTGCTCAATGTTCACTCTAATAATAAGGAATACTGTTTTTTTCAAATTCAAATTCTATTAAATTTGGTGTAGAGTTTTTGATAGTAATAAATTATTGTAGGTCAATTCATTTTACCTACTAGAATATTTTGAACTCAATAGTGAGTGGATCTGAAAATGAAATTTTTTGTCAATAGTTAGTAAACGTTAAATTTGATTGCTTAGGTTTCTAATCAAGATCAATACCTTTTTACATGAAGGTTTTGAATAAAAATTCGAAATGTCTTAGTCAATTTTGCAGTCTATGATTATGAAATATGATTATATCAAAATATAGTTTGACAATACTCTGTAGATACAAGAGTGTATTTTGGTGGTTCAAATACATAATTGGAATACAGTAGAGTCACTTTTGAAAAATCTATGAATTATGTGATTATATAAAAATATAATACATGTGTCATTATAAATGGTACTATTCATGGATTTATAACAGATAATAATTATCATTTCGTTAGTAACTAACATTAGCTCGTGGTTCCGGTTTTAAGAATTTTAGAGCAGGTTTTATGAATATATCGGGCCTTCCATTAAGAGGTTTCATTTTAAATCTCGCGCCATTTTTTGCCTGTGGCAGATGGAGCTGCCGTATTTGGCAGCTGGCAGATGTAAACAATCCGATTAATAAAGATGGATTGATATTCCTTTGAACAACGCTTAGAAGTAGTAAAAACTCACTACAAATATGGTGAAAGTTTCCCGGATACAGTTCGTAAAATCCGTACCAGTTTTGATCGCAGAAATGCGTCTTCTCGTACAGCAATTGTGAATTGAGTGGCCAAATTTGAACGTACTGGGCAGATTAGTGATGTTAAGAACCCAACACGTGTTCGGTATATCCGAACTGTAATTGGCGAAATAGGTCCGCAATTATGCAAAAAGGTTATGGAAAATTTAGTAAAAAAGAATTACCATTTACAGAAGAAATAGAGCTAACCATTTGGAAGATATTGTCTTCCCCCCTTTAATCGCATAGTCTGTACTTTGTTGGAATAAAAATATCACTATTAAAATTAAAACTTACTTGTTTTTTTATAAATTTAAAATGGAACCTCTCAATGGAAGACACTATACATGAAGGTTTTCATTTTACCGTGTCCATAAAGAAAATTATATTATTGTTGATTCTGATATCTATAAAATGATTTCCTCTTTATGACTATTCTACTTATAATAATTCTTGTTCAAATCAATGATCAAAACTATCTTTCCAATAAGGCAGCTTTCATATTAGAAATGTTTCTTAATTTTAGAATGGGAGTCCAGTGCCTCAAGGTCTCATCAGTAATCTAGTAGGAGTACAGCGAGTAAAAGAGGTAGCGTGAGCGACTACTGCATAGTAATATAATTTCATAAACCTAACCTATCTTACCTAATTCTGAGATATTATTTATTAATTTTCAAAAAGATATAAATTTGTGTAATATATTATGTTATATACTTTTGGGCTTTTTTCAAATTTGTACTTTAATAAAATAAATTAAGAAAAATATATAAATATCTGACATTTTGGGAGCAAGAGGATCTAGCAAGTTTGGCGCAAGTTTTTAATTTTTTTTACTTGTTAATTGGGCTCGGTTTTGCCTTGACAACTAAATTTTGTATAATTTTGCTCAAAATTGCAAACAATTTTGCATGGTTTGCATAAACAGGGATACCAAAGGTAGTCAATAGAAAAAATATTATTTAAAGTATATACCATAAGAAACATTCTTAAAAACAAAATTTATGCAAAAAGATATATAAAAATAATGGTACTAAACAGAAAACCATTCTTTTAGAGATAATCGCTGTCTCACCATATTTATTTACCATGGTAATTCCTACGCTAACTTCCCCTACCTACAAAATCAGTCACCATTTTCCAGTACCATTCTGTCATCTGATTAATTCAGTTTTTACCAAACACTTTCTACAGTAGTTAAATTTGTATCCATATCTCTTACTCTTAAAAAAGCTTCTCAATATTTCGAGACCCCTGTTACACTTGAAGCTCTCAAATCCATGGGCTTTTACAACAGTGCCATTAATTTGTTTTAAATAAATTCATTTTAGATCTGATATTCTTTTTTCAAACCGCATAAAAGATGTTTTCCTCAAATAATATTCGGTTAACCCCCAATCTCTTATTTACCTGACTAATTTTATTGTAAATTTCTTTGTTTTCTTGGGGAGAAACGAATATCTGGTGAATGACTGATGACGATTTATGAATTCATTGTCATGAAAACTTAATGGTATAGTAAAAATGTACCAATACAAATTTTATTCTTTTTTTAATTTCATTGTTTACCAATGGTTTCTTTTATCTGCTCTTTTGTTTCTTTTACTTCCTCACCCCTCAAAGTGAGGAAGTTTTGTATTCGTGAAAAAAAGTTTGAAAATTTTAATTGCATTTCTGGACGAATTTCGGCGAATTTTGACGATACAGAAAATTTCAGTCTGTGTGTCTGTCTGTGTGGTTCGCGATAGCAGCTTCAGTTTTTGAGATAATGCTTTCAAATTTGGTACACACTTTCTAGAGATCAAGGAAGAGATTAAGTTCATTGATGAGCAAAATCGGTCCCAATGTCTAAAAAAATATTAGTGACATTCTACCAATGTGACTTTTTTGAAACGTCAAAATGTGACTTTCTTGAAACGTCAAAAATTATTTTTATTATAAACTCCACCACACGTCAAGTTTTACTACGGTAGGAAGTTCTGATCCCCAAGTAATAATTGGCAGCGGTTTTTTGTCAGTGAATCGTATATAATTCGCCAAATTTTGTCAACAATCATTTTTAAACAATTTTTTAATACTAACTACCCATTGGAACACTTTTTGTAATTTAGGAAACTACTCTATCTATTCAACATGGTATTGGCCAAGGGTATGCGATTTTCTATTAAAAATTATCATTTTACAAATAATAGTTCACTAGTAATTGTGGACCTTATTCGCCTTTAATGGGGGACCAAGGATACATAATTTTTGCCATATATTCCACTATAAGCTAACAATATCCTAACTCTATGTCAATACCTTATTCATAAAGTGTTACATATATATAGTTGACTAAAGACTTGACAGGTTATATTTGATATTGTTAGTGAAACTCTTGGGTACACATAATTATAACTTGTTTCAGTATCTAAAACAATTTTTTTATATTGCTATTCTACGCAAATCTTGTGATGAGCGCATTAAATATATGAATATACAGTGGGTCTATTTCGTAGATCCATGTTCCTTTTCAACATGGATGAAACTAATTGAGGTAATTCAATTATTTACTTTTAATTCTCATTTTCTTATATAACATGCTTGTTCTTGCTTTTCAGAATGTTTCATAATTATTGCAATAATTATACAATTAAGTATATCAAATGCAGCTAAGTTACGGAAACTATTATTACAGAAATTATACTGATAATGCAAGCAAGTAAATCAATTACAAGTAAGTTACGGAAATTACTACTACTGGTACCTAGCAAGCGGTTAATAATATTACAGTGACTAGTGCTGAAGCAGCATTACGTCAGGCGGTGTGTGCAATAATATCCAGGTGCAAGAGGTTACGGTCTACAAGCCTGACCCTACGGAAGGATATCAATCTAGGGACTAATGGTTGATGAAAATTTCTAATCGCGATTGTATTATACAACTAAGTTGGCCCTTATGTCCCTTACTGGGATAAAATCGTGTTTTAATTCTCAGACCACTTCGTCAAGATTCTAACCTCAAACTAGTGACACTAGAATTTTACTAGTAGTTTTTCTAACTATAAAACTGGGATCGGATTCTTTCCTCGAACGAGTACCATTAGAATCTTATCGGTGTATAATATCATAAAACCTAAACTGAAAAAGCCGGCTGTTCCTGAAGGGTGTCTAACATATACTTGTCGGGTGTTATATAGCTAGGTTGTCTTTTATGTCCCTTATTAAGGTAAAATCATGTTTTAAGTCGCGGACCACTTCATCAGATTCTATCCTCAAACAAGTTACACTAAAATCCTACTAGTAGTTTTCCCACTGGGATCGAAGTCTATCCTTAAGCGAGTACCACTAGAATCCTATCGGTGTATAGTGTCATAACACCTAAACGACTAATAGATAATACCTTAGTCTTTAATAAAAAAAGAAATAAAATATCCCTAAATTGATCCTGCCTGAGATATTCGTGGTGACTTGGATATATTTGGAAATATATAGTTATTAGCAGTTTACATTATCAAACTATGGACTATTTCCTCGAACACAAGCTAACCTATGTAATCGACTATTAATTTCCGGACCACTTCGTCGGATTTTATCCTCAAACGAGTGACACTAGAATCTTACTAGTAGTTTTCCTAACTATAACTCTAGGATCGGAGTCTATCCTCAATCGAGAGTCACTAGAATCCAGTCGGTGTATAGCCTTGTAAAAATATAAAATGACAACGGAATACTCCGGGAGTTTATTTCCCAATAGATAACCCTATTTTTATTACTGCATCGAAAAATTACCGGAATATCTCTGACCCTTCGGATTAGCAGGTATTCTTATACAAACTGTAAAATACGAAAATACGCATACAGTTGGTTACAATCAGTTAAATATAGAAATAATTCATACCACGGTTTTCTGCTGAACACACTGAAGTTGTTGCGTGTTGTAGCTTAGCTGGCGGATCGAAGATTTGCCAGTTCTCGCACTCGCGTGCGGTTTTAATCCCAAATTGTTGCGAGAAAGTCATGCGACTCTGCGCGATGAACGGAGTTTTAGCTCATGTGCGGTGCAAACATATTTTAAGCAAGTTTAGCACAACGCGTTTAAATAAATTACCTGTATTATTTAATATGAATAAATATTTATTAAATATTCTGAGGTTGAGAATCGCTTCCTCATAATTTTAAAACAATGTTTCCAAAAATAAATTAACACAGCCATGGAGTAATATATGAACTAAATTAATTAATCTTTCATGTTGTAAATTATTTAAAAAATGGAAATACTATTAATAAAGGATTCCCTTTACTTGGTTCTATGCGAGCGGTATTTAGTATAAACACAATAATTACGATAATAAAATAACTAGGATACCTACTTTGAAAAAGAAACCGGTTTGAAACAATTTCCTTGAGATACAATTATAATTCCAAGTATTTAATTTATAAAATAGATTGACCTTTTGTTCAAAGCGGTTTTAACATAGACATTAAATACAAATCGTTGTATACAGAGTGTACCAAAGTGGAAGAAAACCCAGATTCGATATTAACACGGTCTGAGTCCTGACAGGCCATGAAATAAGAAGATCGTGCAACACCGCATGGTTGTCTACTCCCGCACTATTTTGTTTGGTTATGTTAATGTGCTGGTACAGCCCAACAAATTTTAGTGATTTTTTATTGATATCAGTAATAGTTATTTAGTACAAAAGTAATAGTTTGTGTCTTGTGTTTGTGTAGAAGGTGTTTTTGATACGTAACTTCTAATATTTTGTCCGTAAATTAATGATAAAGCACGGCCAACTGGACTCTGTAAAGTGTCAAGGGCCAAGTCACGGCCAATAACTTCATTAAGTTTTAGTTGTAAATAGTTTTACGTTACAATATTGTATTTTTTTTATTTGTTTAATTTGCTCTCATTTATATTTAATATTATACGAGAAATTATTTTAAAAAAATAGTGTGTGTTTCTCTAGTAATTCACATTTAAGTAGGTTATGTATCTAGGTATAGTGTTTAAGATTGTTATCCTTAGGGGGCCCATTTGTAGTGTAAACTTATAAAAAAGGTAAGTTTTTAAACTTATTAGATAATATCAAAAAGCTGTTTTGTCCCTTACTGTAGATCCAATTAAAACGCACTTTAAAAGCTGGGGGATCTATGATATCGGCCTTTGGTTTCCCAAAAGATGGTATTTTACAAGGTAAATGATTGGTTGAAAGCTATTCCTCGAGATAGCTGGTCTCATCAATATTCTGTTTTTTGTAGTATTCATTTTTCAAAAAATGATAACAGGGAGGATATTTTTGTATTACTATACGGAACTGTGAATAAAATTCTAACAAACATTAAATTTAACCTGATGCAGTTCCTTAAATTTTTCCAAATTTACCTGAATATTTATCTAAAAAAGTATCTGTTCCAAGGAAAAGCCTAGAAGAGAGACATTATGAAAACCTAAATCGTCATAATGGATTGAATGATTCATTTGAAAATTCGGATTTAATTAATAGTTTTGAGGACTTAATTTCTCACCTCGACAATAAAAGTAGAATAGATAGTAAAATTTATTTTTATATTCTAAATTTTACAGAGGACCTGATTGGCATTGTTAATCAAATTTCAGTAGACGTAAATATAAGTAGTTGAAACATACAAATTACTTTAACTAAGTGTATTTATTAGTTAGACAATCAAATAAATATTGATTAATCATTTACGTTTTATATAGAAAAAAGTATATTCTTTGAGTGAAGCTTCTAAAAAACTGGTTTCAAACTTGGAGACGGAGGATGGTACAGAAGGCAGTAACAATTTAAATAATATATTACCAATTTTGATTAATCAGATAAAATTACTTATTTAAAAAAAATTCGTTATTCATCTGAAGTCATAATTATGGCTTTTTTATTGTAGGTACTTTCTTCATGTGCATATGATTTAATGTGGGACTATTTAAACCTACCTCAAAACTTACTAACTAAAGATATCTCTAATATCTCTTATCTAGCCTTGATGTTGCTCCAAATACTTATCCAAATACTAGTGATAATGACAGAAGTACTAATAATTACCTAAATTATGTATCTGATTCCTTAAAACCCCATAAAAAAATAATAAAAGATTAGACTTATAGCGGAAAAAATTTAATTGGTGTAGCTTCTAATGAGAATCCACTAGCTACAACCATGTTCAATTTTTTCTAATGTTTTACTTAACGACTACATTAAAAATAGAAGCAATCAATCCAATGCCAAAAAGGTCGAGTCGAAAAACAAGAAAGGGAAACTTAATACATTTAATAAATAATAAGACGATATGCTATAAATTACTCTATTGTGACATCAAAAATACTATGTTTTCACGTTAACTTTAACGGTTCGGCAAGCTTCTTTTTGGAAGCAACTTAATTCATAAAAAAGAAAAAATCATAAAAAAATTCTCAAAAATCAACTCGTAAAACCAGTAAAAATATCACGTACTAAGCCTTTACTTAAATAAAATAAAAGGCCTTCGAATTATCAATTACTTCCGAAAGTAATTGAATCCAATGCCCTAAGCACTTTTGCAAAGGGACTTCAAGCACTCAATAAGGGCTTGAATTACACGAAAAGGACTTGAAGCACACCAATAGTGCTTGAAATAATTGAAGAGTGGAAGTACCAAACTCACTAAGTGCCAAAATCTAAATTTTCCGGGTATTTGCTTAAAAAGGTAGTAAATGCCGTCGCCAATATCTCCACAGAGGTTCTAAGTGCCATATAATTATTAAGCTTACGTAAAATAAAATAAGATGGCGCTAGGTATTATAGCCCAGAAGGTTTTTTTTTTTTAGAAAGGTTATAAGTGCCAATTGTTTTCTTTAACCACGTTCAAGGTAAAAGTACGTTTCTTAGTTTGTGTATGATTATTGGGCTAAATTTACAGTGTAAACATGGAAACTGATCAAGAAAAGAATAAAGGAAGGTCTATAGAACAACAAAGAAAGAAAAGGCATGCTGGAAAGGTATATCTTAATAGAAATAAGACTAAAATTGGTCCGAAAAATCCACCGAATCAACAGGTAAGAAATTTTAGGTTATAGCGGGAGTGTGTATAGTAATTAGGGAGCTTATATAAACATTTTCTTAGTAACGCAAGTGGGATACAATGATTCTTACCAATGAAAATAAAATTATTTTGTTTGTTGAATTGCACTTAACTGTGTGTTTCTTTTTCAGGTGCAGTGCAAGTGCTATTATGACTGCAAAAAAATAACGTATGAAAGAAAGCTTCAACTTTTCGAAAAATTTTATGCTGTAAACTATATAACCCAAGGAACATACCTGATGGGACTAATAAATTTAGTAAAAATAAAAAGACGTCGGCATGGGATTTATGAAACTGCCTTGGATAGTAAAAGACAAAATTTTATATCATATACGGTTCCAAATCAAGATGGAAATTTCGTGCAAGTATGCAGAAAGATATTTATGAATATTTTTGATGTAACTCAAAAACGGTTAGTTGGTCTAATACGTAAGAAGAAAATGGGAGATACTGCATAGGCATTCTAGCAATAAGCCAAGCAAATTTGCGGATAAGGACCGTCAGCTGATTCATCGACATATAAACTCCATCCCTAGAGATGTCTCGCACTACTCACGTGCCAAATCAGAGAAGCAGTTTTTGAGTCCTGACATATATCCAGAGACTTTATAAATCATTTTTAGAAAAAAAAGAAAGAGTCTTCTGTAAGTTACAAGTTTTATCGGGGGTATTCAAAAAAGATTTCCCGAATCTAAGCTTTCATCGTCCTAGAGTTGATACATATCATACATGTGATAGGCTAAACTGTGAGGCAAAGTAGAATAATAGTGTCGGTATCAAGGCAAAAAGGCAACTGGATCTTCACCATCGAAAAGTGGAGAAATCTATGGAATATATGAGAAAGGAAACCACTGATTCATAACTTCCTGGCAGTGACAAATGCTGTATTTCATGTGATTTACAACAGGTCCTATTTGTCCCTACATTGACCCATTCGGACATGTTTTACCTGTTACAATCTGGGGATACATTTATCTGACACCAACCGTGCTTTTATGTATATGTGGCATGAAGGCGTTAGTGGTCGTGTAGGTAACGAGATAGCATCTACCATTTTGAAAGTTTTAAATTCTGGTATTACGGAAAAAAACATTTGCTACTGTGGAGTGACAACTGTGCGGGGCAAAATAAAAACAGAATGGTAATCTTTGTCTTGGTATTCCTTGTTCTCCATCAAGTTTTTGACACAATACAGTATAATTTCCTTATTAGTGGCCACAGCTTTATGTGTTGCGATAGAGACTTCGCCCTCATTGAGTAAAGGAAATGCGTTATGAAGGCAATAATACCAAATGATTTACACAAAGTGATAACTTCCGCAAAATATGATCCTCCCTTTGAAGTTGTTGACATTTCAGTTAGTGGATTTTGGGATATCAAAGAAGCTGCTGATACATTTCTCAACACCAAAAACTTGAATATCAGTACAGCGGTTAGAATAAAAGTTTATTGTAAAAATCCAACGGTCCTTCTAATAAAGGAATCCTTCTCCGATGTCGAGCCATGGAAACAAGTCAATATATTGAAAAAAGGAAAAACCATTGGAGACCTAAAATCTGCAAAAATAGCACTTTTACTCCCTGAAAATAAGGTATCTGTGAATAAAAAAAAATCATTATCGTCCATGATTCCTTACTTGGAAAATCCTGAACATAAAACATTTTACAGAGAACTTCTTAACATATATAAGGAGAGCTTGAGGCCAAGTAGTAGTATGTCCTTTAAATTAAGTGACACTTAGGACTAAGCTTTTGTTATTACTTATAACCTTTGTAAAATACATACCTTGACACTTATGCCTTTTCAGTTTTAGTTAAGCAATCTTATAAACATTTTATTGTTTTAATAACAATTTTCGATTTATATTCTAGGAGTTATTACTCCCACCTGTTAGAAAATGTTGTAAAATCGTTTGAAGCAAAAGGTAAAAAAAAATACACTTAATAAAATTGTTTCCTTAATTATCTCATATTTATCAATTTGGCAATTAGTACGTTTGGTACTTCCACTCTTCAATTGTTTATGCGGAAGCTGTTGTATTCTTAGAGTACTCAGCTAACAATAGTTAACGTATAATGTTGCAAGCAATCTGCCACTATGAAGTTACACAAGTAACTAAATGAGTACGCCCAGTAGCTCAGCCCCATCTTCGTTCCTTTCTGTCTCAGTTCATTGCTCATCAGCAATGCTTGTTTCGTTATTTGCGTTATTTTATTTTTCAGGATTCAATTGGTTTTTGATTGTACCTGAGATTTCAATAGTGCTTCAAGATCTTTGTTAGCGTTTTTTTGATTTCCAAATTATGAAGCACTTTTGTAAAGTAATTCGATTACAAAGTCCCAATTACAGGCTCGCGAAGGGCTTGAACACAGTGTTATAAAGCTCTGAAGGGTTTGAAGCACTTTTCTAAACAGAAAGCATACAAGCCCTCTCCACCTTTGCTCTTTTTAACGGAATCGAAAACATTTTGTAGAGGAATGGATTGTTGATTCTTCCTATTTTCTCTGCAATTCATGAAGAAGGTCAGTGTTAGGAATAGAAACTTGCGAGATTGAATTTTTGAAAAAAGACCACAAATAGAAATCGCATGGAATAATATCACATGATCTTGGAGGCATATCATATACAGCTTTAAGACTAATTAAAAGATCTTGAAAAATTGCTTACAACATATTAACTGTTGCGGCTGCCGTATGTGTTCGGGCTCCAGCTTGTTGGAAATAGCCAAAATCTATTTTATTAACATCAAGTTGGTTAATAGAGAGTATTAGAATCTCTTCATGGTTAAAGTTCTATGAAAAAAATTGGACCAGTAATTCATTTCTTATTAATGGCACTCCAAACGCCAACTTTCTGTGAATTTTCTAGCATTCAGCACCCCAAATTTTGATATTTTGGAAAATAACATAACCACTGAGCTCAAACCATACCTCGTCGAAGAAGAGTGTTTTGTTAAAGAGCTCGTTATCATAATTGTTCCAAAACCACTTAGAGAATGCTATTCTACATAGATAGTCGACTTCCTGAAGTTCTTGAAACGCCAAGTAAGGCGACATGAAAATAGTCTTTCTTCAAAACAGTATGAATGATTTTTGAACATGCTAAGTTTGACCATATCTGATTTTATTTGCCCATACTCTGTATTAGCATTTCTCATAAATACTTGACAAATAGATCGTAGTAATAAGTAGGGCTGTCAAAAATGTTCCGTGGGACAGTGGCGTATGCGAAATTAACTAATACTAGAAACAATAAACTGTTACAATTTATAACAATGTATGTAAAACTTACCCTCTTAACTAGCTTGATGAACTAGCTTGCTTATCACAAACTGGAGAAGATGTGTAGCTATTTTGCAGCATCAGGTATGTTTCTATGGTTGTCACCATGAGTGATGTTCGCTTTGGTGAAAATATATTCTTATATTTTGAAAACGACCGTTCGACATCTATTGATGTAATACACGCATACGTAAAATTGAACTCTCTTAACGGATCTGGGGCTGCACCATCACATATTTGTCTTAATTTGGTAAAACCGGTGTCTTTATTTAACACACTTGCGAACTTTTCTTTAACGTGCTCATTTGTTACGTCACCTAGAGGGTGTAGCAGTAGATTTACTTCGTCCACTATTTGCAGTGACTTCGCTAACGACAACGCACTGTTTTATATTTTTTTTTATGCTTTCATGTAATGGTTTATAGTTCTTCGCAACATTTTTTTAAGCTGTTTCAACGGAAATATCTTCGAATTTTGTCTGGCTTTCCTTAATAGCTGCAGCCTCATCTGGATTGAATTGTAGATCACAGCTTTTATTTTGTTGCAAATATTCAGCATAATAAAAAGCTGCTTGCAACCATGTTCCCTAGCGTGTAAGAATCGGCTGTGATGGTTCAGGAATACCGAGATACTTGCTATGAAATGCACGGAGATGTTTAGGACATTTAAGAAACACTTTTTTGTACTTGCTATTAATGCATCCACCTCTGGAAAACCTTTTCGAATAGTTTCTGCCAGAAGATGTAAAGCATGCACTTTACACGTAACATGTATAAACGTAGGACCTTGTTCTTACAAAGAGCGGCCTACCGAACGCATTGTCATGGCGCCATCAGTCACAAACATCAACACTTTTTGATAGTTCAAATTTTTCTAATGTCTCCAGCACCATCCTGGTAATTGTTTCACTAGTACACTGACTTAGTCTTTTACTAGCTAGTAACAGTGGAACTGTCGGTTTAAAAGGGTCCAGTACTCGTACTATAACATTTAAAATAGAATTTTTTTTACAATCTGTTGTCTCTTCAACAGATAACCACAGCCGTGTATTTTTTAATTCACATTTCATATTATTTAGCATGTCTACGTATACAGTTGGTAGATAGTTACATAACGTTGTGCGACTTGGTAACTTCACTTAGGCATTGTATTTATTCCAGATCTCTCGAAATGGTTGTTTATCGAGTATGTGCTGTGGAACATCACAGGCAATCAGCATTAATAATAAATCAAACATAAACTATGGCACGCCATTTTATTTATGGTATACACTATTTACGTGAAGTCCAGAATCACGCTTATCCCAGCACACCAAATCTTTCCTACACACTTTACAAATTATTTTAGCACCATCATAGAATAAATCTGGGAATTCACCTATGAATTTATTCACTTTGTCAGCAAATGGCCGCTTTCTATCCCTGCGTACATCTGCCGTGCTTTATTATTAAATTAATATCAACAATATAGTACAACAAATAAAATAAAAACACAAAAACAATATGCAATACGCCCAAGTGACTTAACGTGTACACAACTCGAAAGCTAATAATAGACTGGACTGGAGAAAGAGTTTCGCGGTCAAGGTGAATGCCTGCGACAGTAAGTACATCTGTACTCTACGACCATGATACACAGAAACGATTTGCAGCTTTAGTAATAAGTTTTGAGTAAGTCATGTAGTCTTTTACCACCTCTTTAAATATTTCATATTATTATAGTCCAAGAGCTGTGTTTTCTCAAAGCTAATTTTTTGAGATTAGGTTACTTTTTAGTGATGGAAAATAACTGTAGAGTCAGCACTTCCGGTACCGGGACACCTGGCGCTGAGACGCTCGCAAAGGTGTAATATTAATTAACGTCTCTAAACTGTTTTCTCAAAGCTCAAAATTAATAGAGAACGAGCAAATATAATAGAAATGAGAAAAGGCGTACTAATACGCGCAGTTACCGTTCTCACATCTATCGACGGCTGACTGACGTGGTCCTATCATAAATGAGTCTGACTGTCTCCTTTATTAACTTTATAGTTTTAATTAATGTTTTGGAGAATTTCAGCTTTGAGAAATCACTTTAACACACGTCATTTTTTTGACAGGTATGAAATAGCGCTGACGCCACGTGTCCCTATATTTTGCTGTCTGACTGTTGGATTCCTGTTTTATATTATATTTGCTCATTGTCTATAAATTTTGAGCTTTGGGAAAACATTTTAGAGACGTTAATTAATATTACACCTTTGCGAACGTCCCAGCACCAGGTGTCCCGGTACCGGAAGTGCTGACTCTACAGTTACTTTCCATCACTAAAAAGTAACCTAATTTCAAAAAATTAGCTTTGAGAAAACTCTTGCACATTTTGGACACCAGCTCTCCGACTATTATTGTCTGGTATCTATTTTTTTAATTAGTTATTGATCTTGTCTAGAAAATATGGTCTAAGTTTATGTATTTCAAATTTTAGTAATAGGCTAGTAGAGTGTTGTACAGATTTTTTAAATCATGTTAAATTATGAGATTGTTCTACAGCATTCACGGAAATTTTTAGAAATACCTACATAAATTAATTTCATTATTACATGCTGGTTTTAATTTATAATTTTTAATTTTCCTACTCTATGATTTTACCAATAATTTTATTTTTGGGTGTTGACATTTAGCAGCGGTATATAATGAATAAAGTTCGGATATCGGCGAACCATGACGTAAAAACCGGGGTAGGCTCAAAGGAATATTTGTTAGTATTTTATGTACCAACTAAAACCAAATATTTTTTAAACTATTACTGCAAACTTAAATCTTTTAGTGACTTACCATTTAGTATAAAGGTTCTAAAAATGTCTAGTGAATTTAGTAAAGTGAAAGAATATTTTAATAGTTTTTTTGGGAACTTCAGTAAGATATAATTTTATTTTTTTTCTAACGTTTCGGTTTATTACACTATCATCAAAGAACTGCATTTAAAATAATATTTTAAAAACACAATTATGGTTATTTTAGATTACATTATTAATAATTAATAATAAAAGGTGTTAACTCAATATTTGCAGTTTTAGGAAATTTAGAGTTAACACGTTTTTGCATGAATGAAACACAGGTTATAGACAGATGACACCTTTTTGATATCTTATACTGACGTAATGAGAGCCATCTAAAATGCTAAAAACTTTACTACCAGACGGATACTGACTTTACACCTTCTTGCATGCACAAATTGCAAATTTGCTAATTAGTGAGTTAACACCTTTTTGCACCAAGGGCTTCATAGGTGTCGTTTTAAATTTTGTTACATGTTTGGTGTTATTTAATTGCCTGTTTTAACGAAAATGAATTATTTTAACATGATGTTTTGGCTCTGAAAATTTTGTTTATGTTACAGAGATAACGTTGGATTTGTATGTAATTTACTGTGGGTGTTTTGCTTAAATAGTGAGTATATGATAAGATATTTTATTTCAAGAATTATTATTTTGTATAGGCAAGATGTAAAAATACATGTTATACAGGGTGGTGCAATAATGTGTCCGACTTCGATATTTCGAGTTCTATGATAGCTAGAAACTTAATTTAAAAACGTAAATAAACTAGACAAAAAAGTCTATTACCGGAAATTATTTTCGAATATACTATCATTTTTTTAAGTGGAATGCCATGAATATCAGAATATTTTTTAAAATCTCTTTGTGGCCTCCTTCCACTCTTGTATTGTTATTGACTCTCCCAACCACTTGGATGTAACGATTTTTTTTTGTTGAAATTATGCCATTTATACATGTACAATTTCTGTAAACGCCAATAAATAGATACTCCTAATAACTATATATTGAAGTTCAAACGACGTGCTTGCCGATTACGGTATGAGCGTCGCGACGTCGAGAAAAAATGTTTAGGTGACAGGAAGTTACAAAATGTACGACTCTAGTAGTACATTCAATTCTAAGGCTTTTTTGTCTTACACTAATACAACACTAAAATGATAAAATAACTACGTTTTTTTAACATTTATTCCTGAAAACATAAACACAAGGCCTAATTTTATGATTTTAAAAGAAATAAAACTAAAGCAAATTTTCGAAAGTTCCCCCGTTTTGATAAATGCACATGTCATAACGACGTCTAAGTGCCGATTCACAGGCAGCTAATAAAGTGTTTCGGCTAATTGCTGCACAACTGGCATAAATTTTATTTTGAAAATCAGCCATGTCTTGTATTGGTTCCTCATAAACCGTATTTTTGAAGTAACCCCACAAGAAAGAATTAGGTGAGGTTAAATCAGGTAACCGAGCTGGCCAACGAAGTGGTCCATTTGCTCCTATCCATTTCTGTGTAGAAAAAGTGTCTAAATAATTCGAAACAATTCTTGCAATGTGCGGCGGTTCACCATCCTGTTGAAACCACATATTAAGCTGCACATTGATGGGAACATCTTCTAATAATGCTGGAAGCTCGTTACGCAGGAAATTTAGATAACACTGGCTATTTAATATACCATCATATAAATACGGTCCTATTAAATGCCCATTTAAAATGCCACACCACACATTGATACCAAGAACATTGTGGTTATGGGTTATTCTGGTCCATTTTGGATTATCATCTGACCAATAATGGCAATTATGTCTATTAACATACCATTATTGTGAAAACGATTTTCATCGCTCCATAAAATATTTCGTAGTAATGTATTATCTTGCGCATACAGTATTGATAAGTGGGAGATAAAATCTAATCTTCTTTGTGAATCTTCAGCACGCAAATGATGAACAAGATGCACTTTATAGGGATAAAATTTGTTATCAGAAAGAATTCTTTGACAAGAGGAAAATGAAATGCCAGTGGCCTCTTCAACACTACTTATTGAAATATGAGGATTGTTTTCAACACACTGTAGAACTTCCGCCGTATTGCAATTATTTCTAATTCTTCGTACACGTTCACGCTTGCCTTTATCGAAGCTTCAATATTGTAGTGAATTTTTTCTTTAAAATTAAAAACGTTTTATGATCTGGTTGTATTTCATCTGAGTAACGTCGCCTGTAAAGCCTTGCAGCCTCTCTTGAGTTTCTGCCACATTCACCATAAATAATAATCATATCCAGTTTTTCGGAATTATTGTGTTGAACCATAATATTGCCTTTTTTTACAAGTGAATATTATAAAGTATAAAAATTTGTCGTCACTTGTATTGCAGTGACAGATTGTTGACACTTGTCAAATTGTAAGAAAAATCAACTTATGTTAATTTGTTTCAATCCGATTATAAAAATTATGGGCGTTTGACATTAAAATTTAATATAATTTAAAAACTACTTATTTAAATGAAAATGTGCGTAAGACAATAAAGCCTTAAAATTTAATGTACTACTAGAATTATACATTTTCAAACTTTCTGTCACCTAAAAAATTTTTCTCGGCATCGCGACGCACATGCCGTAATCGGCAAGCACGTCGTTTGAACTTCAATATATAGTCATTAGGAGTATCTATTTATTGGTGTTTACAGAAATTCAATATCTTTCTTAATTTCCGAGTAATCGGCCTGGGGAGTTTTAGCTGAATCACCCTGTATATAAAAAAAAATTACTAGCCACAATTATCAATTAAAAAAAATATGTTAGTACCAGTTATGAGACACATGTGTGATGACACTCAACCATTTTCACTTCCTTAAAGTATACAGGGTGGTCAAAAATAATTTTTTTACAACTATTTGAACTGAATTTTCTCAATTTTTCCAAATGGAACATCCTGTATATTTTTGGACGATGTGATGTAGAATTATTGAAAAACGAACATTTTTTTGTACGTACATCCCTATGGCTATTTGTAACCATTTTCAATTTATTGAATAATAACTGCAAAATTCAGCAATAAAAATTAAAATTATAGTCTATACTAGTAATTGTGTCCTTGATTAGTTAATTAGATAAGGAGAGTAGTCGGTTCAGGACAATAAAATAACTTTATTCTTTCACCAACTTCATTTACTTTACGTAAACTTCTTCAGGGCTACAATTAAAACAAGGATAAGTTTATAAAATTTAACAAAAATATGTATATAAATAATATGTGCACAAATTAATTTTAATTACCTCAGAAGAATAATTGTAAAGTGGGACTTCTAACTGTCATCTCTATAATCTAAATTTTATTCACATGGCCTTAATCTGTAAATAATACATAGATATGTCCGTGATATTTTCCAAAATTTATGTCCTAAATAAAATACATATAATCCCTAAATCATTAAAACATACCTGCAGGAAGATCTTCTTTATATTATTATAACTTATTAACATAAACAACAAACAACAAAAATTCACAAAAATAAAAATATATTTTTTTGTAATTCAAGAGAAGATATTATAAAAAGTGCTCCACAGGTTGCCCATTTTGATTGACACACATTTCTATGCGTCTTTGGATTGAGGTTTCTACTGTTCATAAAATTGCCGAGTGATAATTCTAAAAGCATTTATTCTCCTTTCCATCAAATTTTGGATTGTTGTTGGTGTGATGTTTCTTCAGGCATCATATTACACGCGTATTATAATACCTCCTATTGAATTATTTGAAAAAATTAATTTTTATTGCTGAATTTTGCAGTTATTGTTTAATAAATTGAACGTGCAAAAAATGTTCGTTTTTCAATCCTATATCACGTCCAAAAATATACAGGGTGTTCCATTTGAAAAAACTGAGAAAATTCAGTTTAAAAAGTTGTAAATTTAAAAACCATTTTCAGCTACTATACTATTAGGAAGTGAAAATGGCTGAATGTCACCACACAGATGTCTCATAACTGGTACTAACATATGTTTTCTTAAAATCAATAGTTGTGATTGCAGTGAAATTTTTAATATACACATGTAAATGGTACAATTTCAACAAAAAAAAAAACATTACATCCAAGTGGTTGGGAGAAAGTCAATAATAATACAGGGGTGAAAGGAGGCCACAAAGAGGTTTCAAAAAATGTTCTGATATACACTGCATTTCATTTAAGAAATGTTACTTGACCCTGTAGAATCGTCTTGGCTCACCCCGAATATTCTAAAACAATTTTCGGTTATAGACTTGTTTGTCCAGTTTACTTATGTTTTTAAATCAAGTTTCTAGCTATCATAGAACTCGAGATATCGAAGTCGGACGCATTGTTGTCCAACCCTGTATAATGTTCTCCAATCATTTAATTAAGTTCAAATAGGTTTTGCTTAAATTTTCTAGAGCAGTGCCATTGTTTATTGCGTTAGTATGTCTTTTTTATTTGCAGCATTTCATGTATGTTTCTTCGTTTATAGTTTGGTTCTTTTTCTAATATTTGTATGTTGTTAAAATTAAGTCGGTGATTTTGTTCTTTGGCGTGTTTGGCGACTGATGTCGTGTTTTGGTTTTGAGTTTTTATGCTATATTTGTACGTGTTTACTTTTTATGCAGGTATTGTTTTGATTGCCCTATATAAGTTTCATTACAGTCGTTGCAATCTATTTTGTAAATAGTGTTAGTTACATCTTCGGTTGGTAGCCTAAGTTTAAGTTTTGGGAAATTTGTTTTGTGGAATTGTATGGTTTATGGGCTATTTTTATATTGTGTTGTTTAAATACATTTGCAATTTATTCTGATACTGTTGGTATGTACGGCATGGAGACATATTTATTATTACTGTTATATGGTATTTGATATTATATATTTTGTGTAGATATTCATTTTTTTATTGTTGGTTCATAAAAATGTTTGGAATACGAATTACCGACGAGAGTCATGCCCCGACCTGCATTGAATTAAACCTGCAAGTCTTGATTGCTAGCTAAAATCATGTGTCAGTTCCTCACTAGACATACACCGGTTTCGAACTTGTTATGTTCTCGTCAGTATGCCATAAGTAATGGAAAAGACAAATAATAATTGCAAGCCAGGCTAGCCTAAAGCAGACTAAGCAAGACAAACATAATGAGTGATAAGTGTATCCATCTGGTGGTCAGTGCTACTACCCGTCAAGCATCTTTGATGTCTTAGTGACTGATAGCGATCTGCAATGCAGGTACCAAGAGCTGTGACCCCTAACCCTGGTGGGATAAACTATATACTGAATAAGACTTACAGGAAACAACTACTCAGCGGACAAAATCTCCGACCCGCATTGAATTATACCTGCAAGTCTTGTTTGGTAGCTAAAAGGTAAAGTATATATTGTTCTATAGCTTTATGTGTTAATTATTTATTCATATCTTATATTGTGCATAATATGTTGTATATTTTTTTCTTTCCCCCTGTTCTAATACTCGTCTAGTTCTAACATTGCCTTGATGCACTACTAGTTACTTGTGTAATTTATTTTTACCTGTGATTTGGAAATGAAGAATTGAATTGAATTTGCCTCTAGAATGTTTCTGATATTTTTCAGGTTATTTGGTATGTATTTTTGATGTGAAAGTTCGATCTATAAAGTTGTTGATGACGATTTTTTTGCAGTTGTTTGATGTGTGGGATTTAAAGTTTAAATATCTTTGCGACCAAACTTCACTAGTGTACAAGTTAGTATCAATAATACGGTCCTTAGTATATTTAACTGTTATATCTAAGAAGATTATGCTATTGTTTTGTCCTATTTATTTCCTTGAGTGATAATTATTAAAAACATTAACAGTATATTCAATTTTGTCTTTTGGTAAGCATTTAATTCATACCTTTTGTAAAATTTTGGTTTATAAGTTAGTGATTTTAATACATTATTCTCTAATACTTCCATTACTAAATTTGCTATGGTGGCAGATATAGGTGATCCCATGGCGGTTCCGAAAATTTGTGAGAAAAATTTATTGTTATTTAGAAATATGTAATGTTTAGATGTATTATAAAGACACTTGATACATATATTGTCGACACTACATTCATCGCATCTATTATGGTAATTTTTCGTGTTTTTATAGCAACTGCTCCTTTAGCATCCAACTGCAGTACAGTTCTTTTCATATCGTCAAAGTTTCTATAGTAATACAATGCTGCGTTTAGCCTTGTCAGTATAGGCTGTGGAGGTAATGGCGTATTGGATAGAAATTTGCGAAAAAATCACATATTCATTTACGTATCGATGGCATAGAACAAAAACTTGAATACTTCACAGATTCTCTAAATAGTGCTTGTTAGATATCAATGAAACAAAGCAAACCATTTACTCCAAAAAAATCCAAGAAAGCAATTTGGTGGGACAATGAGTGTGACTTAATGGTCGAAAAACGAAAGGAAATTCTTCGCAAATATAAACTGCAATCCACTGAAATCAATTACATAGAGTGCAAAAAAAATAATGGCACAGGCAAAGAGATTATTCAAAATAAAAGCTGCAGAACAATGGAAACATTATTGTAACAGCCTAAATAAAAGTACACCTTTAAATAAAATTTGGAATAAAGTTAAATCACTAAAAAAACATTAAAATTAAAAAACTTTTATAACCGATGCGATTGCTGAAAATATTTTAAACCATTTAACTCCGCCACTGGCGGAGCAACAGTACGAGATAATAGACAATTATGATTCCAACCATTTTCTTACTAAGAAATTTAGCCTAGAAGAACTTAATACAGCTATAAAAAAATCTACAAATACGTCGCCTGGATTGGATCAAGCATGTTATCCCATGCTGCAACATATGGGTACTTTGGCTAAAAGATACTTATTGGGAATTTTGAATGATATATTAGTCTATTCTGATATACCTGAACCTCTTAAAAAGTCCGTGGTTACATTAATACCGAAACCAGGAAAGGACCTCGCAGATGGTGATTCGCACAGACCAATTACCCTCATGTCATGCATTAATAAGACACTTGAGCGCATGATCAAGTTTAGATTAGAATATTGGCTACTTAAAAATAATTTATTACCTGATAATCAGTATGGTTATAAACCTGGATCTGGTACTACTGAAGCTACTACTCATTTAGTGACAGATATTCAAAATTCCCTAACGGATAATCAATGCACTGCTGTTGTTTTCATTGATATTAAAAATGCATATAATAACATAGACTTGAAAATTCTTTCAGAAAAACTACAGGTTATAAACATACCTGGACGTGTTGTAAAAATTATAATCAATTTAATTTCCTCACGGGAAGTATTTACTAGATATAATAGCTCTAAAACTGTTGGTCCTAGATTCACGTCTTTAGGTTTGCCTCAAGGGTCAGACTAAGTCCTTTACTTTTTAACCTATACACAATGGATTTACATAATATTTTTTCACCAAATATAACTTGTATACAATATGCAGACGACTTTGCCTTATACTCATGTAAAAAAAAGAAACGGAGGCTGTTTCAGAATTAAAATATATTGTATATTGTTATAAAGAATAGTGTTTTACAAATGGTTTTACTATATCTTTGCAAAAATCGGCTGTAGTTTTTTTCACGCGCAAACGTTTAGACAGTAAAATAAACATAATCTTAAGCGGCCTAGAATTTCCGGTACAAAAATACTATAAATATTTAGATATCTGGCTGGATTTCAAATTACTTTGGAGTAAACATGTTGATTATATAATTGGTAAAGCAGAAAAAGGGATTAATTTACTCAGACAAATATGTAACTGCTCCTGGGGTGCAAATCAAGATATAGCTCTACTATTTTACAGAGGTTACATTAGGTCAATTATTGACTATGGCTGTTTAATATATGGTTCTGCCAGCAACATACATTTAAAAAAATTAGATCGGGTACAATACAAAGCGATAAAAATTTGTTTAGGTTTGATGAAATCTTCTCCTAACGGGGCAGTTTTAGTCGAAAGCTTAGAGCCTCCCTTATGCTGTAGACGTGAATATCTAGCTTGTAAATACATTCTTAAACAGAACACAAAAAACTCTAATATTTTTAAAAAAATTCACCAACTGTCTATAAATAATCTGTGTCAAACTTATTGGACAAAGAAAAACGATCCGCCTTTAGCCAGCGCATATATTCAATGTCAGGAACTTGACGTATTAAAGTTATCTGCAAAATCGGCAACATCGATCTATAGTACTCAATATGAAGCATTGTTTTTTAAAACAAAAATTTATTACCCTAAATATGAAGAAAACAACACCAAACAAATCTTCGAAGAATGTATCTCCCAAATACGTGCAGAATGCACCTTAATTTTTACTGATGGATCCAAAACTTCCAGAAAAGTAAGCGGTGCTTTTTATGTTCCATCACATAATTATCAATTTTCTTTCATCATGGATGATTTTCAAAATATTTTTTCTGCGGAGGCCGCTGCTATTTTGCATGCAATTAAGTGGTGCATCACGAATAAAATTAAGTACACTGTACATCTGATTCGATGTCTGTGTTAAAAACTATTCGTAACTTCTCCACTCAACGTCAACATAACATTTTTATTATTAAAATTATGGAAGCACTGTATACAGGATATCAGCAAAATTGTGAAATTTATTTTGTGTGGGTTAAAGGCCACTTCGGTATAACTGGAAATGTTAAAGTTGACATCATAGCAAAAAAATACCTGTGGCGAAAATTGTTATCAAGAAAAAGATATTAACCCATCGGACTATTACGCTAAATTTAAGGAAAATATGCATAATAAATGGAACATACATTGGCAACAGTATGGCAAGATGTCAAATACTTTTTATTTTAAAATTCACTCAATCATCCCAAAATTTCACTGGTATCAGGAAATTAACGCAAGTAGAAAATTCATATCAACTATAAGCAGAATTAAGTTAAATCATGGAAGATTTCCCTCACACCTACATAAAATTGGAATATTAGATAATCCACTTTGTGTCTGTGGAAATGTAGCAGACTTGCCTAATATACTCTTCAATTGTCCTAGAACATCTAATGAATCTAAATGTCTCACTTCAGAACTATTTAAAAATGATTTTGTTGCCCCTTTTTGGTTACCTTACTTATTATATGCAGCCGATGCATCTCTTTTAAGACAGATTTACGAATATTTTTTAAAAATACACCTGGAAATATAAATGAGTGCTGGCATAATATACACAAATGTGTATGTATTATTAATGAAATCAAAGGTATGTTAAATAATCATCTCCTTCTGTCAGACCTAATGTATGTTTACCCATCTTTCCGTAGTCTAACATTGTATTGTCTTGCAAAAATGCCCTGAACGACTCCTGGGCGAGAAGCGTGTAAACCATATACAATCCTTTACTCTGTCACCCACACTTGCTAGAAGGTAAACTGGCAAATACATGTGTGCATACATGTGTGTAGATGTGTGTGTAACTGCGCGTATATATGTATATAATTTCTTGTTATTTGTTACTTGTACGAATAAAATAAAGGAGTTTTATCAATTTCGTGCTACCAAGAAATTCGTGGCTAAAACACTTTGTATGTAAAGCCAAAATGCAAAAAAAAAAATTACGTATCGCAGTATCAGCGAGGAAATACTGCATAACACTCTGGCTACGAAAATAATGCAATTGCTTGTTCGCAGTTTGCATTAGGTACATGATTTTTAGAGGATAATCGAATATCTATGTAACTTCATAATTCACAAAAAGTTTTATATTATTAAACAAAATTTGATTTATAATCAAATTAATTCTTTTAGATACATAGAAGTTTTTTTTAAATTACATAATTAATGAATATGCATAAACGAATTAGTTTTTTTACATTTTATACATGACATAAACTTGCATTTCTTATCAAGGTTCCTGCAGACGACACTGGAATGACTCGCCGATATCCGATCTCTAATAATGAATATAAATTAGTATCGTAAAAATGCTTAATTAGAGGAATATTTTATGACTCAAAATAGTTTATTTGTAAAGAGATATTTTAATAAAAGTCTATAAGATGAAAATAGAGCAAAAATATAATATTATAAATGAAATTATGAATGAACATTTTAATATATAGCTTTATAATTAATTAGAAAGGCATTGTGAAGTGTACTGTAAAACAAACGAGTGATGGTGAGCGGTTGCGCAGATATTGTTACGCTACTCAAAGATAATTGGTGCGACAAACCAAAGTATAATAGCAGTGGCATGTAAATTATAATAAATTAATGTAATACAAAAAATACTTACATAAAGAAATAATATATATTACCCAATTACTACATTGTTTTCATAGGTTAACATCGGTTAATCCGACTAAATATTTGATATTTACATATAAAAACAACAACATAAGATATAACAAATATTCACAAAAACAGAGCTGATATATGTAACGCCTCAGAATTACACATTTATTATTCTGCTCTAGCCGAAGAGTGGGGTAACGTTGAAATTTGGTCAACGGCACATTCCCACTGCTCGCCATCACCCGTTCGTTTTGCAGTATATCAGACTAATTACTGAACAGCACAGAGAGAAAACTTGGATGCGAAATAAATTACCAGAAATTACTTAAGAAAGAAGCAATTTTGTAGACTTCGAATATATGTAGACATCATATTGTTGATGTATTTTATCATAATTTACTCCAACTGTAATACTGAAATAAATAAATAAATGGCAAAATATGTTAAAAGCAAAATTAAGAATGCAGTAACACATTTAAATCAGCTTCCAAGTTTTAAGCGTAACAAACTTGTGTTACATATACTGGATAAATATGTGGCAAAAGATGTATTTATACAGTTTTCAGAAATTTCCTTTACGACGCAGCAACTCCCAGTGCAATTAGTCCTGTTTGCAAGCGTATTTTTTATAAAGTTTTGACAGCAGTCATTAAAATGTTTACGTACAATTTTTACGATATATTTTTAGAGTTGTTTTATGACCTGGGGGTACGTTTATTGCAAATACATCTTTAATATGTATCATATAAAAGTTAAAGTTGAAACATTTGTCCAGTTTTGTTTACTGTCCAAGTAACCATCTACTCTACATTTAATTTAAATGTTATATGTTTAGGCCGAACATTTTATATAGTAACACTCTAAATTTAAAGTTTAACTAATATTAGCCTAACTGATATGGTGGTTATGATTTCTGAATAATACACTCATTTAAGTGCTCTCAAATCACTATTATCCCAAGAAATCATAGTTTTACTTATCACTGACGGTTCTTCTATAGGGTCATTTGGTCAATGACCTCCCACATACAAATAAAAAATAGAGCTATTCATTTTCTGAAGTTTGAAGATATATAATATATATATTTTTAATATTCTTAAAAAAATATATTAAAGTTTCTAGTTCATTCTATGCACAATACTATTCAAATATCTAGATCGCAGGATTTCGTATAGAATTTAAAAGTCTTGGGTCAATCCACAACTTGTCCTCAAAGCTAGCTACAGACTGAATTTACAACGAATTAAAGTGAAATAGACTTATGCGCGAATCGTCAGAAACCAAAAGAGAAAGAAAATACTGGCGGGGACAATGTCCCTGACACATTTTACGGAAACGGTAACGCACGAAGTTTAGTAGAGCAGTCTTAATGCTGACTAGGTACGAGTTGGTCGGTAAATTCTATAGGGTCATTTGGTCAATGACCTCCCACATACAAATAAAAAATAGAGCTATTCATTTTCTGAAGTTTGAAGATATATAATATATATATTTTTAATATTCTTAAAAAATATATTAAAGTTTCTAGTTCATTCTA
This sequence comes from Rhamnusium bicolor, assembly GCA_029963845.1. NCBI lineage: Eukaryota > Metazoa > Arthropoda > Insecta > Coleoptera > Cerambycidae > Rhamnusium > Rhamnusium bicolor. Next base: position 308,223 of record JANEYF010000571.1, on the reverse strand, counting down.
TGCACAATACTATTCAAATATCTAGATCGCAGGATTTCGTATAGAATTTAAAAGTCTTGGGTCAATCCACAACTTGTCCTCAAAGCTAGCTACAGACTGAATTTACAACGAATTAAAGTGAAATAGACTTATGCGCGAATCGTCAGAAACCAAAAGAGAAAGAAAATACTGGCGGGGACAATGTCCCTGACACATTTTACGGAAACGGTAACGCACGAAGTTTAGTAGAGCAGTCTTAATGCTGACTAGGTACGAGTTGGTCGGTAAATTCTGTCGCGCTGTTTTTAATGTTTTCATTTGTGAACATTTTATTAGTAAATCTCTACTTGTCGTGAAATTAAGTAAAACAGTGTTTTTGGTGTTTACAATTAAATATGAGTGTTGTACAAAATATATTAAAACTCAAGGAACGACATCGCAGCATTTGACAGATGTAATTTTAAAAGAGTTAGTATGTCTGAAAGTTTGTGATATAATTACATCTGAGATCAAAAACAGGTTTGGCTTCAGTAATCATTGAGCAGTGTCTCAGTTATTTTACGCAGATCGATTTAAACATTATAAAAAAAGCTTTCCTCAAGATATGTTTAAATTAGTTAAAACGAAGTATCCTGTCATAAATCATTTGAAACTTAAAACTGAATTAGAAGTATTATATAGCCGAGAAGATTTTTCCAATAGTGAAGGTGCAGTTGCTTTGTTACAGCTTTTATTAACAATAATTTGTGCAATACTTTTTCTGAAAGTGTCAAACTGTTAAAAATCTTGTGTACTCGCCCTATGACTACCGTCGAAAGTGAACGTTGTTTTTCCACCTTAAAAAGAATAAAGACATTTTTAAGAAATACCATGGGTCAGGAAAGGTTATCTTCTTTAGCTATGATTACCATAGAAACGCCATTAATAAAGAAGATAAAAGACTTTAATGAAAAAGCAATTGACCACTTTGCATCTCAAAAAGACCGGAGGATAGACTTGGAATTTAAATCACTTTAAAAGGTAGGTAATACAGTAAACATTTCTAATTGACCTCCCTATCTCTTGACCCACGAACCACCACTGTTACTTATTTCAATATTAAATATAATTAATTAATTCAAGAAAGTCAGCCTGAAAGTAGATCAGTAGTTTTGAGGCAACTTATAAGCTAATACAAATATTATCCACATACACTTGTTTTGTAACAATTGCAGTATGTTTAATTTAGTTTTATTAAATGCATACAACAAAGACGCATAGTAATTAAAGTGAGGGTAAATAATTGTGTTATGTACAAGTAATTTCACTTTGATAAACTGTCCCAAAGTGGGTTGGAACCCTTAATGTGAAGATAACACTGACGTAGTTTTCCACGAAACACCAAAACATCATATACCGCACTCGACATGCATTTCGCCAACCAAGTTGGAATCATCTGGATATGATTAAAACTTTTAATCATCTCCAGATGACGTCAAAACATGCGACAAGTGTAGTATATGGTGTTTTGGTGTTTCATGAAAAACTATATTAATGTTTTGTTTTCAACTGACAGAAACTGTACCAACTTTTTACATACATAGTGTGTGGGCTAAATTTATGTTGTGGATCTAATATTACACCTACACTAGTTCCAATAAGTGTAGTCAGTAAAGGAATGCAAGTTGGGGCTCCTAATAATGAATCGGCACCTGCAGTTTGTAACTATCATGTTCATTAGTATAGAAGAAATATATTGGACATTTATGAATGTTGTTGTAACCCTAATTATAATTGTGTTTAACTATGTTATTATTTGTTGACAAACATTTGAACTACTTTCAATTTCAAGAAAATGTTTCTTTTTTAGAAAGTATCTATAATTTAAATGGGTTGTACTTTTTCACTATTAAAATTTCATTAAGGGGATAAACCGTTTTACACCGATTATCTCACGAAGATCTAACCACACCTATCACGAGAAAAGATTGATTTATTGCAGTTTGAGTGTTTGGTCATTGAAAGTGAACTTTTCGCCATTGTATGGTTAGTAAAGTAATTAGGTAGGGAATTTAAATTAATAATCATCACTTGCTGTATTCTCGATAAAAGTCCTCGATAACAAACTCACACCTAGGATACCAAAATTAGAGAGATTGTCTGCGTCATTTATTAACTAGGAGGAAATAATACTCATGTACACAATTTAACATTTTATTTCCCACTTATTATGTATGACGTACATATCAACATGGTTGTATAGAGTGTAAAACAGTTAAGTTAAATCTGGATCCAATACAGTTACCATTTCTTCTATATACTCAAAATTATTATAGACTAAAATGATTTTTTTTATCTATTCAAAAAACTTGTTTTTCCTAATAACGAATGGCAGCAAACAAAAAATTAAATAAAAATAAATCACATATAATAAGATCCTCAAATTCCATATAAATGTCCAGCCAAACATAAAATTAAATGTATTTAGAAAATTTGTCCTTATTCCAGACGTGCATCATTTCTTAATTCTACCATCCCTTTACTTTGAGGCTCGTCCTTGTGGACATTAAATTGAATTTGTGCTTAGTCAGCTTCTTGGAATTCCTCTAAAAACGATAATCTGATTTTGTCCTTTGTATCATCATAACTTACACTATTTTTAGCCAAGATTTCTTCTTATATTTTTTACTTATAAAGTGAATTTAATAATACTTATAGGTGAATTAAGTTAGCTGTTGGTTATTTCATGTCCTGTCACTTTATAGGTAGCTAATTTGAAATCAAGTATATGGACAGGTTTAAAACCTTCCAGATTTATCTGTGTCATTTATATTTTAGGGTTGTTTGGATTGTTATTTGAAAGTTTTTCTGTCGAACTGGATACACAATCAAAGCAATCACTAAATACAACTAACTAACATTTTTCAACTGAAAGTTTTTACAACTGTATCTCTGACAGTAAACAAATTATTGAAAAATCTTCAAAAATTTTTGGAACTGTTTGTTTTCTACCATTTTTAATCGATTCACGAAAAAACTGGCAAAATTTATATACCACATGTCAAAAATTGTGGGAAAATCCCAATAGTGATAGGAATTATTGCTAGTGTTATTTAATGATCAATATTAATTTGACCTCAGCCATATTTATGCATCTTAATACATATATATATATATATATATATATATATATATATATATATATATATATATATATATATATATATATATATATATATATATATATATATATATATATATATATATATATATATATATATATATATATATATATATATATATATATATATATATATATATATATATATATATATATATATATATATATATATATATATATATATATATATATATATATATATATATATATATATATATATATATATATATATATATATATATATATATATATATATATATATATATATATATATATATATATATATATATATATATATATATGTGTATATATATATATATATATATATATATATATATATATATATACATATATATATATATATATATATATATATATATATATATATATATATACACATATATATATATATATATATATATATATATATATATATATATATATTGAGATGATATTTGTGTTTAAGAATAAAATATCTTACAGTCATTATGAAAAGCACTGAAAAATTTAGAAAATATAGCATTTAACACAAGCTCAAGTGTACAGAGATAAATTTGAGTTGGAAAAGATATTAAATTTGACTAGAATTGATAATGTTATTGACTAAAAACACAGACAAAGGTCTGGAAACATGAAAAGTAGAATAAAAACCAGATTAGTTGAAAATAAGAAGCAACAGATTTTAGATAAATAAAATAAAATATGTAACTAGGTTAAGTTTCCAAAAAGGTTATCTGAATTGAGACAATCTGTTTTAAACATAATTAATGTTCGCGATATAGTATAACGATGGACAGAAACAGTAATATGTGCCTGGAAAACTTTTGTTGGAGAAACATACCTCAAATAGTGATTTGGCTCTTCGAAGAAGCTAACAAAATTAAACAAAAACATTATTTAAACATGTGCAGGACAATAAAATGTAAGGAACTGTTAATTAGCACATAAAGTGTGATTCACTCATGATGTGGAATCTAAAGTGGAGAACATGCTGTACCCATCAAAATGAACATTGAAAAGGATATGTAGGCCTTATATTTGGTTTTGGTGCAGTAAATGTGTGTAATTTCTCATAAGCTAAATCTAGCTTCCAAGATAGAATTAATAATAAGAAAGGGGAAACTTTGTTCAATAATATCATGTGGCGCCAAGTCACGGATTGACAAGAATGGTTTTTTTTTTGGAACTTAAAAAGAAAAACGTCAGAGAGATCAAAAGTTTGTTCTGGGAAATTAAAAATTTTCTTTTGGAAGAATAAAAAGCAATTTTACTGAGCAGTTCTGCATACAAGTTTGTTGAGAATAATCGATTTGGTCCGCCTAAGAATCTTATAGTTTACACTGAAGATACGAGTCCAGTCTCATGGTAGACAAAATTTTTGCAACTCGTGGGCAGGAAATGTTGAATATAAGCAGGATAATCAGGTTTTTATAAACATTTATTGCATGTTCAGTTCACATATGAGTCAAAGTGAAGTTTCAGACTTACTAAAACTAAAATCGACATTTAGTTTTGTAAATATTATATTCTCGTACTCTACGTATATTTTCGTACTTAATTGTAACTTTTTGCTTAATTAAGTTTAGTATTTCTATCCCTTGAAGTAAGGGCATTGTACATTTTAGAATATTCAGGTTTTCTGATATAATTGTCATTTATAAAATTGGTTACATTTTTAATTCATAGTTTTTTCAATACAGTGTCAGTCAAAATCAAACCTATTAAATTTTATTGACCAATTGAAATAACAAAATATTTTTTCTATCAAACAATAACAAAATATCTTTTGCAATCAAATGATAACAGATAACAAAATATCTTTCCTATCAAACAAATAAAACAAAATAATTAGGTATCTTTTTTAAACTACAATAAAAAAAACAAATTAAATTAAACCAGAACCTGCTTAGAACCCGAGAGAGAGAGAGAGAGAAAGAGACAGAGAGACGTTCAACACATTTAGCGCGAACGCCAATGAGTTGCTGTTCCACTTAACCTAAACTCAGTTGCGCTATGCTAAAATTTATATTACCTACTGGAGCACTGATAGTAGACGATATAAAATATGTGTATTAAAGTAAATATAAGGAACTTTTATTTTTATGCTTATAAAATTATTGTTTTTATTGGTGGTTAGTGACAAGATAGCGAGATAAAAAATTATATTTTGTCTATAAAATTTATATATTTAACGGGTACGCCCGCATAAAGAATGCAAGCTGGAATAATGCAAAAAATTGCAAATGGCAGAAGATTGCAAACCGTGGACACGTGTTTCTGATTAAATGGTCATCCTGAACACGGTGTAAATAACTTAAATGATGAACATAACTTAAAAAAGAAGACACAAAAGGAAATCCACTGACAAAAAAGCCAGTCGCACCTTTGTGGCTTCCACTTGGATGGCTCTATATTAAAGCATCGACCAAGCATCGCACACGCGGGCAACTATAGCAACCTGCGTGGTATTTCAGACCCAGGAGAATATATAAGTACAGAGAAAGATGCTGTGTCGCGGGATTATATACATTACAGTACAAAATAACTTGATTTAAGGGGTACTCCTGCATAAAGAATGTAAGGTGGAAGAATGCAAAAAATTGCAAATGGCAGAAGAATGCAAACCGTGGACACGTGTTTCTGACTAATTAGTCGTCCACAGCACATTCTAGCTAAGCTAAGGTATATGTATCTATACATATATATATATATATATATATATATATATATATATATATATATATATATATATATATATATATATATATATATATATATATATATATATATATATATATATATATATATATATATATATATATATATATATAAAAAAATATATCGGGGTGGCCATTATCTACTCTTATGTGGGTGACTTTTTTTATTTGAGTTACAGAGTCTGTTAAATCAGCAAAATTGGGCAAAATTGGGCAAAATTGTGAGAGAACTTGATTGCCGTATTGAGAATTGTGGTATGTTTTCAGGTTGATGAATTATACTGAAAAATTGAAAATGGTCGAGTTTTTTAATGTTAAATAACTTCAAAACCGTTAATCTTAGGAAATCCATGAAAATTGTTATCAATTTTAATAGATATTTTTACGTAGAATTCAATAAACCTATTGCCAGTTCCATGGCTGACATGATTTCCAAGATATAACATAATCTTTCATTTGTTTAAATGGACACACAAATGTTTATACCTTTGAAATCCGAAAAAGATAAGCTTTCTTATAAGCTCATAGCCGACTATGGTTTTCATTTATAAAAATGCAAGTTTATGTTAAATCTCGGAAATCGTGTCAGCCATGGAATTGACAATAGGTTTATTGAACTCTATGTAAAAATATCTATTGATATCAATTTTCCCGGATTTCCGAAGATTAACGGTTTCGAAGTTAATTAATATTAAAAAAATCGACCATTTTCAGTTTTTTCAGTATAATTCAGCAACCTGAAAACATACAATTCTCAATACGGCAATCAATTGCTCTTACAATTTGGCCCAATTTTGCTAAATTAACCGACTCTGTAACTCTGCAAATAAAAATGTTACACATGTAAGGAGATAGATAATGGCCACCGGTATAGTTGTTAAAAAAAAGACAAACATCTGGAAATTGATTTCTAATGATTATTTGAATTTTATATAATTTTGTTGAAATGTGAACATAATTTATATTTTTAATATGTTAATCAAATTTCTTAGAGAAACAAAATAATAAATTAGTTAATAATAAAGTTTTTATTGATTATATTATGAGAAAATTTCATAATAATCCTCAGGTTATGGGCCTAGGTCGCTAAAATAGGTTCGTTTTAAGAAAGTTGTGAAATTCAGCCTATGATTGGCTGAGGATTCTGAAAACTGATCTTGCCATTGAGTTTGATTTAACATATTGCAGCGATGAACAATGTGTTGCCTGCATCAAAGGAAAACATAATCAAGCGTCATTCAAAAGTAGCGGGAAGCGAGCTTCAGAATCGTTGCAGCTAGTGCACTCAGATTTATGTGGGCCGATGGAAGTTTAATCCATCGGAGGGGCCAAATATTTCTTCTCATTGATTGATGACTATACTAGAAAAGTATTTGTATATTTCCTTGAAAGTAAAGACAAAGTAACAGGAATATTTGACAAGTTTAAGAGGTTTATAGAAAATCAAACAAACAAATCTATCAAATGCTTATGTACAGACAATGGTGCTGAATATGTAAACAAAGGTCTGAAAAATATTTTGCAGAAATCTGGCATTCGTCATTAGACAACTGTTCTAGATACTCCGTAACATAATAAGCTAGCTGAGTAAATGAATCGAACTATAGTTGAAAAAGCCAGATGTTAGCAGGTGCTTATCTTCCAACCGAATATTGGGCGGAAGCAGTTTCGACAGCTGTGTATTTAATCAACAGGTGTTCAGCCTCAGCTACAAAAAGAACCTCCCTTGATAAAGAAAATAAAGAAAAGTAGAAATGTTATTGTCTTGGAAAACGAATCCATACGAAATAATCAGGTAAAAAGTTAAACAAAATTTATTCCACCGATTATTCAGAAAGAAATATATCAAGATCAAGATCAAGACAGTGGTGAAGATTGTACTAAAAGAGGGGGAGAGAGTCAAGAAGAAAGTTCACATCATTTAGAGAGTGAATCAGAATACTTAACAGGTGATCATGGATATTTTGTATATAAATCTTATGACATGTTTCAGACAGAAGGACTAAATGTAGAATCGGCAATTCAAAAAGAAAAAGTACGATGATCATCTCGATAGCCGAAGTTAAAATCAATGGAACATTTTGTAATATTTATCACTACAGAGCGCTCATCAAATCCGCAGACAATGGAAGAAGTTATGGAAAGCTCAAACAAGAAAAATTTGATTGAAGCTATTAAAACTGAGTACAACTGATTATTAGAAAATGATACGTGGGAATTAACAGATCTTCCAAAAGATAATGAAATATATTCCAGAAAAAATATTGGAAACAAAATGAGTGTTTAAAATTAAACGAAATTCCCAAGGTGAAATTGAATGATACAAAGCACGACTAGTAGTAAAAATTCATGGTATAGATTATACCGGAACTTTTTCACAAATTGTAAGATACAGTTCGATAAGATTTCTTTTTGCACTTACTGTAAAATATTAATGAACATGCATCATATGGATGTAATAACCTCATATCTACAAGGTGAATTAGACGAAGAAATATTTATACGTCAACCTGACATATTTGAAGATACAGAGCATAAATCACAAGTTTGTCGATTAAAAAAATGTTATGAATGGACTGAAGCAAAGCAGTCGAGCTTGGAATAAGAAACTTAATACTGTTTTGAAGATGAATCTTACTCAGTCGAAGGCATACCAATGTGTGTATTTTGATATACGGAGTAAGAAATAAATCATAGCAATCCACGTTGACGATTTGCTTATATTATTTAGTGACAAACAAGTACTGGCATCAGCAAAAGAAGAGTTATAGAATAATTTAAAATTAAAGATTTAGGAACTGCTGCTCATATGCTAGGAATGAAAATAATCAGATATTTTAATAAAGGAATGCTATATGTTAGTCAATCTACAGATGTTCAAGAAATTCTAGAAAATTGCAATATGAGTGATTGCAATCCTGTCGTTACGCCTGCAGATCCAAACCAAAAACTAAACAGAAGCATGGAGCCAAAATGTAAACCGGATTTGGAAGAAATGAAGAAAATTCCTTATAAGGAAACCGTGGGATGTTTACTATTTTTGTGTCTGATATCTTATACAACGGGCATTGTTAGTCGATTTTGTCAAAACATAGGAAGAAGTCATTGGGTGCCGGTAAAGAGAATTTTTCGATATTTGAAGGGAACTGCAAGTATGAAACTTGTTTTTAGTGAACAAGGAAACACATCGTTGGAAGGTTATGGTGATTCTGATTGGGCAAATGATCTAGACGACAGACATTCAATAACAAGAAATGTGTTTGTTACAAAATGGTGTAATAATTCGGTCAATTAAGAAGCAGAAGACTGTGGCATTATCATCAGCGGAAGCTGAATACATGTCGTTATCCGCTACATGTCAAGAAGGACTATGGTTACATACCTTCGCTAAAGAAATTAATCCACATGCATTTGGAGAGGCTATAAATATCCATTGTGACAATAATGCTGCTATTGACCTTGTACAGAATAGTGGCTACCATCAGAGAACGAAACATACTGATGTTAGTCACCATTTTTTACGTGAGAAGATAGGGAGGAAAATGTTTATTGAATATATTATCAAGAAATTTCATAATACCTAGTCTTAAAATTTAGATTATAATTTTAAAGAAAATATATGTATCGAAACGACGCGGTGTAAATAAAAAAAATTGTTTATTCTGAGAACCACATTTTCACAAAATCAATATCAGATAGATACAGGTCTACTAAATCTGCTTAAATTTATACTCACAAACATTAAAGATTAATGGTTTAAATAACTCTTTTATATCTTTTTTACATAATTGTCATAAATAAAAAGAATCCAGTTAAAAATAAAACACAAAACACACCACATGAAACAGACATCCCCCAAACTAAAGCCGCAGTTGTAAGTTACACATTTTAAAAAAACATGAACACATAGAACCAAACCCCTTTGGTTACAAATGTTATTGCGTGGTCAACATATCAATCAGGTAAACGAAAGAAAAAAAAAAGAGGGTCTCCATGCCTTTTATTATTGTGTTAAAAAATATGTCAGTTAGGAAGGTAAAATAAAGTTGTTTTTAGTAAAAAAAAACTCCACCAAAAAAAATACTGTCGTTTAAAGCTAAAAACAACAAAAGGTTTTCTATCACCTTTCATCACAGTTTCTAGAGAGCGCCACTTGAGCGACTCTTCAAGTTTTGGATGCAACAAAGTATTAAAGTATTCACAATAATTTTACTATCATACGGCATTGGCTGAAAAAAAAAAAAAAAAAAAAAAATATATATATATATATATATATATATATATATATATATATATATATATATATATAAATTCCGCAGCATTTACAATAACTCACCCCGGGTATTTATTGTCTCATAGTAAACAATTGATTTCATATAACCCCAGAAACAAAAATCCATAGATCTTAAATCAGGGCTACGCGTTGGCTAATGCAATTGGCTGCCATGACCTATCCAATGATTGGGAAAATTAGTGTTAAAGTGATTTTGAACTCGCAAGGACAATGTGCCATAAAGTACATGTTGTCTCTTAAATCTAATAATAACATTGTAGTAAAATTCACTTTCCCATATGTGTTTGTTTCTAAAGTTAAACATACCTCGATAAGGAGGTAGTGGTGAGAGGTATGTGAAACTTTTCCTATGGTCCAAATGCTACTATCCGACCGACATCATATATTTCTCTGTGGCGGATAGCCATGCAGGTAGGAGTATTTACCTTACCTGAGTAGTTGTTTCGTTCAAATCATATTTAATAACAGCAGTTAGTCCACCTGGGCTAGAGGTCGCCGCTCTCGGTACTTGCTTCGCAAGTCGCTATCCGCCACAGAGACATCTACGATGTCGGTCGGATAGTAACATTTGGACCATAGGAGAAGTTTCACATACCTCTCACCACTACTCAATTTACCTTAGTCAGTATATGACTAGCAGGTTGGCCGCTATCATTTGTCTGTTCCATAACCTATGGCATACTGAGGGGAACTAATAAGTTTGAAACCGGTCTATGTCTGGTTAGGAATTGACAAATGATATTGGCTACCGATCTATCATGATTTGAAGGTATAATCCAATGCAGGTCGGGGTATTTGCCCGCTGAGTAGTTGTTTCGTTCAAATCGTATTTAATACCTCGATAAGTAAAAGATTGGCTGGTAGTACAGTTTTCCATTGTGAACGATTCTAATTGATGATTTGTTAATTTCAATACCTAGAGACTTGAACTTATTTCCGGGTTTTCTGCTACACGAACCAAAATCTATTCTTCTTGGTCGGGTGTGATAATTTTTGGAGGATCTACATTATCTTATTTGAAACAAAACGAACTAGCTTAATCGGTCATAAGTATCTAAATAATTTATAATATACTTATGGACCATCCTGTATAAACATAAAATTTTATTAAATAAAAAATTAAATGAAAAAAATTAAAACTGAAATTGAAACTAAATGGGTATATATGCATATGTATATAAATTCATATCACAGTGTTTCGAAGAGTTTGTCTTCTGAAAAATCTCTAGAACTTTCATCCACTTCTAATGAAATAACTCTTGGTTCTGTTGTTTCATCGATGATATTGGCAAGCTCCCACATTTTCTGTTCTCTTCACTTTACTTTCTTCCTATTCAAAATGATTCTAAACTTATTTCAATTTAAACGTAGTATTTTTTCTTGCCACATAGTCTTTAACTTGGGCCTACATTAATTCTATCGGATTAAGTTCACAGTGGGCGAGACTTTACAACGCATCAACTCGACACTATAAGTAAAGCAAAGGGTACTGAGGCTAGTTGTTGGATGAGTAAAACCAGTTCAGCGAAACACAGCAGTTTCGCCCATCTTCTAGCGGCTTGTATAACAGATTAAAAAGCAGAAGTTATGCAATTTTAGGCAAAATTGTGTAGAGGATATATCCTTCAGAGAGGACGTAAAGCAGACGGTCTTTTGTCTATAAGATGTTAGACCATTAAAAGATTAATAGTTTTCAGCAAAGAAGAGGTTGCTATATTTATATATTTAACTAATGTAGGTGTAACATTCCGAAACTGCATTGCTGGTCTCAAGATTCTCATAGAACGACCAATGCACTTCTTTGATTGCATTTTCTTTGCTCATTTCAAGGAGGTGCTGTTTTTTTCCAGCTGATATTAGGGGTGGTCTATTATAAGCCGGAGTTAGTTCTACATCAGTAACAGAGTTAGACTGCAAACTTTTTTTTAATTTTAATCTGTTTGTACGTCAACTGTTCATAGGAGGTTTTGTAAATAATAATTTGGGGATGATCTTTCTCAACCCTTATTATTTTGACGTCCCTCCAAATCACCTCTCAGTCAGTATTCTGTGAAAAATTGTTTCCAAATTTTGGAAGAAGTTTTTTAAAATCAAAGATGTCGTTAGTCTGACCTCGTCTACTATATAAGGATTTCCGCGTTTTTTTTTTTTTTTGCATTTCAGACCACAACAGACCACTGAGAAGGAACATATATTGGCCCACCCTTCAATACTCTCTTCTTCTCACGTTCAATTGAAGCGTGCATACTATCACCTTCGTTTTGTGTATGCCTACTATTAAGAACTTATGTGTTATACATTTTATATTTTCAAACTTCTGAGTGCAGTGCAAGTACATACCGAATACAAGTTTGTTCTTATTTTGCCCAACACAGTTGTCCGAATAAAATACTAAGTTTTAGTTTTCATTGTTTGTTATGAATTTGAAAACGTAACTGTATATTTCATTTGCACCTCATTTGACAGTGCCTTCGTGCCATAAATAACAATATCCTTTTTTATTTTTTACGTCATTGATTGTAAAGTTATAAGTGGCGAGTTTTTTTTATAATAGAAGGAATTGACATCACCAGATGGAGTAGGTAAAACTGAATGGAGATCGTAACAATACACTTTTATTTCATCACTTTAAACATCCTTACTCTTCACAATTCTACTTAATTCTTCTTCTTTGATATTTTCTTTTGTTTCCTGGTTTGCATTCTTAAAGTTTTCATACAATGCACATTGGTCCTTTTCGGTGTGTGAAAACCTATGTTTGTTTCGCTGTTGAGAATGTGTCTGTATGATGTCAGTTTAGCATATTCCTTGTGATTACTTTTGCAGACAGTTTAGCATATTCCTTGTGATTACTTTTGATCGTTCAACGTAAAGCCGATATAAAGTCGTGATATTCAAACTACCATCTATGTACATTTCATTGGTTCTTGCTCGACAATAATGCGAGCTGACTGTAGGAAATTAATTGATATGATTTCTTATGTCATTCTTTACTTCTGGAATATTGTTTGATTTTCCTCTTTGGTCCGAATTTACCATTCCTTGGTTATCTGTTTTCTTAGATGTGGTTAAGATCACTCGATTATTAATACCTAGTGTGTTTTTAAAGTAGGTTTCACAAACTTGCATTTGTTTATTTTCGATGATAAAAGTGTATTTCAAATTCTTGGATCAATTATTTCCTGGCATTTCGATAGGTAGGATTTATTTCTGTCATGCACGAATTTATATAAACTCTCTGCTTATCAATATCACCCAGCTGCCAGTAGTAATCAAAAACAGCTTTTCGTTCCTCAGTCGATATTTTCGAGAAACATTTTAGTCGACATTTTTCTGAACACACTTCTCTCATTTTCCTTTCGCATACCGTTTTTCCCTTAGCATTATATTCCTGGCCCAAATTTCTCTTTTTTTTCCGAATATTTTTTTTTCCACGCTACACAATTTCTTAGTTTCTTTCTAGTTAACATTTTATTATTTTCCTTATTTTCATGCTGCAATTCTACGGAATTCTTGTTCTCTTGAATATTCACATCTGTTCCATCAGCTAGGCTGGTGGTATCATTGCTGGAACTTTCATCATCAGAAGGAATATAATTTCTATCAACGAAATTGTCATCACTATCAAAAACTTGATCTGAGCAACGATCACTGTCAGAAAATACGTTTTGAGCTCCTTCAGAATTAATCGGTGCTGTGTTCGAAATATTATCAGAACTGAAATTTACACACTCCTGATTTTTAAAACTTAACACCTGTTGGTCATTCTCGAAGTTATCTTGGTGCATTTCCTCCTCTAACAAACTTGAATTAGCAATGATACACACAGCATCAAACTTCCTTGTATCTATACCTGTGTTTCCAGAATTAGCCGGTGCTGTGCTCGGAATATTATCACAAATGAAATTTACATACTCTTTGAATACTCAACACTGGCTGGTTATTCTAAGTTATCTTGTTACATTTCTTCATATAACAAGCTTGAATTAGCAATGATATCGTCAGGATTCCTTGTTTCGATAACTGTGCTTCCAGCCTGTAATAGTAATTATTTTTATCACCAACAATTCACAATAATTAATCGATAAACGTAAAAATCAGGTAATTACTGTATAACTTGGGTATCAGTTATTTACTTCTCAGAGACAATAATGTTATAAAATGAAAATGCAAAATGTAATTTTCAATTTTGAGATTACACTGAATCTCAAAACTATGACCCACATTAAGAACTTTCTTTAGGTATTGTGTAAAATTTTATTGATTATCCTTTTTCCTTGTTAAAGATTATTAATGATTCCTGTAAATAAAGGTACTCAATGGTTAATTCCTTTTTTCCAATTAGGATTTTGTCCAAAATAAATTATATAGCACATATACAATAATAACATAATTTTAACATAATAACGCAAATGTTTAATTTTATTTTCAAGTTTTTCATGTATTTTCTATGATATTTAGAAAACAATTCTATAGAAAATGTAAGTTCATGGATGGATTTATTACTCTTCCTCAATGAGAAACAGGCATAATGGAAGAAAATCTTAAACATTTTGGAAACGCATTCAGTATTCACACATAAATCTAAAAAGTACTTATTTTCTGATCATATTTTATTTATCATCCGAAAAATTTTAGAATATTTATTGGTAGAAAACGTATTGCTAATGCAGCCATATTATGTGTAATAGAGTGGTTTATAACATTTTGTATGAACACGATCACCCGAATATCGTATTAGTAATTTAAACTGTTGGCCAAATATATGGTATTAATGGGGGTTTATAATAGCGCACTACACAGCAGTTAGAGTGGGGTGTCGCACCCATTTGTAAAGATGCACCAGGTGGTGTATGGTCCATAATTCACACTCCCTACTCCCTTTAATTACTCTATACGCTCATTAAGTCAAGCAATTAGAACTATACAATAGCTTCAGAGTCGGCAGAGTGTTACAGTATATAACACTTTCATAAACATTACAGACAAGAATGTATCAAATTGCACATTTAAACTCCACCACAAGCGAAACTGTAGATTTTATATTACATGATTGCTTTGAATGATTTCAATTTATTCTCTTATTGCTAATAATTTACAATTTAGGGCTTACATTTTTTACAGAATATTTAAAGCAACAAACTTTTCTGTATAAACTAAGGTTCTTCTGATTATTCATAAAATTGTCTTAATAACAATTGGGGAACCAGGCAAGGTCTACTAGCACACATGCCTTCCTTTTTAGGAGACTTGATTTTGTTTAGTAAATTAGAGTTCAACGGATATTTCTAAAAATTGAAAAAAAATTGGACCTATGATATTATGTAGGGACCATCTTTGTAAAATAATTTGTTAACGTTTAACGTTTTTTGTATTATCTGGTTCAGAAGTCTGATAGACAAGATATGAACTTTTATTTGGAATAATGCATTCACGTTCCGTTGTATGAAAAAAAAAACATTCTTTTGATGTTAATGAGATATCGATATCACTTGGCATTAGGTTGTGCTGCCAATCTTGAAACCCCGAGACTATCTGCTAATGAATTGGCTATTGTGGCAAGGATGAGGGAGCGAGTGACATAATTCCCAAAATAACAATTTTTTTGAAACTTCCAGCAATTAAATCGACCGAGCAATTCACCATTTAGCAGCAGAAGACATCAACTGCAGTAGCATGGAAGAAAGAAGGCGAAAATACGGCTGACCAAGATCGTTTCATAAGAAAGGCAATACATCGCAAACATACTTACTACGATAGTGAATTTAATTATGCTCTCAGAGCAGCGAGAGGATCCAGCTGTCAAATTTAAGATAATTCGAAGATAGCTGCACGAAACTGAACTTCGTGCTAAGAGACAAGCTGCATGGCCCGCATGCACCTTGTTGTCCTTGTTGTCCCTTGAAGCCACAACATCGGGTTACTCGCATGCACAGGGTGCAAGAAGACCAAGACTGGGGAATAGCTAAATGAAACAGATGTTTCTTTTCAGATATAAGTAGTAAGTTCAATTTGTTTAGGTCGGATGGACGTGTTCTGGTACGGTGATGGAGGAATGAGAGGTATTTCGGAGGTGAAGAAGTGACTGTTTGGGAAGGAAAATAATAACTGGAATGAGTAAATTGGTGATACTGGAAGGAGAGAGCATAAATGGTGAAAGGTACAGGGTTTTATGCATTAGAAATATTGTGGTGTCGGTGATGATTTCATTTTAGTTCATGATAACGCCCGACCATATCGTGCTCGCACTGTCAACGAATTTTTGGGGGATCACAATATTGATAGAATGGATTAGCTACCATTGTCTCCAGATATGAATGTGTAATCTAGCATTTATAGAATAAAAGGAAAAATGAAAGAAAGGGAAGGAAGATTGGAGAATTTGAATGAATTGGCGAACGCAATTCAGGAAGAATGGAAAGCTATTCCTCGGAACTTCCTCCAAAATTTAGGGATGTCCAGAGGCGTTTCTGATCTCTGTGAGCCAGAGGAGGTACTACCAAATACTGATGATCAATTATGAAGGTATTAGTTTTCATCGGGCTAAAGCGTCGTTTAGTTCGGCCTTCGACCTCATTGTTATTTTTGTTATTATTGTTAGCATTATGAGCATTATTATTATTTTATCATGATATTCTTCCATTGACCGTGTTTTTGTGAATAATTGTAGAATTATGAACATGTTGTCATTATTTTAGATTTTAATGTTCAAAAAATGTCCGAAATCTATTAGAACAAAGATTCATCAAAAATTTAAAAAACTCGGAATAATCAAGGTGTGCTGCGGTATAATTCGCTTAGAATTATCTAATGAACAACCAAATGACAAGTGTTATCTCGTTAACATCAGGAGTGCGATTTTTTTGAGTGCGATCGAACGTGAATGAATCATTCCAAATAAAAATTCATATCTTGAATATTAGACCTCGGATCCAGAAAATTCAAAAACGTCCTGAGATGAAACATCAAACTTCAACAAAAAAAAGTAGTTAAACAAGGTACTGTTGATGTCATAGCAATTTGGCACTGTTTTACATATCACCATGTAAAATCTTTATTTGTAGTTTCTTGATATTCATGTCAATAGGATAGATTACTGGAAGATCAAGCCAACAAACAGTGGAAACAGCTTTGGTATCTTTTACGGCAATCGAAAGTTTTTCGTTCTAAAATTGAGAGAAATTTTCTACCATGACGTTTATAAATGAGAACCACTGAATACACTGACTAGGCTACAAGCAGAAGAATGTGACCCTGAAATGAAATGATTCTCATATTGAAAAGTACTTCTGTATGATTTATTTTTAATATTGCTGAACAGAACTTAAACCTTTGGCATCGGTTTTGTTTTGTAAATAGGAATAATGCAATCTTCCATTGACAACTTACTTGTTTTCACTACATCCATTTAATTGTATTCAAGCAGCTTTCCTTTTTTAATATTGATGCTGGTCAAGTGAAATGTGACAGTGACATGTAATTAGCGCCATCTGCCAGTATGCTGAATAACTAAAGAAGATGTCCCTATGTTATAGATAATATATCTATTTAGGCATAGATACGGTGTGGGGCAATAGTGCGTCCGACTTCGATATCTCGAGTTCTACGACAGCTAAAAACTTGATTTAAAAGCAAAAGTAAACTAGATAAAAACGTCTATAATCTGAAATTGTTTTCGAAAATATAGGGTGAGCCAAGATGATTGTACAGGGTCAAGTAACATTTTTTTAAATTAAATGCCATGTATATCAGAACATTTTTTGAAACCTCTTTGTGGCTTCTTTTCACTCCTGTATTATTGTTGACTTTCTCCCAACCACTTGGATGTAATAATTTTTTTTTGTTGAAATTATACCATTTACACTTGTATATTAAAAATATCACTACAATCACTATCGATTTTAGGAAAAGATATGTTAGTACCAGTTATGAGAGATCTGTGTGATGACGCTCAGCCATTTTCACTTCCTAAAAGTATACAGGGTGGCCAAAAAGGATTTTTGAATTTACAACTTTTTAACCGAATTTTCTCAATTTTTTCAAATAGAACACCCTCTATATTTTTGAACAATGTGATTTAAGATTGAAAAATGAACATTTTTTTGTACGTATGTTCCTATGGCTATTTGTGATGATTTTCAATTTATTGAACAATAACTGCAAAATTTAACAATAAAAATTAAAAATGAGAGTTCTTTTCAAATAATTCAAGAGAAGGTATTATAATAAGCGTGTTACATGATGCCCATAAATACATCACACCAACAACAATCCAAAATTTGAAGGAAAGTATATTAAATGGTTTTAGAAGTATCACTCCGGCAATTTTATGAACAGTAGAAACCTCATTCCAAAGACGCATAGAAATGTGTGTCAATCAAAATGTGGAGCACTTTTTATAATACCTTCTCTTGAATTGCAAAAAGAAATTAATTTTTATTGCTGAATTTTGCAGTTATTGTTCAATAAATCGAAAATGGTTACAAATAATAATAAGGATGTACGTACAAAAAATATTGTCTTTTGTATATTTAGGTAATATTTGACATCAGTAATAAATTATTTAGCAAATTCGTACAATTTTCAATATATGATTTCAAAATCAACGTCAATTTTTGTATACCAAAAGAATATCTTAGATTACCTCGCAAAATGTTTACAATATCTTACAATGAGTAAATAGTAAAGCGTATATTACGGGTATATTTAAATCTAGTCTGAATATTGTTTAAAAGTGGACAACCAATTTTAAATGTTCGTTTAATATCACATGATATGTTGGAGATGTTGCTAGAAACATTTCAAAAACCCTGTATATTATCAACGATTTGTAGAAGTTTGTTTATAAATGTAAAGTACATAAGGGTTATTCCTCTGACATCTATTATAATTTTAAATTTCTATCAGAAAAGAAGATATAGAACTATTCTGTAGTTATAACAAAAGAATCGTTTAGTTTCAGGTCCCCATGCATATTATCCTCAGTCAGCAATCGTATTGATTTTCAGGAAGTAAGTACAAATTCTGCAAAGAACTTTTATTTTTATGACTGCAGTAGATTTGTTTTCTTGTATTCATGCTTTGCTAGAGGTAGACTGAAGTGACTTTACACGTTCCCCCTGACTAGAAGCTGAATAGGACACATGGGGATTACGGTAAAAATATTCAAATATTTATACAGATACGCACTTTATTTCCAGAAAGAGGGTTATCTGGGGATAAAACCTTCACCCTTTCAGACTTATACTCATTTTTGCAACAACGGTAAAAAATACTTAGTGGAGTGCTTTTGGCAATTAAAATGCTGTAAAATTTGTGTTTGTTACTTTTTGTTTTAATGTATTTTTTATTATAGTTTGCTGTATATTGCTATTCCATTTAACGTTTTATTAGCAATCGATTATTTATTTATGTGGTAATGAAATCACAGTTTATATGATTTAGTAACTACGCAATCTAAACAATGTCTCAATCAATTAACTTGGTCAGATATTAGTCAGATATTTAGTTGGTTCTCACAATGCATTAATTATGATACTAATTTAGTGTATTACAAGTATCAAAATTATTGAAATTTATAAAGAACCTCAGGCTGAAACTGGAGAAGAGGATTTATGTTTATTATTATATGTTCCAAAGAAAGACATAAAGTGAACAATAATAATAGGGCATTTTTTTATTGATCTAAGATGAAAGTGCTTATATTTTGAAAATATGCTTTTTTATTATTTTTGGTGCTGAAAAAAATATATTACATAGCACTATAAAACAGTTGTTTCAATTTAAAGTTAAAATTTTTCATAATTACGCCACTATGCGCAAACTAAAATACTAAAAATTTTTGAAATACTAGATGGGACTTCTATTATTCTCATATGATATGAAATAACCTAAAAATAACTACATTTGGCGCTCAATTTAAATTTTCGCCCAGTGACGTCATGGAAGTTTGACTTAAGTTTTTTTTAGTTTAAATGAAGAGAAAAAAAATAAAGAAAAGATATGGCTCTTATCTTTATTTCTAGTTTTCGATTTTCAAATAAAAAAGAAAATGTGAAAATACTCCATTGTTAAAAATCACTTCTCACACATTTTCTATTCGGAAATTGTCAAAACAAAAACAAAAAATAGTGCGTAAAATATTTTAACACATTATGTATTCTGTTTTAGATTAAAGAAAAATAATTACACATTTATTTTTTGTACAGTACATTTTAATAAGCCAATTTCAGATAGGTACTTGAAATCAGAAGTTGCAAAAAATCTGTAGGTAATGGTTGCTTATACAAGGGACGTGTTAAGACATAAGTAGGTTAACTACGCAGTTCATATCGCATTTGCTAGAAAATGCTTAAATTGCTATGGAAACATAAGTCAAGTTTTAATTAGTAATAACAATAGTCAGCATAAATTTGTACAACTCGAATTACCAAGCACCATATTCTTGTCATTTCCCCCACATAAAAAACGGTCCCAGGAGCCGGACCAGTACAAGAATTCAAGGCAGTAAAAAAATAAAATTTGAATTGGAATTCAATTCTTAATAAAACTCCAGAGTTCGGTGGTAAGGTAAAGCTTACTAAATTAATTTGTTGTATTTATTTTTTTAAAATTCAAAAGCTTCTCCCGATGGCCAATTTGGCAAATTTAAAATAAAAATGACGTCAATTGGTCAAAATTAACGAGGTCTCATTACTATGAGTCTGTAAGGTAATCTGAGAATAATAATTTTACATTTACAACGTAGATTGCAAAAAATTGAGCCTCTTTTGATAGCAATGATTTGCAATCAGAAATTGAATTTATATGCAATTCCGAGTCAGAAGAAAAAGAACACGACGATTTTGAAAATTCATAATTTTTATTAGCAGCATCATCAAAAGACAATATAATTAGATTCAAAATCTAATATCGAGAGTCAAGGCCCTATTAATTTCCTTCCGTCCCGAAAACCTCGAGTAAAATTACCTACTATCAATTTAGCAACTTTCGATGGACATTGCAAACAGTGGTTGGAATTTAGATATGCGTTCGATGCAATAATTCAATTTCCGATATTCAATAATTCTGTTATTTGTAGTCTTAATTAGAAGGGGATGCCTGTCAAATGGCCTGAGATTATACTGAAGAAGTTTGTATGGGGAAAAATCAGTTCAGGACTATTTGTGTTCCCGACATGTCTGTTGCCGAACAGACCCCACCCTCCGGCATCATAAACCGTTTCACAAATGATAAAAGATGTCGATTAGATTTTGTAAATAAAATTTTTCTTCAATCTATTTTTCTTAAATTAAATACGGAGCTAGTGCCTCCCACCCTCCGGCATCATAAACCGTTTCACAAATGATAAAAGATGCCGTTTAGATTTTGTAAATAAAATTTTTCTTCAATCTATTTTTCTTAAATTAAATACGGAACTAGTGCCTCCCACCCTCCTCTAACACCAACTCCAAATCTGCCCTTGTATATTACATTACAATTAGGCAAAATATATACATGTTTTAATTGGTAAAGTAATGAAATCGCCAACTTGATGAAATATTACATCCACAGATATTGAACAGTTAAGAGGATAGTTGTATAGCTTAAAAATCATTTCATTTGATATTTTACCAGTTACCTCGTTATTATTTATAAAGGCTTTCCTCTCCCCATGCAAATATTTAAACAAGGCTAATTTGCAGACCTACACATTTTATGCACCCTCCTTAGTAAATATAAATGGGATGAAGGTAAAACTGTGTATATCCGGCTTACCTCAGCCTCATAAATAACCAATTATCCTCTAGTGTAATCATATTTTCTATAGTGTCATGAAATAAAGAAATTAAATTGAATATAAAGTCTGGAGGAAATTAGTGAAACTGGCAAAATGGTATCCAAACAAAAAATGTTACAACTTCATTAGATCCACCTTTTCATTATAACCAGTATAAGGCTAATAGCACGTTGTAATTCCGTAAATTTAAATACCGATTTTCAGCAGAAATTTTATGGTCAATAAAACATTATTGTCTATAATACTGAAGTACTTTGCAGTAATTAAGAATATTATGGGATCTACGCATCAAGGACTCGAATTAATAAATAACATTAAGGTTATAAAGCCCAACATTTTTAAGAATCATTGTAATACAACCAGAGCTCTTATTCTTTAAGAAATAAATTGGTGTTTATTTGAAGTATGACACTAACAAATTAGGTGGAGATCACAACTGATCATGAAATGATTTTAGACCGATTTTCAATTTTTTTTTTTTGGAACATCTCTTCAGCAGTAAAATATTTTAATTCAGCTGAATAGATAGACTTAAAATTTAGCTGACAATTTTAGATAGTTACAAATTATTGCATATTCCTGATGTTGTATTTATTGTCACGTCGAGATTGAATCGTACTTAGTATGAAAAATCTGTCAAAGTACTTATGTGACATTTAATAAAACTAAAATACTGAACTTTTTAAGTAAACAAAATTCTAAATTTACTATTTTTCCGCTTATTTATCTATAAATTTTTAGTTGCTATCTATTAAATCCAGATTATAGAATGGAGGAGTAAGAAATAATGCCAAATTTTAGGGGATCTTTTCTTGAATCTCTTTTAAAATTGACTTGGACGACAAGTATCATTGATAATAATCATTCCCGCATAAGTTTCTAATACGACATATTCTAGGAATGATAGACACTGCTGATATCATTCAACCATTATACAGAGTGATTCAGGAGGAGAGAGAAATATTTTGGGAAGTAATAATATTGGTCATTGTAAAACAAATAGTTCATATGAACATGACATATTCATCTGGACATATTGTGTCCAATTCTGAATGGTTTGAATATTTGTACTTTTATATTAGGTACAAATAGTGTAGTTATGGCAATTGTGGGTACACTGATTAATAATATAATAATAATAATAACAGTAATAATAATAATAATAACTCTGGACAGGCAGAAGTAACTCTGCCTGACTAATGTCGGCCGAGGGTACCAAGCCTAACCACCCTGGTACTCTTACTGCTCGGGTTACCTATAACCTCAGAAGGGCCCCTCACAATCGACCTCAGCCGGATGGAGGTCAAGGACAGATGGGAGGGGCCTTACCGGACGGTCCAAACGACGACAACAATGCTATTGTACATGGACGCTTTAAGTGGACGAGGGAACTAAAGGATGACTTGCTGACCTGCCGCGAGAGTAGTGAACCTGAGTGAAGGGGATACATGGCGCGATTGCATGCACTTTGGTGCGAAATGCATCCAGAGCATCGCGCCTTCTCTCAACAACATCTGAGAGACCAAGTATCCTTCTTGCGCAGGACAGGTTACATCACAGGGCACCCCATCAGCTGGAAGAACTGCCAGCCGCAGTTCCACCGCGGCAATTACCAGCTGATGGGGAACATCTATTAGAGTTCGCCGATGTTGACTTAAGGACGAGAGTTAGCCTTAACACCAGGGCTAACCTAAAGCCACAAGACCTGGCTAGAATGGACGCGGTCATCGATGAGGAAATTCCGGAAAATGCAGACATCTGGCAAATCAACTGTGCCGTGTACAACGCCGCGAAGCAACTCATCCCCCGTGAGAGGTCAATCAATCACGGGGTTGAGAAAGCCAAGCGGCGTGTACAAAAAATCGAGGGCAAAATACAGTCGGCCAGACAACACGCTTCTCGGATCCAGAATGTGGTGGAATATAAGACGACTGGGAGAGTTTTTACTCCCAGAATCCGGCGCATAGCAGCCGGATTAAGACGTCAACACCATACTCTAAATCTGACAGTGATGCTTACCATCAAGCAGCACTGTCTAGATAGGATCCGAGCACTCATGGCGATAAAGAAAACATTGAGGAGGCGGGTGAGGAGTATGGAGCAAAACAATTTGTTCCGTACGAATCCTTCCCGCCTCTTTCAAGAGCCACAGCGTGTCGTCGAGAATCCGCCGACTGTAGAAGATGTCGAAACCTTCTGGAAGGGAATCTACGAAACGACGCGTCCATTCAATAGCGACATTCCATCAATTGCACACTTCGAGGCTCTGTGTCACAGACATCTTGAAGAGCCAGAAGAAGTGTGCCCGGAAATCAGTACGGAGGAAGTCCAACAAGCACTTGTTGGTACCAAGAACTTCGCTGCCCCGGGCCCAGACGGCATTAACAACTGGTGGTGGAAGAAATTTCCTTCCACTCACCGCCGTCTGGCGCGAGTTTTCAACTCATGATTGAACGAGGGGCAGCAGATTCCGGACTGGTTCGTCGAGGGACGTACTGTGCTAATCCCCAAAAAGGGGGATCTTTCCGACCCCCAGGAATTATAGGCCGATCACTTGCCTTAACTCCTGCTACAAGATATTTACACGTATCTTGTATGCTAGGACGCTGAGGTCTGTTGATCCGGTCTTCCAGCAGATACACGAACAGCGTGGTGCCAAGAAGGGCATGGCAGGTTGCAAGGACAGCCTGCTGATAGACCGCTGTATTACACAGGATTCTGTGCAATACAAGCGGAATCTATCGATGGCCTGGATTGATTACCGCAAGGCATTTGATACAACATCACATGAGCTATTGTTGTACTTGCTCGAATGTCTTGCGGTACCAGCACCACTAGTGAGATGCATAGAACAACTGCTGCCGCTCTGGAAGACCCGCTTCACCATAACATCAGGTGCACAGCGGGTCACGACAGAGCAGCTGGCATTTAGGAGAGGAGTTTTCCAGGGTGACTCCCTGAGTCCTCTCCTCTTCTGCATCTCACTGCTGCCGTTGTCTGTTGGGCTCCGCCAAACCCGCGGATATCAATGTGGGCCAACCAGCGACCGGAAGCATAAGGTCACCCATCTATTTTATATGGATGACCTTAAACTTTATGCCTCCGGAGAGCGCGAACTACAAAACGCTCTTAGGGTGGTCGAAGAATATACGCGGGCAATTGGTATGGAGTTCGGGTTGGATAAATGTGCAGTCGTCCACCTCAAGAGAGGACGATGCGGGGAATTCCCTGAAGATGCGCAGCTGGCAGACGGAAGAATCCTAAGACATCTGGATGCCGGAGAGACCTATACATATCTGGGTTTGCAACAAAGGCACATCCAGGATGTATCACAAATAAAAGATTCTCTCCGCGGTACAGACACCGCCTCCGAAAGATTTGGTCTTCCGAACTTTCGGGGAAGAACAAGGTGTCTGCAACCAATATGCTTGCCGTTCCGATTCTGCTCTACTCCTTCGGAGTAGTAAAGTGGAGGGTAGATGAGCTGCGCCAATTAGATAGGGATACCCGCAAGATGATGAATATTCACAGAAGTATTCATCCTAGATCGTCCGTTCCTCGTGTGTACCTCCCACGTCAACGGGGGGGGCCGAGGACTCTTGAGCTTGGAGTGTACGCATGGCAGAGTAGTACTGAGTATGGCATGTAACATACTCTGGAGCTCAGATCCCCTCTTGCGGTTCGTAAAACATCACGAAACTGTAGGAGTGGGAGCAGGATTGTTCAAGGCAGCAAAAAGAGCCGCAGATGAACTCGGTCTCGCATTTGACATCAGGCGAGGAGGCCGGCGAGGTGCTGATGTTGAGTCAGTCACCGAACTTCAGCCAAATCGTCTGAAAGCCCGAATTAGAGCTGCCGAACAGGAGAACCTGTTTCGGCAGCACGTCGATAAACCCCAGCATGGTGTCTTCTATAAGAACATAGAAACATTGGGTTTATCGACCAGGCTGACCTTCGCCTTTCTAAGGTCAGCAGGGCTTAAGTCGGAGACCGAGGGATTCATTATGGCCTGTCAAGATGGTGTTATCAACACTTTGGTCTACCGTAGCCGCGTTTGGCGTGTAGAGGTTCCTGATATCAACTGCAGGACCTGCCATCAGGCGCCGGAATCGCTCATGCACTTACTATCTGCATGCCCTATATATGCGATTTCGGCCTACATCCACCGGCATAACGCGGCGTTACGAGTGCTATACTACCATCTAAGGCACTCGTACGGAGTAGACCAGACACCAGTGCTGCCTTACGTCCCCGGAGATATTGAGTTCGTTGTCGAGAACGAGAAATGCCGGATTTACTGGAACTACTCGTTCCCGACTGTCAGGCTAATCCAAGCCAACAAGCCTGACTTAGTCCTCCTCGACCATCAACTCAAGGTGATGTATGTCATCGAGTTCTCGGCACCTGCGGAGAAAAACATCACCTTGAAGGAGGAGGGAGAAACGGACTAAATATCGAGATCTCCGGTACGAGCTCCAAGTGCTGTACCCAGGCTACTCGGTAAAGATGGTCGTCCTTATAATCGGTGTACTCGGAGGGATAAAGCCTACGTTGCTCTCGGAACTGAAGATCATACCGGCCTGCCAAAAACCAGCCGAGTGGCTGGCAGGTCAAATGCAGAAGGCGGTCATTCTGGGTTCTCTCCGTCTGCTTAGGGCACACGATTCTGGTATCTACAGTCACTAACCCTGCGGGATGTGGGGAGTGGCTGTAGTTGATCCGCCGGCGTGACTCCCGTGAGGCGTCGGAGGCCACGGGAGGACTGACCGGCATCGGGAAACCGAAAAAAAAAAATAATAATAATAATAATAATAATAATACACTCCTTTGGAGTAGTAAAGTGGACGGTAGATGAGCTGCGCCAATTAGACAGAGATACCCGCAAGATGATGAATATTCACAGAAGTATTCATCCTAGATCGTCCGCTCTTCGTGTGTATCTCCCAAATCAATGGGGGACCGAGGACTCTTGAGCCTGAAGTGTACGCATTTACAGAGTAGTACTGAGTATGGCATGTAACATCCTCAAGAGCTCAGATCCCCTCTCACGGATTGTAAAACATCACGATACTGTAGGAGTAGGAGCAGGATTTTTCAAAGCAGCAAAAAGATTAGCAGATGAACTCGGTCTCGCATTCGATACCAGACGAGGTGCTGATGTAGAGTCAGTCACTGAACTTCAGTCAAATCACTTGAAAGCCCGAATTAGAGCTGCCGAGCAGAAAAATCTGTTTCGGCAGCACCTCGATAAACCTCAACATGGTGTCTTCCATAAGAACATAGAAACACTGGGTTTATCGACCAGGCTGACATTCGCCTTTCTAAGGTCAGCCGGGCTTAAATCGAAGACCGTGGGATACATTACGGCCTGCCAACATGCTGTTTTCAACACCTTGGTCTACCGTAGCCCCGTGTGGCGTATAGAGCTTCCTTATATCAACTGCAATCGCCGAAATTGCTCATGCACATACTATCTGCATGCCCCATATACGAGATTTCGGCCTATATCCACCGACATAATGCGGCGTTACAAGTGCTATACTACCATCTAAGGCACTTGTATATATTGAAATATTGATATTGACTCCATTGTCGAGAACGAGAAATGCCGGATTTACTGGAACTACTCGTTTCCGACGGTCAGGCTAATTCAAGCCATCAAGCCTGATATAGTCCTCTTCGACCATCAACTCAAGGTGATGTATGTCCTCGAGTTCTCGGCACCTGCGGAGAAAAACATCACATTGAAGGAGGAGGAGAAACGAACCAAATATCGCGATCGCTGGTACGAGCTGCGAGTGCTGTACCCAGGCTACTCGGTAAAAATGGTCGTCCTAATAATTGGTGTACTTGGACGGATCAAGTCAACTCTGCTCTCGAAACTGAAGATCATACCGGCCTGCCAAAACTCAGCCGAGTGGCTAGCAGGCCAAATGCAGGAGGCGGTCATTCTGGGTTTTTTCCGTCTGCTTAGGGCAAACTCCTGTGAGGCGTGCGAGGTCACGGGAGGACTGTCGAGCATTGGATATTCCGAAAAAAAAAAAATAGTGTTTATTTATCTCAGATATCTATCAATTATTTCATGTACTGAAGATCTCGGTTTATCAAGAATCCAATTTTTTAATTTAATTTTAAAGAGTATAATATAATGTAAATATTTTAAATTTTTGGATACGGCATTATATATTTTAGGTCCAAGGTAAGTATAACAACCTTGCCCAATAGTTTTATATATTCTTGGTATTCTAATCGAAACTTTTTTATATCTGTTGTCATAATTGTGGTTTACCTGTTGGTCATTAGCTATGGATTTACGTTGGTATAATATTATCTGATGGAAAAATAATTGTCTGATATCAAATATTTTGTATTCATTATCGAGATCATTATTTGGGTAGGTGTAACAATTATTATTATACATTATTTTTATTAGCCAATTCTGAATCACCTCTAGTTTTCTTAGATAACAAGTCGCTACACCCCCTTGTAATAATTCCATTGTTAAATAGGTTTGCACTAATGCATAATACATAGTTAATAAATGTTTGATATCAAAAAAAGTTTTTTAAATGTTTAAATTTGGTGAGAAGGCATCGTAATTTTTTTAACTACATTATCTACATTATAATGCCCAGATATTTTATTGTTTTAGCAGATTTCAGCTCAATCTCAGTATTGTTGTGTTTACATTTAATTAAAGTGTAAGCCGGGAGGTTTGAGGAATAACTGGTAAATTTATAGTTAATAACTTGCTACTAAAGAAGTCCAGTAGAATTGGAAAACCATTTTTTATCGTTCTTTCCAGTATTTGCCAGTCCTTGGTCCTATAATAAACTACAGTGTCATCAGCAAAGCTTAAGACTTTTCTCTATAAGAAGTAGTTTGAAAATATCATTGACATAAAGTGTAATAAAATAGGACCAAGAACTGTACCTTGTGGAACTCCACAACGAACTTTCTCCGTGTTACTTATTGTAGAATCAAGTTTTATCAGCTTCTCTAAATCCGATACCTTCCAAAGAATTCAACATGTCAGGGTGACTTACTGTGTCGAATGCATTTGCAGATCAACGAAAATGCAAATTGTAGGCTCGGCTGTATCCATAGCTCCATAAATTTCACTTGTTAGTTCAGAAATTGCATCTTGCGATGATCTGGCCTCCCTAAATCCATATTGTTTTTCAGATATTAAATTACATTTATCTGTGTAATTACAAATTCTTTTCTTTAAGATGTTGGTGGAGCCATAGTCCAACTATTAGCTCATGGAATATTTCTACGCGTTTTGATATTCCACAAACACGGCGAATATTTCGTAATCAAAGCTTATATCAATTTTATGTACAGGGTGTCCCAAAATTCCTTCCCCGGGCCTTTTTTTAAAACTAGGCTTAATGGAAAAAACACGGCCATTTTAAAGGTGGTCAAACTTTATTTTTACATTTATAATTTTTTCCGAAAACAGACATATTTTTATATGGGATTGAAAAGGAAATTACATTTCAAGAAAAAAATGCAGATTTATTATATTTACAACCGTTAAAAAGTTATAAATAAAAAAAAACAATAAAAAACCTATAATGAAAAGTTGTATTTAAATATAGTAGCTTATACCTAACAAATTATACAAAATAGATATTAGTAAAAGAATTCATGTAAAACAATTAAAAAAATTGTTCTACATGTTTGTCATCATTATTCAAGCATCAATTAAATCTTTTTACAAGCTCTTTTTTTTGTACCATATCTCTAGTTATTGTCTCACAGGCTAATTTTATATTTTATTTTAATTGATCAAGAATCGCTGGCCTTTGTGTAGAAACTAGATTCTTGAGCCTTCCCCACAAAAAGTGACCCAATGGACTAAGGTCAGGTGATACGGAGAGCCACTAAATTCGACCATTTGGTCATATCTAATGTTTTGGATATTGCCGATTTCTATAGTTTCTTACAACTGGGAAATTACGAGCAGATGCGTCATCTAATTGAAACGATAAATTTCTTAATGGAATTAACTCCGACAAACTTTCAATTTCTCTATCTAAAAGCTTTAAGAAGACTTGGCCTGTCAGAGGTTCTTCAAAAAAAATAACCTTGATCTTGAACTTGATTTATTTCATGATGGTTTTTATCGTCGTAGTAATGGGTATTTCTGCGATTTGCTATACGATTACTTATAAATATACATTTATCAGTCCAAAGGATACGCACGGAAAAAAATTTAAACTATTTGTAAGACTACTATTCTTAAATTAAGACATTGTACTCATATATCCGCAAGAATAGATATTTTTCCATCAAGGAAAACGTTATTCTTAAAAGTCATTATCTTACTTTCTTTCTTTTAATGATAATTAATTATTAACTTTAGAATAATGGTTCTACTTCAGCTAAGAGGAAGTTTCGAACAATATTCAATACTAACTTATACTTAATCTAATTAGTCAGTGCAAAAGTAGAGATTATTGTGATCTGATACATTTAACACTTATGTAAGAAATGTATCATTTTGTTCAACAACTGTATTATTTAAACAAAACTGATGAATTACTTGAATCAATAAATATTTGATGTTGACTGAAATCTTTTCTTTATTGATTTAATATTGCGATCTATTAAATTTACCACTTAATGTAAGGATAAATTTCATTTCGTTCAATAATTGTATTATTTAAATAAAACTTTTTTCATTTTCTTTTTGGAACTTACTACCACATGAATAATTCTTCGTTATCTAAAAAATATAATTAGTTACCCAGTAAGTTAATGGAAAAATAAACTTCTGCGCTTGTGACTTTACATTAAAAAATTAGTCAGAGGGTGTTTTTTGAAACGTTAAGGAATTATAGTATTATTTTTTTTGTCTCATATTAGTTGTCAGAAAACACCCTCTGACTAATCTTTTTAAGTAAAGTCACAAGCGCAGAGGTTTATTTTTCCAGTAACTTACTGGGTAACTAACTATATTTTTTAGATAACGAAGAATTATTCATGTGGTAGTAAGTCCCAAAAAAGAAAAGGAACAATTTAGAGAATGCCACAAATAAAGTTCAGACAATATTTAAATAAAACTGAAAAATTATTTGAATCAAATTTGAATTTCTGAGATTGGCTAGGGACTTTTCAGAATTAGAAGTTTTTATGAAGAATGACGTTTTATTAAGAAACCAAAATCAAAAAATTTTACAAGTATAAGTCCCTTTGTGAACATACTGTATATGTGACTTCAAATTTACCACAGGAAGGCACATTATTTCTTTATGTGTTTTTAAGTGTTTTATGAATTTTGTTGTCTCCGATTTGAGGAATAAGTTCTATAATCTGTTCTTCTGAAATTTCCAGTAAATTGTCCAAAGTTAGTTAATTTTCTAGACCTAGAAAACAATTATTTATGTTATTAAAGTATAAATAATTTAAACAAATCATTGTAGCTAACTATATAATAGAAAAGTATGCTCGAACTTTCAAAAAAGGCATGGCATAACAAGTTTTGTACATATGAAACCGAAATTTTTAAGCCCATTTGAATAATCACAAAATTTTCATGCATATAAACAAACTGTAA
Organism: Rhamnusium bicolor; assembly: GCA_029963845.1. Lineage (NCBI taxonomy): Eukaryota > Metazoa > Arthropoda > Insecta > Coleoptera > Cerambycidae > Rhamnusium > Rhamnusium bicolor. Next base: position 276,729 of record JANEYF010000571.1, on the reverse strand, counting down.
ATAGGCAGCTAAAATACATAATAATTAATATGTTAGCTTAGCATTTTTGGCAAGAATAAAGAACTTTAATCTGACACTGATAATAAATTAATATCAATGATTTCAGAAAGTCATTGATTAATAATGTTATATATAGGTACACATCAGGATGCATGAATGGTGTCGCCGTATTTCTTTCAAGGGATGTTAGTCAGGCTCATTTGCAACTGATTTAACTATAATATGTATAATGTAAAACCTAACAATTTTTGAGATATTTTATTTATTTTTTTTTGAAATTTCCCTTACCCTATCCCTTATGTGTTTCAAAAAACATATGTCATCGCTTAAGCGGAGATTTCTCATTCAAAAATAAGACAAATAGTTACTATCAACATGGGTTCATTGGTGTTTCGTACTTGAAATGCAGAATGTTGAAGTTTTATTATTTCGGTTAATTTTGTAAAAAATGTATATACACCACTGACTTCTATAGTTTTAGATGGCACAGTTATATAGACAGTTAATTGCTGAGAAGTCACCTCTTGATTTTTGTTAGATTTAGGTTTCATGTAGGAGATAAATGCAATTTTTTTATATAGGGTACTTAATAGCATTATTATTTTTCTTAAATAGACTTGAAAATACGAGAAAAATTGCATTTATCTTCTACACGATGCCGATATTTAAAAAACGTCAAGTGGTGACATTTTTTCAGCAATTAACTTTCTACATAACTGGGCCATCAAAAACTAAAACAATCAGTGGCGTATATATTTTTTTACAGTTAACGCAAAGAAAAATAAAACTTGATAGTAATTAGGTATACTTGTCTTATTTTTGAGTATAGAATCTCCGTTTAAGCGATGGCACATGCTTTTCGAAACACCCTGTATCTCTTTAATTTGCAAACAATGGACGCTCCACCTGTATCTAGTATTTTTGTATTATGTATGGAAGTAAAATATAGTTTTAAGACTTCATATAAACCTCATTCGAAAAGTAATACATAAAGTGGAGAAGTTTTTAAATAATTTGCACGTTTATTGCATTATCAAGTTTTAAAAAAATTCCTATGAATGTACGATTCGGTTGAAATTTTTTTTCACAAATATATTTTTTTTAGCTCGTCTTCTTATCTTATTAAAGTACTTAACCTAATTTTTGTTACATAACTATGTAAACTAACGCAAGAAACTGAAATATTAAAGAAAGTTTTATTATTTTCTTATTTTAAAAATAAAATATCTCAAAAACTATTAGATCTCTCAATCAATTGCAAATGAGTTCTACTAACCCACCCTCAAAGGAATAAGCTGACTTACCAGTCACCCTGTACATGTATTGTATAGAAAAACGCCACTACAATAAAGATGCAGATCTTGGCTATAGATCAAGCAAAAATTATCAAAAAGGAAAATAATTTGGGAAATCTATACACAACCATTAAACCTCAGATGAATATCTTTTCACCTACAATATAGTGACGTTGTGTATTCATTTCTTGTAAGTATAACGTAATTAAAATAGCTTGCATGCAGTAAATCCAGAATTATTAAACTTACCTTCTAATATTAAAATTAAGGACTCCAATTCCCAACTTGCCATCGTAGATTTATTAACTTCTATTTCCTAGTTCATAATGTTCATATACTTCTTTTTCAAGTGTAACTTTACAAATATAAATTATTTCATAATAATCAACATCTATAAACAATGCACAGCACACACAATTCGACGCGTAGTAGGTAAGGTATGTCATCTTTGTTTGGCAAAGGCGTAGGTTTCTACCTCTCACCACTGCGTGATTCACTTGTTCCAATTTTAGAACACTTCACATTGAGATTAGTAAGTATTTAATCAATGGTAACAGTTATTGGATTAATAGTATGTATAATTCTTCTAGCAAATTCGAGAGCAAAGTTGTTTGTAGTTTTATTCCAAGAGTAGTATTCTTAGAATAAGAATTTACTTCAAGATGCCCTTATACTTACCCTCACGGTTAACAGTACTTGAAAGAAGTGTACTGTTAAGAGTATATTTAATACATACTTATACTTCGAAGGAATCAAACTTATATTGACTTAAAGACTTGCGCTAATGAAACTCAAAAATATATCTGTTCTCGATTTACAATTGTTATATTATTGAAACAATAATAATTTATTATGCCAAGTCATATTTTTCTAGTGACAAGTATAAAAATTCAAGAATAATCGATTACTTTGATATAGAATAGTTTTCTTTCCGTGTGACTATAAAAATTATTTTCATCATCAACAGCTACTATAGTTTGAGTAATAAAGTTTACTCTTCGTTGACATTCATTTATTAGTGATACTTTATAAATTTTGTAATTTATAGTTATGAAAACTATTCTCTTTTAAAAATCTCTGAATGGTTAATTTTAATGCCGAACACAATGGAAGTAGACGGAGAGCTGGCTACATAAAAAAGCAAGGTATAAGGTACATGAAATGTGAATAGCTAGAGAGGTTCCATTAACGCTCCCGAACACCGAGTGGCCAGTCTGCCAGCGCGATTAGGAAGATTAAGGCGGGGGCGGACGGTCAAAGATGACAAATTTTACAATGAAAAAAATGATAATGCTCATGGATAAAAATTATTGGGAAGTGAATATTTGTTGCTACGAAACGCGGAAAATTATTGGCAGACGATTTCGTGGAAGAGAAATGGCCGGCAGACTTCAACAAAGCGGCGTTATTTTAGTGAGAAAAAAATGATAAGCCTCATGATTAAAAATTTTTGAGAATGATTGTTAAACTGTTGAGGAAGCTATGGCAGACGAAAAAATGGAAGACAACATCGGGGCAGACTGTATTGAAGAGCGCGGTCTCTCGATCGCGCTTAACGAGTTAATACGATGCATTATAACGATTTATTATTTTGTTAATTATATTATGAGGACAATAAGTTAACAATTCCTATATTATACAAGTGCTAAAAGATATGTTCACCATTAAAATAATTTTTTTATTAACAAATAATACAAATAAATTGTAGAATTATTCTATTTCGCTATTTATGTCGGATTCATCGTACTGCATATCTTCTTTGCTTTCGCAATCGATGTCATCCTCAGATTGAATTTCGTTAACATCTGTTGAAAAACAAAATTAAAAATTAAAAATGGCTATTAACAAATATAAGAACGAAAGCGTGTGGAAATATTTGTACCTTCAGGCTGTTCTTGATCGATAATAACGTCTTTAACGCTAGATGGTATCTGAGGTCCATCGAACCATTGGAACTGGTATTTGGAGTCGACTATTACCCATCCGCAGTCTTCTGGCACCAAATTAGTCGGAATTTTCTTGTGAGCGTGGCTCCACAATCTGGCGTTATATGTGGATCTTAAGAATTGTGGTCTTAATTCAGCTGCACAAGGAGGTAACGATGAAGCATCAAAATTTTGTAGGTTTTTTTTTTTTAAATGGTTCGTTGACGTTATTGACTTTGTAATTTAAAAAAAAAAAACGCAAAACGAGCATTATCTACGGAATCAAGTGATTTCATCGTATAAAGTGAACAAAAAAATTTTTCAATATTTCGAAATACAGTAAATCTATCACAATCTTCATTGCTTAATTCAGCAAATGCGCGTTGAAATTGTTCGCTTAACAGTAATAATTTTAAAGGACGCTGTTTTCCTTTTCCAAAAAAGCTGGATTGATATCACATCCAGTGAATGCATGAAACCCTGATAAAGATTTACAAAATAATTCTTCGTGACTATCATAAAGTGCTGACAAGTCAGTTATACGCTGTTTGCTTAAAATACTGTACTATTCTTTTTTAGCTTATCTATGTTGGCTAGCATTATAATAAGTATGTCCGTGTCGGAACATTTTATTATAATGTTAGCCTCCTCCCGAATATTGCACGCGTGAAAAACTATTTTCGTATCAGCTTCTTCATGAGCTTCTAGCGTGTAGATATCATTTATCGAAAATAAATACACCGTCCATTAAAGATTACGAAAGATCTCTACGAGGCGGTAACTGTGATGAGCGAAATAGAATAAGTTTACAATTTATTTGTATTATTCGTTAATAAAAAAATTATTTTAATGGTGAACATATCTTTTAGCACTTGTATAATATAGGAATTGTTAACTTATTGTCCTCATAATATAATTAACAAAATAATAAATCGTTATAATGCATCGTATTAACTCGTTAAGCGCGATCGAGAGACCGCGCTCTTCAATACAGTCTGCCCCGATGTTGTCTTCCATTTTTTTCGTCTGCCATAGCTTCCTCAACAGTTTAACAATCATTCTCAAAAATTTTTAATCATGAGGCTTATCATTTTTTTCTCACTAAAATAACGCCGCTTTGTTGAAGTCTGCCGGCAATTTCTCTTCCACGAAATCGTCTGCCAATAATTTTCCGCGTTTCGTAGCAACAAATATTCACTTCCCAATAATTTTTATCCATGAGCATTATCATTTTTTTCATTGTAAAATTTGTCATCTTTGACCGTCCGCCCCCGCCTTAATCTTCCTAATCGCACTGACAGACTGGCCACTCGGTGTTCGGGAGCGCTAATGTCTAGCTATTCACATTTCATGTACCTTATACCTTGCTTTTTTATGTAGCCAGCTCTTAGACTAAAGCGTGATGAATGGAATTTTGTGAATTTCTTCAAAATAGTAAATTATGTTATATGATATTATTAAGGCATTGCAATTACTTGCTACATACACACTTGTTAATTATTTTGCGTTTTCTTGATGGAAATGCGTAGTCATTATTTCTCAAATTTCTTTCCAATTGTAAAAATGTTTTATGATCGGGTGTTAATACTCTATCCAGATAGCTTGCAACGTAAAGCCGTCTTGCTTAGCATGTATTTCTTTCTTTCCCAAAAATTAGCACATCCACTATTTCATTGTGAGTATACATTTTAAAATATTAACATTTACAAATGTTAAGGAATAAACACAACTTTACAAATAAAAATTGTAAAGTGTCATTTTATTTGACATTTTCAAAAAAAAATTGGGTCACTATGTTCAACTAGGACTTGTAGAAATATGTGTGTTTGTGGAAAAGAAGTATAAATGACACGATGCCGTGCGCCGCTCGAGTTAAAAAAAAACCACGCAAAAATAAAGTTTGAATGCTTCTACCTTTAAAATTTAATTTATTTTTTTTTTTTTTCATTAAACCTAGTTTAGGAGAAAAAGCCTCGGGAAGTGAACTTTGGAACATCCTACAATAGTACAATGTGTGCAATATCTTTAACAAGAAGACGATGTTAAATAACTGGAATTTTGTTAAATTTTGATCAGCGGAATTAAATATGGCAGTCTGTATTGAAGTCGACGTATTAACAACATTAATTCACAAGCAGTCGTGGCCGAGCGGTTAAGGCGTCTGACTAGAAATCAGATTCCCTCTGGGAGCGTAGGTTCGAATCCTACCGACTGCGAGTTTTTTTTTATTAGCTTGCACTAAATAATTAAATTTTGCGTAGAGCTGATATTAGATAACAGCACATGTTAATACTAGTATTAATATCACTAAAGACAAAACAGCTTTAGATGTGTTTTTTTCTTCTGGCTATGGGCTTGTAGCCACGCCGCCAAACTCAAAAAAATTATCACGGAAGCAGCAGTAACTTTTCCCTAAATGAATTCCTAAGAGAACAGTACTAATAAAAATCAATATTACCCAGGGATGTAAAACAGGGCCACACACTTTGAATCCAGAAGTCTTTCAGGACTACGGAAAGAAGGAAATACATTAACAAAGTATAAGAAAACAGGATACGAAAGTTAACCTTATTATTTTAAGTTTTGTTCTATCCGCAGTTATTGCAGATGGTAGAAATTTTGTACAAAACAAAACAATTTTCTATATTCTAAGAGAAAAAAATTAAATAAATAAATAAATAAATAATCAAGTTAGGAAGTATTAACTTTTTGACTGTCAGTTGTTTTTTTTTCCTTTTAGAAGTACCCTGAGAAGAAGTTTTAATTTACCTACCACTTGATACCAAGCACGTTACGATATCTATTTAAATAAAAAAATGTCTGTGATATTTTAAGTAGCGGACCCTGTATATTACATGACATATATTTGCACACCATTTGTTTTTTTATATTATAAGACAAATAAAATCTTACTTTTTTACCTCAAATAATATAATTACTGATTACTAATTTAATTTCTGATAATGCCTACTTTCACACTACTTTGTCTTTCTTATCATATATACAGGACCGGATTATCACATTTGGGGGCCTTAGGCAAAATAACTGCTGGGGACCTCCAATATAGGACAAGACCTAGGACAAGATAATTAAAATTATCTGATTGATTTTTTAAAACATATTTTTTTTTATTTATTAAAATAAATATAAATGTTAAAAAAATGGTTCCTGCAGAAGTCACGTTTTCAAAGAAACATGCGCGAAAAATTCAGTTAAAATTTATATAAAAAAAACTGGAATTTTTCCTTTTGTTTTTTCTTATTAATACTACCTTTTAGCATTTGTTTTTTTTTTATGGAATAAATAAAGAAGAACAATATTAGTCTAAGCAATGACGTACAAATTCGACCATGAAAGGTTACCATCTGCCGGTCGGTAATCAAAAAGACCATATGAGTACCATAATTTTTTTCTGTTTTAAAATTTTTGGTATGGCGGCCGGATGGCGCAAAATGTTTGATTTGGTGTGTACAGTACAGTACTATAGTGGCAGACATTTCTACGATCGGTCTTTGACCAATTTGCCATCAAAGTGGCGAAAAATTGATCAAAATTTGAAATGTTGATGAAAAATAGTTAAAATAAAAAAAAACGTTTGCCCAGTCCGCTTATAGTTCACAAGGCACTAAGGAACTAAACTTGGCTGGCAAATTTAAACCCCCAAACCACCCCTTAAAAGGTTAAAAAAAATTCAGTTTTTTGGGTCTGCACTTTTTTTTTATAAATATTAATGATCATCTTGATCTGTTCATAATTAATAAAGTTATTAACAAATAAACAACCGTGCTTTACTCCAAATATTGCTATAATAAGACTGTCATTTTTTAGTTTCTAAAAATCATTAAGGGATGGAACAATGATATGCAAGTTTAATTTCCTTTTTTATTTCAATGATTTCTCAGTGTTTCTGATTTTTCAAATCAGCCCTTTCAATGGGGCAATAGTGCGTCCGACTTCGATATGTCGAGTTCTATGATAGCTAGAAACTTGATCCAAAAACATAAATGAACTAGACAAAAAAAGTCTATAATCGATTATATAGGGTGAGCCAAGACGATTCTATAGGGTCAACTAAAATTTTTTAAATGGAATGCCATGTTATAAGAACATTTTTTTGAAACCCTTTGTGGCCTCCCTCCACTCCTGTATTATTATTGACTCTCCCAACCACTTGGATATAATGATTTCTTTGTTGAAATTATGCCATTTACCCGTGTATATTAAAAAAAACTACTAGTCACAATTATCGATTTTGAGATAAAATATGTTAGTACCATGAGATATCTGTGTGATGACACTCAGCCATTTCCACTTCATAAAAGTATACAGGGTGGCCAAAATTTTTTTAATTTACAACTATTTGAACTGAATTTTCTCAATTATTTCAAATGGAACACTCTGTATATTTTTGGACGATGTGATGCAGAATTGAAAAATGAACATTTTTTGTACTTACATCCCTATGGTGTACATCCCTATTTGTAACCATTTTCGATTTATTGAACAGTAACTGCAAAATTCAGCAATAAAAATTAAAAATGAGGGTTTTCTTCAAATAATTCAAGAGAAGGTATTATAATAAGCATATTGCATGTCCATAAAAACATCACACCAAGAACAATCCAAAATTTTAAGGAAAGATCATAAATGCTTTTAGAAGTATCACTCTGGCAATTTTATGACCAGTTGAAACCTCATTCCATAGATGTATAGAAATGTGTGTCATTCAAAATCGCCACATGTGGAGCACTTTTTATAATGTCTTCTCTTGAATTATAAGAAAAATATATTTTTAATTTTTATTGCTGAATTTTGCAGTTTATTGTTCAATAAATCGAATATGTTTACAAATAGCCATAGGGATGTTCATATAAGAAATATTCGTTTTTCAATTCTACATCACATCGTCAAAAATATACAGGGTGTTCGGTTTGAAGAAATTTAGAAAATTCAATTCAAATAGTTGTAAATTTAAAAATTATTTTTGGCTACCCTGTATACTTTTAGAAAGTGAAAATGGGTGAGTGTCATCACGCAGATGTCTTTATAACTGGTAACAACATATTTTTTTCTTAAAATCGATAATTGTGACTGTAGTGATATTTTTAATATACACGTGTAAATGGTATAATTTCAACAAAAAAAATCATTACATCCAATTGGTTAGGAGAGTGTCAATAATAATACAGGAACTGAAGGACGCCACAAAGAGATTTCAAAAAATGTTCTGATATTCATGGCATTCCATTTAAAAATATCTGATCGGGCCAACACACAACTTTCTTATACCAGTATATATCATCCTAATGTAAAAAATCATTCTGTTTAATTCTTTACTTACCTCAATTAAATTTTGATAGCGTACCTTAAAATGTTTCAGAACTTATTATTGTCTTTGGCCTTTAGAACATGTGTACCAAATTTGAAAGCTTTATCTGAAAAACTGTGGAGCTATCGCGATACGCACACGCACACGGAGACGGACACGCACACACTCACACTCACACTCACACTCACACTCACACACATCCACACAGCACCGACAGACATCATTCGGAAAATAGTCAAAATGGATTCAGGAGGGTTCAAAACACATATATCAATCAAAACCTCTAGGTCGAAAAAAATCACGATTACTATACTTCCTTATATTAGGTATAAGAAAGTAAAATTGTTAGTTAACCCTGTAGAAACATCTTGGCTCACCCTGTATATCCGATTATAAACTTTTTTGTCTAGTTTATTTATGTTTTTAGATCAAGTTTCTAGCTATCATAGAACTCAACATATCGAAGTCGGACGCACTATTGCCCCATTGAAAGAGTTGATATGAAAAATCAAAAACACTAACAAATCATTGAAATAAAAAGGAAATGAAACTTATATATTATTGTTCCATCCCTTAGTGATTTATAGAAACTAAAAAATGACAGTCCTATTACAGCAATATTTGAAGCAAAGTAGGGTTAAAAAAAAGTTGCTTTTTTTGTTAATAACTTTATTGTTTATGAACGGATCAAGATGAACCAAATCTCAAATTTTTCGTATCTTTTACTGTAATAACATATCCAAGGGACGTTTTTTTTTAATATTTATAAGGAAAAAAAGTACAAACACGAAAAACTGAAACATTTTTTTTTACCTTTTAAGGGGTGGTTTGCCTTGTGAACCATAACATTTCAAATTTTGATAAATTTTTCTCCACTTTGATGGCAAATTGCTCAAAAACCGACTAATAGATATGTCTGCCACTATAGTACAGTTACTGTACTATACTGTACACATCAAATCAAACATTATGCGCTAGGTTTTGGTCCAGTAACTAAAAAAATTTTTTCAATTTCCGGGTACCGCGCGCCGACCGGAAGATTTGTCTACGAGAGTAATTGGGTTATGTGGAGTACATATACTAACTATCTATGCGGACAAATATTGGTAACCATTCGATCAAAACAAAAATGTTCTCCCCCTTCGTATCCGACTGCCATACCAAAAATTTCAAAAGAGAAAAAAAATATGGTACTCATATGGTCTTTTTGATTACCGAGTGGCATACTTTTCATCGTCGAATTTGCACGCTATTGCTTAGATTATATGAACTTTTGCTGTATTATATACATATTATAAAAAAAATCTGAAGGACCCTCCCGAACTTGGAGCTGACTTCCTCCACATCCTATGAACTGATTTTATTATGTGCCCCCCTATTATTTTTTGTGGATCCGCCCCTGTATAACGCGCACATGTGATACGTGCATTTTTTTAAAAACATGTGTTAAATGCACTAAACAAATGCAAACACTTGCAACTGCTGTTTAGTGCAGTTAACTCATTCTTGCTTAAAAATATGTGCGCTAGACCATCAATGTAGTCATAAAAGTTATTACAAAAAAGCTGTTTTTGAATACATGTAACAAAAATTTATTTTGATTTTTGTAAAAATAAAAAATGGCGAACTGCTGAAACTGCAGTGCCTTAAATTGGAGGTGTTTTAATTTTGAAACCCATCCGTAACCCCCCAAATTTGGAAAATCGCGGACGTTCTAATTTCCATCGGATAAGACCGTGCGACAATGGCATCGGTAAATCCAATGGTAACTGAATCGACCTGGTGACTGCACGTGACTGAGCAGATCAGATCTGCAGCTCTAATGGAAGAACTCGAGTGATCAATGTTCAGCTGTGCCATCACTGACACGCACCTCCAATTAGACCTTTTTCATAACTGGTATTTATACTTACTGGGCTAAAGTGTACAGCGGTGAAATGTAAATATGAATTGTAATATTCTTGTATTATTTGTTCAAATAAAGTCGTTTATTATTATTATTATTAATTGTTTTTAAATAATATTCAAACAAAATATTTATACAACCGAAATACAATTTTTTTTCTCTTTTTTTTATTATAATTTTTTTTCTAAGTATAATACATTTTAAGTATTTATTTAGGTAAAGTTATATAAACAGTTGTACTCTAAAATTAAAGCTGGAAAGAGTTTTTTGAGTAAAAGGTCCTACGTTTAGAAAAACTAATATTTCAGCATACCTACGTTCCGGTAAATTTATTAGGTACCTTTTTTAGGGCACTACAAGATATAAAATTATGAAACATAACAATTTATGAAAACACCATACACTAAAAACATACTTGTTTGTTAGGCATTAAAAAGGTAATATAAATGGGTTAAATGAATAAAAAAGAAAGTTGAAAAACTAGTTGTTCCAGCTATAATTTGTTGGTTTATAATAATTACGTATATCTAAAGTGAAAGCTTACAGAATATTTTTTTCTTGTTAATTAGCAAGGCAAATTTTTGGTTGTGGAGCATACTTAAATTTTACATTTTGTCACAAAAAAAATCATAATTATATTTTTAAATCAGAGTTGTTATATTTAAAACAAAATGTTTAAAACAAGTGTTTAAAATACGTTTAAAACACTAAAAAAAACATGTTTAATACAAGGTTGTTTTAAACATCTTTTTTTTTGGAAAGGTTTAAACATTTATGTTTAATTTATATTCATTTCAAATGAAAATAACACACATTAGTTTTTTGGAGACCATTATACTATAATAATGATATAATTAATTGACATGAAAGTTCTTTTCCTGTTTATTTTGGTGATAAAAAGTTTTTTATAAATATTTATCTTTAATTTAATTAAATAGAATTGGTGTTATTTAATAAAACTTTAATTTTAAAATGAGATGTTTAGTATCCTCTCCAAAATGTACACTGTTCCATGTTCTTTTAATGGATTTGAGTTTTTTAAAATTTTATTAATTAATTACCTGTTTATAGATTTTGTTTATTTTCTGTAAACAAGAAATTATTTGTAATGAAAAACCGCTGCCAATTACTCGGGGATCAGAACTTCCTCACCGTAGTAAACTCGACGTATGGTGGAGTTTATAATAAAAGTAATTTTGGATATTTCAAAAAAGTCACATTTTTTGACGTTTCAAAAAAGTCACATTTTGACGTTTCAAAAAAGTCACATTGGTCGAATGTTACTAATATTTTTTTTAGACATTCGCTATCGCAAACCAGACAGACGGACACACAGACAGAAATTTTTTTTTGTCTGAAATTTTGTGTTTCGTCATAATTCGTCGAAATTCATCCAGAAATGCTATAAAAATTTACAAATTTTCTTTCACGAATACATACCTTCCTCACTTTGAGGGGTGAGGAAGTAATTATGTCAGCCAATGTTTTCTCAAAAAATAAGATTGAGACCTTTTCAGCATTTTCCAAAACATCGTTTAATAACAATATTATGAGTATTGTGCGGAACTAAATCACCACGCTGTAAAGAAAAACGGTTTAATAATATGACGTTCAGTAATACCTCCCAAAACATTTATCTTCTAGGGCTGCTATACTTGTTTCATTCAGTGTGGATTATTTTTCGACCAATATCTACATTTATGCCCATTTACTGTATCTTTAAATCATCGGAGAATAAAATTGGACGAACAACATTTTCATCATTAATAATGTTTTAAATTGCAGTCTTCTGTCGAAATCATCCTAGTTCAGTTCCTGGACCAGTGGTGGCTTTTGCTGTGGTTTTCAGGTTTGCGCAGCCCTCAAAAATAATAACAAAGAAAGCTATATTTAATTTTTCGTAATAATAATCAACCCAATATAATCGATTCAACTAGTTATAATTTGCCAAAAAGACTGATGTCGCAATTCGGTGCCGTCACCACCACTCACATTTACGTTGACATCGACGCTGGTTTGCAAGCAGCATGTAGGTTCATCAGTTTGCAAATCAAGTGCAAACTTAGTAACTTAGCAGGGTTGCTAATTTTAACACTATTGTGCTAGATCTAATACAATGAAATTTAGTTACGTCAGCAATTTTTTTGCAAATCTGGTACAACATTTGTAAGGAAATGTTTGAATTTATCTGTCAAATTTTATTTTATATTAACAGATTCCTGCCATTGGGTTGTATGAATAAAATCTGTTCTTTGGCTCAGGACTGTTTATTGTTTGAGGCTATTTATGTCTAGATGGCGTCACTACAATTACTGTCGGTTGAGATGGGATGCACCCAGAGATCTTGTATAGATGCCAATACTCAATAGTTTAAGTTAAGCACTACTGTTGCCGAAATCTACAACATACATATTTAGTTCTATCTTCTTTCATTTTGTTGTATTCGTATATCCCCATTATTCTCTCTACCCTTTATACCAACCTAAAAATATGATATGCATTGGTCCTGCGCAGAGAACGCGTATTTTATAACTATTCTAAAATATAATGGATTTATGATGTATTCCATCATTAGAATTAACCAAATAATACAAGTTACGACATTTTCCGTTATCGTTTCCTTTAAAATGTTAAATTTTGGACTTATGACCATTATGGATTAAGCTGACGATATCCACTTATAGTCATTTAAAACAATAATTATAATTTTTTTTGTAGATATATTTCACTGTTGACCAAGATAAATAAGTTACCTTCACATTAATAGGATAAAAAATTTCTTAATTATTATTGCTTATTATGACAGAAAAAAGTTTTCCATATTTTCTCTTCATAACTACTATGAAAACGTATATAATACCAATTAAAGCATATTTAAAAAATATACGTTTCTTGGTTTGCCGGATCTTAATTAAGGAAGATATTAAATGTAATACATTCATGAAAATTTTTGTTCATTATTTAAAATGATGTTTAAGCAATATTTTTGTTTAACATATTTTTTATATTTCAGATTTCCAAATAATAAGGCAAATCGTCGTGCTTGGATCACAGCTTGTAATAAATTAAAATATACTTAAATCAGATGTATTAGTCTGTTCTAAACATTATTTGAATGACGACTATGACTCCAGTATGTGGCCAACAAGAAGATTACGTGAAAATGCTGTTCCTTCACCAAGTGGTATCTATTTCAAGCAACTTGAGGCCTTACAGTTACCTTCAACATCATCAGCATCTATGGTACACTTGATTTCAAAAAAAAACTGGTACAACTCTTGTAATCGAAAATCTTAATAGTTTAGTTGTGTGCATAGGTCCGTAAATAGGGCTGGCCAGGCATGTCGAGAGGGGGGTGGAGAAGAGGTGATTTACCCCAGACCTGGGTTTTTTGGAGGAGATCGGTTTTCTTTGTGTTTTTAAACTTATTAAATCTTTCTCTTTTATTTTATTCAAATGGAATTTTAAAAAATAATTAGAAAATAACTTTTTCAAAACATTTTCAAGCCTGCCATATTATTGTTTAAAAAAATAATATTTGTTACGGATAATTCTACTAATGGTTGTAATTAAAATACTAACTGAATAATAATAATTCTATTTTTAAAATAAGAACACAAAAATACCACTTGAGATTAAAGAAAATGTAAACAATGCAAACTGAACATAAAGATACAATAAAAAAAAATAAATGAACTTCAATTACGTAATACAGAATCAACTAATATTTTGTCATTGCTCCATTAGCGTCTAAAACTGCCTGAAGTCTTGCAGGCATGGACAAAATCAGATTTCTTGCAAGGTCAACTTCTTGCGACAAGTTCTCCCAAGCGTCTTCAATTATCCCTTCCAATTCTTGGGCATTATTTGGATGGCTATTTAATTTTCTTATATGTTTCACCATTAGTCCCCATACATTTTCAATTGGATTTAAATCCGGACTTTTAGATGGCCACGGTAACAACTCTATGTTTTTATTAAGAAACCATTGTCTGACACGATGTATGGAGCAGTTGTCTTGTTGGAAAATAAAATTATTTTCCGGAAACACCTCTATTACTGACGGCAACATAATATTGTCTAATATTTCAATATATTTAAAGGAATTGAGATGACCACCACTGTTCCAACACACACCTAACCCATTTAGGCTCATCCAAGCCCAGACATTGACTGAAAACCTTCCTGATATTTGTGGATCGAAAGTATATTTTTCGTCGTATCTAGTGGAAAGAGGTCTATATACGCGAACATGTTCATCGTTACAGGATTTAAAAACCTTTTCGTCAGAAAAGGCAACTTGTCCCCAGAAGGTTTCATCATTGATTATATAGTTGAGTGCAAAAATAATCCTACCCTGCTTCTTTTCTTCTGAAAGTTTGTATTTTTTAGCCGCTGAACAACTCTTCAAGTCGCTTTGTAGTTTTATTCTTCTGCAAGCTAGATACCAAAGCAGGGAAATTTGTCTCTGAAATTGCATTTACTGCAGTCTGAAAAGGGTTTTCTTTTATAAGATTTTCGTCTTCTTGATCATTGCTCTTTCTGGGCCTACCGGAACCAACTTTACGGGATACCGTTTGGTTGGTTTCCCATTGTTTTTTTTACACTCATTATCGTGGTTTTACTCACATTGTATTCAGCAGCAAGTCTTCTTATGGACCAACCATCTTCAATTTTAGAAACAATTCGAAATTTTTGAATATCTGTTAGATGTCGAACCATTTTTAATAATGACGCCACTGATTAACGTCAAAGTGACATTTGTAAGATTATTAATATCAATCAAAGAACGAATGATTTACATAGCTAAAAGAAAGTGTACCAGTTTTTCTTGAAATCAAGTGTACATACTTGTGAGGAAAGTGCAGATCTTAACAAAAGTGTGCAGATTCCTAGTACCAGTCAATTTGCTGGAAAAAAATACACTAAAATGATCTTGTTCTTTAATCAATAAATCTTTCATATTTAAATTGTTTTTTTTTTCTGGTGAATTATTTGATAACACAATTGCTCTTTACTATCCTTATAGGTTTTATATTTGATCAGTAATTTTATTTATAAAACAATCTTGAATTTTTTTAATAACAATCACAATCTAAAACGCTAATTTAAATTAAAAACCGACCAATTTTATAAAAATATTAAATAATACTTGGGGTTTCAGATTCAAATAAAATTACTAGTTTAGTATATTACTTATTGTTTATATTAGTTTATAAATGATCAGACATAAATGCTAGTTCTCAGTTAATCGAAAGTAATGGGTCATTTTATTGTTAGCTAATTAAAACATCACAGATAATACAAACCCTTGTGTTCCTAAAGTAACTTGTGCGGGAGAGGGCTACATATTTGGGGATATCAAACATCCAAAATACGAGTATACCCAGATTGATTTCAGTTTTTGTAAAATACATTTTCCCACCACTGGGAATGGACCCGGGACCTTGTAGTAAGAGGCAAGTTTGTTTACCTTTTGAGCATGCAGTCATATTTTTTTAGGTGCGTGTCATACAAGACAGCTGCTGTTATTTTTTAACTATAAAATTTTATAGGTGTGTTAGAGTTTGTCCTCTCCATGTTGAATTTCTATAGATTAAAGCTGTTCCAACTTAAATTTACTTATTTGCGAGAATTTGTATACATATACCCACCTTATGTAAACAGTACATATGTTTATATAATTTTAATAATATAATAAAATTGAATTGCTACATGAATGTTAGTGAAAAACGATGAGATCACGTTAGCAGTTAGTTAAAATTCTGCATAATAATAGGTAAGTAAACAATAGCTAATAGGTATGTAATACTTTGTTTTTGTGAAATATGCAAGGAAAAAGTAGGTTAATTTTCAAATTATCTGAATACTTTTGATTTGTCATGTTGGTGTTATTGCAAAAGGGTAGAGAGAAAGACGTATATATGCCCAATATATGTTTTCATAATGCCAGAAGAAGATAAAATCAAAAATTTTTGTCGCGGACATATTTCCAACACATTTATGTAGACGTATTGAAATCTAGTTATACAAGATCTCTGTATGCACCCAAACTAACCATGATTTGTCTACCATATTTAAAATATATTTGGATTTTGGACGTAACAAATGCAGATGGTGCTAACATCAATGTCATTAATTATTTTGCACAAAATAATCAATAATATAGTAATGCATTTCACATACATAGACAACATAAGCCATATTTATATAGTATGTTGTGTCATAAGGGCAGAAAATGAGCATTAATAAACCGCGGATATTAGCTGACCGAGCGAGCGAAGCGAAGAGAGGGCAGCTGATAGCTAAGGGCTGCTAATGCGTTTTCTGCATGTGCGACATACAACTGTTTTTCGCCTAGTAATAAATAAAACAAAAGAAAAAGGAAAAATGTAACAAAAATCTTTAATTTTATAAATACAAACAGAATTTAATAAGAAACTTAAGTAGTAACAATTTGCGAATTTATTTATTATAGTAATTTTTGTTAATTATCCCTGCGTTAATTATCCATGGTGACTTATTTCCATAGATGAAGTTGATTGAGGTTGGTTTATTAAAATTGTCCAGATTAACTGGTATTTCATTTATTTGGTCGGAAATATTTAACACTTCAGTTGTGCTATTTTCTCTAGTACTAGACTGTTGTTTTTGGTTTATCAGGACTTTTTGTGAAATGTCAATCTTATTTGATAAGCAGTCATCGATATATTCTTCTGCGAATGCAGAAGAACGCCAACCTCCATGTATTTTAAGTGTTAGGAAATCACTCCCAGAGTTAGCTAGTAAGGTTGCAGAACTACGACGCAAGCAATGTCTTATGTACGTATTAGTTTCAGGCAGTTTAAAAGAGTGGCCATTTTGCTTTGAATTTTGCTAAATACATTTTTTCCGATCGGTTGCACTGTGCATTTATTATTCTTGTAATAAATGATTATGGCGATTATGAGGAGTGTGTGTAGGTCTAAGAGAAACATATTTGTTGTATATTGTAAGTAGATTCATTCCATCAACTGTTTTGTTTGTGACTGTAAACGTTCTTGTTATATTATTTTTTGTTTCTGGAACTGTAACAATCAATATGTATCCTCTATTATCCATGTGGTCAAGTTTCATATTCAACAACTCATTTCGACAAGTTTCATATAGTCCCATAATAAGAGAAACCTACAATGCAATGCTAATAAAAAAACATAATTTGTCTTAATTTATTTGTTTACCTTGATCATAAGATATTCCGAATCATCTGCTTCCTTAAAAAATTCGATGCATTGTTTTTGAATCAAAGTTTTATACTTTTTTGGCAGGTAATTTACAGAATTTTGTTTAAAAAATGCTCGAACTTTTGAAAATTATTAAAATTAATATTTTCCTTGACTTTTTTAAAAGTTTTTTTCAACATTGAAAATTCAGACCATAGTGTACCTGCATTTACAATCTTTGATCTTTCAGACAGATAAGCAAGTAGTACATTTTCTGTTAAATGTTTTGCTTTCTTATTCTTTTTCCAGTTATTGAACAATAGTACTTTTCGTACCGTTGTCTTGACTTTGTAGGTAACAAATTCAGAGAAACATTGCTAGCTTCCTCTTGCAAGTCTGGTGGAGTATTCGTAAATTCTTCGTCACTGTCTGAGTTACCATTCATTGTAACTTATTTACCGAATTGCAATTGTTCACAACTTATTGTTATTTAACACTTTTGTTGTTTGTTTTGATTAAAAATTTTGGTTTAAATTGACATTTATTGAAAAAACCGCTGCCAACTTTAACTTCAGGTTCAGAACTTCCTCACCGCAGTAAAACTCGAAGTGTGGTGGAGCATGTAAGAAAAGTAATTTTTGACGTTTCAAAAACGTCACATTGGTGGAATGTCACTAATATTTTTTTAGACATTCCAAATTTTAAGAAATGTCAATCAAAATTAAAATTTTATGGTGTTTTTAATCTATAGCTTTATTTAAACATTTGAATACAATTTTATAATGGGTTTGTATAACAGATCTGATTTATAATCTTTCATCACGAATACATTTTTTTGTAAAGTTAGAAATAGAAATGTTGGGGCCCGGTAGACCCCGTTTCAGGGGACCGATTTTGCTCATCAACGAATCCAATCTCTTTCTTGACCTCTAGACTGAGTGTACCAAATTTGAAAGCTTTATCTCAAAAACTATAGCTGCTATCGCGAACCACACACACGACACACAGACAGAAAATTTTTTGTCTGAAATTTTGTGTTACGTCATGATTCGTCGAGATTCGTCCAGAAATACAATATAAATTTTCAAAATTGTCTTCATGAATACATACCTTCCTCACTTTGAGGGGTGCGGAAATAATTATATGAAACGTCAAAGTATTCAAATCACAATTAAAGGTGCTTAGATTGTGAAAAACTACAAGATCGTGTTGTTATGAGTTTAGCGGCCCAAACGACGATTAACATTACTTTCGGTCATATTTACTTCCTCACCCCTCAAAGTGAGGAAGTTATGTATTCGTGAAAACAATTTTGAAAATTTTAATTACATAGAAACGCAAGTAATTAATTATAAATTTAATATACTTCTCAATAACCAACAGAAAATTGTAAACGAAGTAAACTTGAGAACTTCCATACTGAGTCACATGATGGATAAAAATGAACAAATAATTAAAACAATATAATCAGATCTAGATAAAATTGAAATTTCATTACCAAAAATACATGATGGCTTCTTAATAATGATATTAAATGAGCATATCTTGACTAACGCACAAATTTTGCTCAACTACCTGGAAAACTTGCTATATTCTTTGCTCAACTAAATGTAGTTCATTATTTTTATTTTTTTTACGTACATCCCTATGGCTATTTGTAACCATTTTCGATTTATTGAACAATAACCTCAACATTCAGCAATAAAAATTAAAAATGAGGGTTTTCTTCAAACAATTCAAGAGAAGGTATTATAATAAGCATGTTACATGATGCCCATTGTTCAATAAATCGAATATGGTTACAAATGGCCATAGGGATGTTCGTATAAAAAATATTCCTTTTTCAATTCTACATCACATCGTCAAAAATATACAGCGTTCGATTTGAAAAAATTTAGAAACTTCAGTTCAAATAGTTAGGTAGTAAATTTAAAAATTATTTTTGGCCACCCTGTATACTTTTAGGAAGTGAAAATGGGTGAGTGTCATCACGCAGATGTCTTACAACTGGTAATAACATATTTTTTCTTAAAATCGATAATTGTGACTCGTGATTTTTTTTAATATATACATAATCTCAACGAAAAAAAAATCATTACATCAAAATGGTTAGTAGAGTGTCAATAATAATACAAGAGTGGAAGAAGGCAACAAAGAAGTTTAAAAAAAATTTGTAATATACATGGCATTCCATTTAAAAATATCTGATCGGGCCAACACATAACTTTCTTATACCAGTATGTACCAGTATGATCCTGATGTAAAAAATCATTCTGTTTAATTCTTCACTTACCTCAATTAAATTTTAATAGCGTACCTTGCAATGTTTCATTAAAATTTTTAAATAATTAATTATCAGCGTCATTCGATACTGTCAATAATAATTCATATCATATATTTTACTTATTTCTTCTTATTGACATTAACTTTTTTGTAACTAAATTAGACATTTTAAATGTCAAACTGTTAAATTTATCCTAACCCCATTTTATGAGGAGTACTTGGAAAAAATATTTTATTGACTTGATATAGTAGACATGATTTATAATGTTTCATCAAGAATATATTTTTTATAAAGGCAAATACAAAAAAGTTGGGTCCCGCGGAGCTCCTTTCAGCTGACAAATTTTGCTCATCATTTAATTTATTATTGTCTTTGGCCTTTAGAACATGTGTACCACATTTGAAAGTTTTATCTGAAAAACTGTGGCTGCTATCGCGGTACTACAGACATGCAGACAGATTTTTTCCCTAAAGTTGTTTCTTCATTATAATTCGTTGAGATTCGTCCAGAAATGCAATAAAAAATTTTAATTTTTTTTTAGAAATTGTACGTTTTTTCTTCTTTCATTCATTATGTCACTTCTGGTGGTACCACATTCACCAAATTAATGTGTCACCTAAAATATTGTTGACAATCTTAACTACCAAATTTTACACACACACACACACGCACACGCACACACACACGCACACACACGCACGCGCACACGCACGCGCACCCGCACGCGTACGCGCACCCGCACACACACACACACATACACACACACAAACACACACACACACGCACACACACATCCACAGACGCACCGACAGACATCATTCGGAAAATAGTCGAAATGAATTCAGGAGAGTTCAAAACGTATATATCAATCAAAATCTTGAGGTCGAAAAAAATCACGATTACTATACTTCCTTATATTAGGTATAAGAACTAAAAATATTAGTTGACCCTATAGAAGCGTCTTGGCTCATCCTGTACATTCGATTATAAACTTTTTTATCTAGTTTATTTATGTTTTTAGATCAAGTTTCTAGCTATCATAGAACTCAACATATCGAAGTCACTATTGCCCCATTAAAAGGGCTGATTTGAAAAATCAAAAACACTGAGAAATCATTGAAATAAAAAGAAATCGAAACTTGTATATCATTGTTCCATCCTTTATTGATTTTTAGAAACTAAAAAATGACAGTCCTATTATAGCAATATTTGAAGCAAAGCAGGGTTGAAAAAAAAGTTGGTTTTTTGTTAATAACTTTCTTGATTATGAACGGATCAAGATGAACCAAATCTCAAATTTTTCGTATTTTCTACTGTAATAACATATCCAAGGGACGTTTTTTTAATATTTATAAGAAAGAAGTACAGACACGAAAAACTGAAAACATTTTTTTTACCTTTTAAGGGGTGGTTTAGTAAAAATTTCTGCCAGCCAAAGTTGGGATTTTTTAGTGCCTTGTGAACATTAGCTGGCTTGGCTGACTTCTTTTTTATTTTAACTATTTTTTATCAACATTTCAAATTTTGATAAATTTTTCGCTACTTTGATATCAAATTGCTCAATAACCGACCTATAGATATGTCTGCCACTATAGTACAGTTACTGTACTGTACTGTACATACTAGATCAAGCATTTTGCGCTAGGTTTTGGTCCAGTAACTTAAAATTTTATTTTCCCTGTTACCGCGCGGCGACCGGAATATTTGTCTACCAGAGTAATTGGGGTATGTGAAGTACATATACTAACTATCTATACGGACAAATATTGGTAACCATTCGATCAAAACAAAAATGTTCTCCCCCTTCGTATCCTACCGCCATACCAAAAATTTCAAAAGAGAAAAAATATGGTACTCATATGGTCTCTTTGATTACCGAGTGGCAGACCTTTCATCGTCGAATTTGCACGCTATTGCTTAAATTATATGAACTTTTGCTGTATTATATATATACTATAAAAAAATCTGAAGGACCCGCCCGAATTCGGAGCTGACTTCCTCCACATCCTATGAGTTGATTTTATTATGTGCCCCCCTATTATTTTTTGTGGATCCTCCCTGTATAACGCGCACACGTGATACGTGCATTTTAAAAAAAAATGTGTTAAATGCACTAAACAAATGCAAACACTTACAACTGCTGTTTAGTGCAGTTAACTCATTTTTGCTTAAAAAATATGTGCGCTACACCATCAATGTAGTCATAAAAGTTATTACAAAAAAAGTTGTTTTTGAATATATGTAACAAAAATTTATTTTAATTTTTGTAATAATAAAAAATGGCGAACTGCTGAAACTGCAGTGCCTTAATTGGAGGTGATTTAATTTTGAAACCCATCCGTAACCCCCCAAATTTGGAAAATCGCGGAAGTTCTAATTTCCATCGGATGACTGACCGTGCGACAATGGCATCGGTAATCCAATGGTAACTGAATCGACCTGGTGACTGCAACGTGACTGAGCAGATCAGATCGGCAGCTCTAATGGACGAACTCGAGCGATCTTGTTCAATTCCAATTCCAATTTAAAAGATTTATTTAATATTGTATATACATGATAAAAACTTAACTAGGCGCCACATTCTGGCTTTACAATGAATATAAGTGAGCGATCTTGTTCAATTTCCAATTCCAATTTAAAACATTTATTCAACATTATTTACAATACGAAAAAACTTAAGTAGGGGCCACACTGGCGTACAATAAATAAATACATCTTGTTCAATCCAATTTCCAATTCCAATTTAAAATCATTTATTTCACATTAAAAACATATGTACAGTAAACTCAATTAACGCCTACTATAATTCGGCTACATAAAAAATCCTTAAATATTTACATAACAGATATAGTATAATAGCCAATCGGCTTGACAGATTGTTTATGACTCGCCCTGGACGAATCCAGGGCGAAAAGCGGATGTACAGTGTTCCTCCTTTTCCGGAGGGTCCCTGAAGTCCGGCCGGATGGAAGGGCCCGATGTGGGCTGACATGGCGTTTTTCGTTGGTAGCGGTGTAGAGACGCTTTCCTGTAACAGCGTAGAAAGAGAAATTAATTATTGCCGAGGCATGGTGAAAATTGCGTGCAAATCAAATAATAAAAATGTCGTTATGTTAAAGTTATGCAGGAAAAAAGCTCAAGAAAAAACCTGCTTAAAAGAATTGAAATTTGGATTGTCTGTCTAGTAAGGGAGTAAGAAAGCGATAGAGTGGTCATCTAGGGGAAGTTACGGTTTTGTGTAGGTAAAGTATAATCTGGAAAGGTATTGAGTTGATAGGGTGTCTGTCATTGTGTGTCTGAAAGTACAGTTATTCAAAAAATATAGGTAGGTTTTCGTGTATTAGTCTGTGCGTATGTTGGTAATCGTGGCGGTGGCGTATGTCGGCGATGTGCGCGGTGAGAGTGGATTTTTGGATGTTTTGTCTAAAAAATTTGGTGGCCGTCTGTATAATGTAATCTTTAATGTAAGGCATATCTGCCGTCTCGTGGAGTTCTTGTGTATTTATGTATCGATTAGAATTAGTGAGGAGACGTAATAGCTTATTCTGCGTCGTCTGGAGGCGGCCGAACTGTGTGTTCGACATCCTGTTCCAGACGACGCAGCCATAGGTTAAAATGGGGCGAATAACAGTTCTGTACAAGAGAAGTTTGTTGCTGGTGTCCAGGAGTGACCTCCTGTTCACCAGCGGATAAAGATGATGCAGGGCCATATAAGCCCTGTTGAGCGTTTTCGTCGTATGTTGTTTAAATGACAGACGCTGATCGAGGTTGACCCCGAGGTATTTAACTACCTTAGTCTCCTCAATAATTCTGTTGTTTATAGTGAGTGGCGTAAAAGTTTTAATGTTTGTAAATTTTTTTGTGAAGTTAATGGTTTCCGTTTTAGTCTCGTTAATGAATATTTTCCAGTCCTTATAATACTTAAGAAGTTTTGTTAAGTGATACCGCAACTTGGTAGTTGCGGTTTCTGCGTAAAAGGACTGGGAATATATGGTCGTGTCGTCTGCGTACATTATTGTCTGTGTTAAAGGATGGGTAGGGATATCGGCAACGTAAAGGTTAAAAAGAACAGGAGAGAGCACCGTCCCCTGCGGGACCCCCGCTCTCACACTATGATAATCTGATAAAGCATGATTTACTCGGACCGCGAAAGTGCGGCCCTCGAGATATGATTTTATGAGGCTCACAAAATATAGAGGGAGTTTATGTAAGTGTGTTAGTTTGTGCAGGAGGCCTCCATGCCAAACTGTGTCGAATGCCCTCTGGATGTCCAGGAGCAGCATTTTTTGTGCAATGTTTTTTATTAAAACCTTCGATAACGTCATGCACCACTCTGCACAACGACAGCGTGGTATTGTGTCCTCCTCTGAAACCGAATTGTAAGTTCGGCAGCAAGTTACCTCTATTTATGATTTTGTTTAAGTTTTGCAGGTAGACTTTTTCGGCAATCTTGCCGAGCGTGTTAAGGAGTGAAATAGGTCGGTAACTTGCTGCAAGGACAGGATCCTTACCCGGTTTCAAGAAGGGCACAATTATTGATGTTTTCCACGCTGTGGGAAAATATTGCAGTCTTATCGACGCGTTTATTATGTAGGTAATTTGTACAAGAGTTTTGTGTGGGCATTTTTTTTGTATAAAATATTGGGGATGGTGTCTGGGCCGGGAGCTTTTAGGTTGGGAAGTGTTTTGAGTAGGTTTTTAAGTGTACCGGGAGATGTGAGGAGTTTGGCTAATTTTCGTGGAGGGATGGGAGTGTATGCTGGGATATGTGCTAAACCAGCATCGACACCCACCTGGTGCTCGGTCTCGCTAGGCGCGGACGTGTATGTCCGGAAAAGATGGCCGGCCATGGTCTCGGCTTTTTCCCTGTCGGTTAGCGATGTTTGCCCATTGTCTATGAGAACTGGGATGCTATTGGCATCCCTTTTAAGTAACTCTGGACATCACCCACAGGGAATTGTCCTTGACCGATAACCTGGCCACCTTTTCGTTCCATTCTGCGTTTTTATAGTTTATGAAACTTTCTTTAACATTTTGTTGCAAATCTTTCAGCCTCCTCTTATCGATCGGCCGGTGATGTGCTTGCCATTTTCTTCGTATGTTGTTTTTGAATTTAATGAGTTTTTTAAGGTCAACTGGGGTAGATTCCACGCGCGGGCCTTGTTTAATTTGCGGTATGGACTTACGTCTGGCTTTAGTGATATTGCTGTGCCATCACTGACTCGCACCTCCAGTAAGACTTTTTTCATAACTGATATTTATACTTACTGTCCTAAAGTGTACAGCGGTGAAATGTAAATATGAATTGTAATATTCCTGTATTATTTGTTCAAATAAAGTCGTTTATTATTATTATTATTAATTGTTTTTAAATAATATTCAAACCAAATATTTATACAACCGAAATACAATTTTTTTCTCTTTTTTTTATTATAATTTTTTTTCTGAGTATAATACATTTTAAGTATTTATTTAGGTAAAGTTGTATAAACAGTTGTACTTGTAAAAAAAATTGTCGCTTGGTTCTTTTTTGCTAAATAAAAATACAAATATTTTAGTTAACATTGTAAACCAAAATATGAGTATTTAAAACACCCAACATGCTTACTCAGAAAAATTGAATAAAACGCAATCAAATGTTAAATACACCATTTTTATTATAATACAAAATATTAGAATAGAACAAAATTAAAAATATTAATCATTGTCTTCAAGTTCCAGTTCAAAATCTAATTGGCTGACATTGTAACCATCAATGTCATCAACTACATTTTCATCAGCCATCAAGTCTGCATAATATTCATGTTTAAAATTTTCCACTAACCCTAAAAGTTCTTTAATATTTTGAAGTTTTTCACTCGAAATTGTTTTGCCTTCTGGCCACAATAACGGCAGTGCTTTCTCAAAATCAAGTTTTGTTTTCTGTGTTTTCCCTGTCTTATTCCCTGTATATTTACTTCAACCAGCCCTGCAGATAAAAATGTTTAACTTTTTGTTAAAAAAACATTTTGATTTATTGTAAAATTTATTTTATAATAATTATGAGATCGTGTCTCGTAATAAACTCCTGTTTTTTAGACACAAACAACATTATGAATATTATGTAGTTTAAGTACAACTTTGTTATTATACAAGAAAATAATTATTGTGTTTTATAAATTGCAGTAAGCCTTGAAAATGAAAAAATAAATTATTCGAAACGTCGGCATTAAATTCAATAAGTGTTGTTGATTTTCCCATTCGACCTATATTCCCACAAGAACTCGAAGATCAGAATTTAATTCAGACATTTATAATAAACGTACGTAGATTTTTGATGTGAAAAATACGTTTTTTGTCAAAAGAAAAGTTATTGCTCAAACATCTGATGCTGCAGCAGCCATGAACGGGTCATTTAACGGGGTGCAAGCAATTATTAGTCTGAAAGTTAGTTTAGTTTATATTATAATGAGATAAGTACTCTGGTGCAAAAATAGATGTTTTTCTAGAAAACGTCCATGGTTGGTAACTTTTAACCTGTGTAACGTAACTTATTATAATAACTGGTACCTGTAAAAATTCTAACCGCCACATTTCTACAGCATGAGCCCCGCCTGTTCTGGACTGATACATTTCATAGAGGCGAAGTCCTTCTATTTTTGAGAATATTTCTGATAGATCGCAGAATGTTGATTCATAAAAAACATGCAGTTTAAAAATGTTTAACTAGAGTAATTTGGATAGATAAAAAATAATTAATAATTTTCTGGTATTTCTAATTATTAATTTTTTACTCAATTTACCTTTAGCCAAAATCACGTATTTCATTAGTTCCCATTCACTAATGGTCATGATTAAATATAATAAAGTTCTAAATCTTTTCCTGCTTTCATTAATTATATCCTGCTAAACGCAGGACACGAAACACGAAATAGCGTGTTCGTGTTAATTTGATATGATAAGTTCAGAAAAACTACTGTACTGAACTTAGATAATAAAATAATATAATTTTGTTAGTTTTGTTTTAGTTTGTATTCGAGAAAATAAAAAATTCAGCAGCATTTCGAAAAATGCGTTTCACGAAAGTCACTTTTTTTGTATAAATAAAAAAAATGGACATCTGTATTTCCCAGAAAATCACCTGCCAAACATGCGTTTTATTTACAATGAAATAATTGTTTGTTTTTATTTTATCATCAATAGAAAATGTACGACTTGCAGATTTATGCTGGTCACCTAATGAAAATCTGCTTTAAGCTTAAGCGACAAAAGCCTGATTCTGAATTTATCAGAAAGGATAATTACTATGGTTTTAATTAAATATGCATAAAACTGACCATATCCACTGTGTTCATTTGAAAACTGTTCACCCTCTTTTCCTTTAAAACTGTAAAAAATTTTAAAATTTACCGAGACACTTCGACTTTTTTCACGGTTAGGTAATGATAATCAATTAACCTCCTTACACACAGCACCCCCAACTTTGAAATATTAAATGGAACCACCTCATTTCTCATACTTCATTTTAAAACCAGTTCTATCGCAAATACAACGGCATCAGTTTTGAGATTTGGGGAAGTTATGAGTAGTCACCGGATGACTTCCGTGAACCCCAAGACCGGCTTCCCGATCATTCTGTTTTGGTTTTTTGTCAACACAATCATCATCGTCAAATATTGTAAAAAAAGTAATAAATAAATAGCGTAACTTATATAGAATTCCAGAGCAAATATTTCAGTGTAGTCAGTACACAAACAATTTTCTATATGTATAAAGATAGAAAGAAACTTTGATAAATATTATGCTTTTTTCAAAGTTCCTTTGATAAATATCTATTAACCTTTATACTTCAGAGAATAATAACAACATTTTTTACAGAGCGAATTTTTATTATGCTTTTTTAAAAGTATTTGATAAATATATGTTAGTTTAGATCTTATGTATGAGAAGTACAATATTTTTAAACTTTCAACGTTTGAGAAACAGCTCCAATTTCTAACAAAAAAAAAACAAGTAATTTGGAAACCGATTTTGTCATTAAATTAATATGACCAGAAAAAGTGAGTTTACAATCAAATAATACTCCAAAGCATGTAAATTCGGAACAGCATTCTATAGGAATATTGTTAATATTATAATCAAATTGTATAGAGTTTTACCTACGAGTATATATCATTATTTTGCAATGTTATTAATTTTTGCTTGCAATTGCATTGCGAGTACTTACACTCATGTAAATTTTAAGATCATCTGCAAAAAGTAACTGGTAATAACTGATTACTGTTGTTATATCATTTATGAAAATTATAAAGAACAGCGGTCCCAAGTTGGACATCTGTGGAACACCTGATATTGATATAACATATATGTTGCAGAATTTAATATAGATTTAAATAAATTTTATTTTAATTTATAGTATTTGAAATCACGCAGAAGCATTTATTTTCAAATACTTCATTGATTTCTCCTTAGTTTATTTGCAAATAATATTTTTGTATTTAAGAATATATATTGTATTGTCATTATATTGCAAATAAAAATTATTATTATTTAACTTGCTGCATCCTGACAAAAATGTTGCTTGTCCATATGTAATTTTTTTTATATGGAAATTTTTAGAAACTGGAAGTGCTGAAAATAAGGAATGGAGTACACCTAGAGTGTTGGACGAGGCGATTCGAATTGAAATTCTTGATAACGTTGGCATGGACCTAAATGCTTCAGTGAGAAGAGTTTCATCTTCAGCGAATGTTTCTGTTAATGCAGTGCACAAAATCTTGAAGCTACACAAATTTTATCCATACTAAATGCTTTCCGTCCAAGCACCATGCGAAGATAATTTTGATCGATGAGTGCAGTTCTGCGAAATCATGACTGAAAAAAATTAATAGGCACAAAATATCTATAACAAATATCTGCTTTAACGATGAGTGTACCTTCTATCTTCACGGATTTGTCAATAAATAGACAGAATTGCTGATACTGGGATACTGAAAATTCCCATTTGTATGGTGAAGTCCACACACAGAGACTAGAGAAAATAAATGTTTAGGCAGGTATTTGGAGGAATTTTTTTCATTAATGAAAATCTTACGGGTCCGTTATATTCGAATATTTTAGAAAATACATTGATTTATTACTCACGAAAAGTATAGAAAATTAGCAAGATGCAGACAATACTCCGGTAATAATAAAGAAAAAAATGGATTTCTAACAAGATAATGCCCCGCCACATTATATTTTACAGGTAAGGCAATGGTTAAATGCAAGGTTTCCAGAAAGGTGGATAGGCAGAAGAGGTTTCATGGAATGGCCTGCTTGCTCCCCCGATTTATCTCCCCTTGATTTTTTCTCTGGTAACATTTAAAACCAATTGCTTACAAGACGCCGTTTAGGGATATTGAATGTTTCAAAAATGGAATACCTCAGAAATGTCGAGGCATCTCCCATGAAACTTTTGTGTTAAATAAAATCAGAATTTAAACAAAGGGGCACCCACTTTAAAAATTTAATAAAATAACACAATTTTAGTTAACAAATTGTAAGATTAAATACCCATAATTTCCTCAAACAACCGATTGCAAAAAATGAAAAATTGTTGTATTCGCGATAGAATAGATTGATGATATATGAAAAGTGGGATGGTTTCTTTTAATATTTTAAAGTTGTGGTGCTGTGAGTTAGGGAGTGAATTGATCATTATTGCTTAAGTGTCATTTTATTACATACCGTATAACCATGAAACCAGGTACTCCCCACTTTTTTCTTTATTTTTCAAGATAAAATTTTTTAAATTAGGGTGCAGGATTTTGGCATAAAAAATACATTTTTTGATCTAACCAGATCCAAAAACACCCCTTCTATTTAACCGGAAGTACTGGTAACTTTTTTTTATTTTATTTATTTTATTTTATTTTTATTTTTTATTATTTTGTTCTTTGCTTAGACATTTCATAGCGTCCTAATATTTTTTGTTAATTACTGAAAAAAATGCTAATTCTTCATTATGTCATTTCGAACTTCAAACTGCAATTTCAAGTCCATATATGGACCGATTTTAAATTTTAAAATTGTGATGGAAAGTTAATTTAAAGCTCTACAGAAGGCATGTAAAAATGTACAGGGTACCATAAAAAAAACGAGTTTTGGGCGTTTGGTTTTTACAAAATATTTATTAAAAAAAAACGACATAAATTTATTAAACTGGAAAAAAAGTCATTTGTTTTGGGTGAAAAATGTTTAAAAATAGCTTTCGGTTAATACCTAGCTGATATGAACTTTAATAATGACATTTATGACCATTTGAAAAAATTGATAAAATTCAGTTGTAAATTTAAAAGTTCTTTGGCCACCCTGTATATATTTAGGAAGTTAAAATGATTGACTATCATCACACAGAGATGTCTCATAACTGATACTAACATATTTTTTCTTAAAATCGATAATTGTGACTGTATGGATTGTTTTAATATACACGTGTAAATGGCATAATTTCAACAAAAAAAATCATTACATCCAAGTGGTTGAGAGAGAATCAATAATAATGGAAAGAGGCCACAAAGACGTTTCAAAAAAATGTTCTGATATACATGGCATTCCATTTTAAAAAATGTTAGTTGATCCTGTAGAATCGACTTGGCTCACCCTGTATATTCGAAAATAATTTCCGGTTATAGACATTTTCGTCTAGTTTATTTAAGTTTTTAAATCATGTGATTAGCTATCATAGAACTTGATATATCGAAATCGGACGCACTATTGCCCCACCCTGTATATAAAAAATACTTCTATTGTGAAGGAAAGGAGAAGTTTGTTTTTTTTCCTCGAAATCCTTTCACGGCTTAGAGAAATAAAAAGTCTATGAGTAATAATAACACTGACTTTGTTTTCTTTGGTAAAAATCCATCAACTACGAGTGATATACATCATAACGATTAATTGTTCCGATAATCAATGTTTTTTAATCATCCCATATATAACACAAGTTCTATTTCAATCTTTTCATGTATCAATGGTTACCGGCAATCTGGCAACATCGCTCAGCACTCGACATCTTATCGACCCGGCTGGAACAGCATCACGACACCACCAGTCGTACACCGTAGTATGCACGGATGCAGGCCTTGACATCAAGTAACCGACTAAACCTACTCTCAACCTAGCTCTAGGACGCCATAAATAAAAACTCCTCGCTTCTTGTTCTACATTTTCTTTTGAATTTTCACAGGAATGAACTTCCGTAATTATTTCTTGCTACTCATTCTTCTAGAAGAGAGTTTTATTCTGTTAAAATTTCATTTAAGTAACGGAGATAGGAATTTTTTATAGAAACTGACAGAAAAACTATCAAAATATGTTTTACACAATATTCTTAATTATAAATAAATTATAAAATTTATGAATGATTTGCATACTAATATATTACTAACTTGCCGGTAAGATTAATATTAAGAAATAAATCAATAACATACATTGTATCTGTAAAGTAACGTTTTTCAAAAATGTTTGTAAAATCGACAATTTTTTTAAATGGCAATTCCCATTTTTGATAATACCATTTGAAAGAGTACATTTTTTTAACTATTCATCATCAGGCCATAAAAAAAATTTTTTTGAGAAAAAACTATTTTAGATGTATATGAAGATTTATGTATAAATTTATTACGACCGTTTAAAAAAAAAAAAAAAATTATGAAAATCGCTGACAAATCAAATTACAAACTTTGCCGTAATTTCTGTTGATCACATTAAAAAAAGAAACAAAAAAGTGTCTATTTATATAAAACTTTGCATTTTAAGTAGCCCAATAGGAAATAAACCAACGGGGTTAAATCCAGCGATCTAGCGGGCCAATCGATAATTCCATTTCCTCCTATCCACCTGCTAGGGAAAGTTTCATTTAGTTAATTACGAACACGAGCCGCCTCGGGTGTAGTAGCATCATCTTGTTGAAAAATATTAACGTTATGAGAGATACCAGGATCTTTCCTGAAATAAATTTCTCCAGTCAGAATGTTTTTCGTGTGAAGTAGATTGGAACCTTTGATGCGAAGCTAATACTGACGTGGTTTTCCACAGAACACCAAAACAGCATATACTGTAATCAACCCGCTTTTCGACAAAAAGTTAGCATCATCTGGAGAAATTAACCCTATGCTAACGATCTATCCTCTTTACATATAAACTATTGTTACGGTTCGTTGAAATGCGACTAACTAACCAATACAGCGAAATATATGGTATTGGCTTTCTGTCACTATTCATACTATTTCTACACTTTGTAATTTTCAAGCTTTTAAATGTATTTCGCTGTCTAGTATTTGTTAGATTAATAATTAAACTTAAATTACTACTATCCAGTTTATGGTTGTTCTCAAACGCATGTTGAGCAATACTAGACTTATCTGTTCTACCATATTTGAAATGAGCCATAGGCTTCTTCGAATTGATTACAGTTCTTACAGCCTATTTAGTAATTCCTCGACTTTTCTTTTGTTGCAGTTTTATCTTTTAGATTGCCGAAAAGTTGTGGTAATGTAATTTCCGATGAATGAACAACTGTCATACCTGTATCTTTAAAAATTGTGTCAATATGTGTATCGAGGGTCGTACAAATTTTGGATTTTGACTTTCATTTTAAAAGGTCAAGAAATTTCGAAGTCTATTTATGGTTCCTAACTGTTTTATCAACCAACTTACATAATATCCATTACTCACAGCTATATCCTTAATCAATGTCTTTTCTTTTTCAAACTTCTCCTGATTGAGGGGGAGCTTAATAGGAGATGAACTAGAAAATTAAATCTTGCCATTTTGTCTGAGAGAGGTCCTTAGGGATGTATCTTAAAGTACTGGTATTTTTTCTGTATATGTCAAGTTCTCACTTATTTTCGCTATTTCTAATTCTTAGTATATTTAAAAATAATAGTTGCCCACAGTTTTTAATTTCGTATATGAAATTAACTGACGCAAACGACTGACTTTAATTTAGAAACAAAATTGTTGATATCAGCGACTTGTATCAAATGCTACAAAAACATCATCCATTTACCTGGGGAAATACTCGAATTCTTCTTTTGCTTCTGTTTCCAATCTGTTCATGAAGATAGTGGCAACGTATGGTGACAAACAGTTACCCATATCTGTCTCTTCATGTTGTTCGAAGCTTCATTGAATCGAAAGCAATTTCGTTTTATGCAAAGTTTAGTGAGTTGAATAAATTCATTTACTACATCTTGATTGAGATTGTTTGATTCGAATAAATTCTCAAGGTAGTCCAAAGTCTGTGGTATCGTAACAGTTGGAAACAATGAACAAACGTCAAAGGAGATCACAATTTCACCTTCTTGCAAGTGGACATGTTTCAACTTATTAATGAAATTATTGAAATTAGCCATAGAGAAACTGGGTGGTGCAATAGGTAAACTTTCGAACTCTTCTGTTAACAATTTTGATAGATGGTAATTCGGCGATCCAATTGCTGAAACTATAAGACGCACCGACTTTCCTCGATTATATAACTTAGACAAACAATACAATCTAGGAACACATTAGATACATGTAACCTCCCAAATATAATTATTGAAGTAAGAAATGTACTTAAATTCTGTAATAATTTTATTACTCCAGCTATAAATGCAAGAAATATTAGTTTTCTTAATCAAATTGTTATGTAACATACTACAAATTATGGTGCTATATATGTAAAATGATGTGTTCTCTCAAATGGCACTATCAGAAATAGGGGTTGCCATTTGTCGGTAACATAACTTTCACAAACATTTTTGAACAAAATTTTGTTTCCAACTAGATTTCCTAAACGTTTCTCTAAAAAAACTACTGTTTGATTTGGATAAAAAAAACGGATTTCGAGAAAAATGCACTTTAATTACAGACCAGGTGATGCCTCCACTATTTTTTCGAGAGAAAGTAATCATTAATTGAAATGTCGAAAACTCCTAGTAAATGATGGTTACGACGAACCACTATGATATTTGAACTCGTTAACTTAAAAGGTTACACAGGCCTACGAAAATAAATGTTCTGTCCTAGAGATCAGACCCAACTTTTCCCATGTATTTTTATGCGCTGAAACCGAATTTGGCAAAAAGATTTTTTTTGACGCGTCAATTTTTCTCTACGACTCTCTATAACCCCCTAAGGGTTTCTTGGGTTGCCGATCACGAATCTGAAGTCAAAAGTAAATTTTGACATAACGACAGCTGTTAACAAGCTGTCAAATTTCATGAGAAATGTAAAATCAATATTTGGAGCATATTATTAAATTTTTTTGGGCTGCTGATCATGAATCAGAAGTCAAGAATAAATTGACTTTTTACATTTTTCATGAAATTTGACATCTTGTTAACAGCTGTCATTATGTCAAAATTCATTTTTGACTTCTGATTCATGATATCTAATAAAATCTAATAAAACTTAATAATATGCTCCAAATATTGACTTTTTACATTTTTTAATGTAGCTTATTACCATAAAAAACCTGTGAAATTATCAATGAGGTCACAAATGAAAACAAAAAAAATATGATAATATAAATAAGGAAGGAATAATTCCAAATATCCAGCAGGAGATGGCCGACAATTTTGATAAATTTTTTATAGAAATTGGACAAAAATTCACAAAAAATATTGATCAAATGAATCATGACGTATCTAATCAACAAAATTTAAACATTGTACACTCCATGTTTCTAGAACCCGTAGACAAGGTAGAAGTTCAAAAAGTTATATCTACTCTAAAAATTAATGCCTTACCAGGAAAAGACGGCATATCGGTCAAGTTAATAAGCTGATAAGGAAAGATCTCAGCGGCCCTCTTACACGTATATTTAATTTGTGTTTTTCTAATTCAGTAGTCCCCAAACAGTTTAAGGAAAGCATTTGTATTCCCAATAAACAAAGATGGGAAAAAAGAAGAAATGACTAATTATCGACCGATTTCCTTAATAAACTACATAGCCAAAAGTTTTGAAAAATGTCTAAACAATCGACTGCGCGTGTTCTTTGACAATAAGATAATCTCAACAAAATAATTTGGATTCCAAAAAAATATTGGAACAGAACAGCCCCTCCAAAAATAAATATCGAGTATTCTAGACCATTTTCATGAAAATGAAAAACCATTGCTATTTTTCTGGACTTAAAAAAGGCTTTCGAAACAGTGTCACATTCAAAATTGCTAGAAAAACTAAGCGACATTAGTGTAAAGTGTAATGTACTCAAACTGTTTCAATGATACCTACTAAATAAATGTCAGTAAGTGCGAGTAGGAGAAGCATTTAGTTCCACAGGGAAGTAAAAATGGGTGTGTCGCAGGGCATAATTTTAGGTCCTACTTTAATCTTAATATTTATAAATAACTTATTAAATTTTGGGAACGAGCGCAACAAAAAGATAAAATAGCATTAAATAATGTTAAACACTAGCTTGACAAAAATCAATTAAATTAAATATTTCTAAAACCAAATATATGGCATTTTCTCTCACAAGTGCAGGATTATCTCGTAATCTAGAACCAATAGTCATAAATAGCTCGGCAGATGTTGTTGAAAATGTTGCATATACAAAATATTTAGGTATTTATTTGGACCAACATGTAAGATGGCAAACACAAATTAATAACGTAAACAAAAAAATTAGGAACATTTTATATATATATATATATATATATATATATATATATATATATATATATATATATATATATATATATATATATATATATATATATATATATATAATTCTATATCCTAAGAAACATATTAAACAACAAAGTTCTCATTATTATATACAACAGCTTGGTTGCATCTATACATAGATACGGAATTAGTGTATGGGGTTCTGCATATAATAATGTTCTGAAATATTTACAGGTGACACAAAATTACATATTAAGAACAATATTTAAAAAACAAAGTAGACAAAGTGCGAAACTTCTATTTATAGACAACAATTTGCTGGATTTAAAAAGGTCTGTACATGCTATTTGTTGTAGAGTATATACATAGTCAAGGGACTATCTCTAAGGTGAATCATATATATCAAACAAGAGCAAACTGTAATGAGCTATATACTTATAAAAAAATGAATAGAACCATATGTCAAAATATAGAATTCAATGGAGTAAAACTACACAACGGATTGCCGTATGAAATAAAAAATTTACCCAAATACAAATTTAAAATCCCGGATTAAAAATTATATATATATATATATATATATATATATATATATATATATATATATATATATATATATATATATATATATATATATATATATATATATATATATAATACAGTGAAATCTCTCGTAACGGACACCTCCAATGAACGGACAACTCTATTAAGCGGACAGTTTTTCATGGTCCGGAACTGCATAATAGGAAATTCCATATAAGTGAACCTCTATTGAGCGGACTCTCTCTTGGGCGGACGCGGACGCGACGTTTTTATACAAAACGTGGCAAAGCTCTCCCTTAAACGGACACCATAAAATTATAAAACATTGCGCAACATCGTATCAGCTCGGGCTTTCACCGACTGCAAGCGTAATTTCCTGTCCGCTCGGCTTAGTATTGTGCTTAGTCTTTGATTATTTAGTTTTGAACTTTTGTTCCCAAGTTTTGCTATGATTGTTATAAATGTACTAGATGCTGGCTGTTTTATAAAAACTGCTTGGCAGAAGGTTACAGCTGAGACAATTCAACATTGTTTTCGTAAAGCAGGATTCTCCCTTGAAAACAACCGAAGAACCATAGAATCCAACGATTTTTCGGCAGAAGATGACCTTCCTTTGTCTACCTTATGTGAAATATGGAAAACCTCTGAAGAAATAGGCATTGATTGCAACGATTTGGATGAGTTTATTAACATCGATACCAATTTAATATTAGAAGATGATAATGATCTAGTTTCTGCCGATTATATACCAGTACAAACCGAAACCGCGAACATTTCTGATGTTTCTGATGAAGAAGCAGAAATAATTAGTAATCAAACAAATAATGTAACAAATTATCAACAAGCCATTCGTTTGGTAAAGGATTTACAAGAATTCTCCAAAAACAAGGAAGATTCTAGCGCAATGGAGATGTTACCTGACTTAGAATTACATTTTCAAGATGGAATGTTTAAAACAAAAACGCGCCAAACTACGTTATTTGAGTTCTTCAGTGTACCATAATAAATGTTGTTTATGATTTTATTTAATATATAGTTAATATTATGTACCTTATACGTTTTTACTAATAAATATGTACATTAAATAAATGTGGCATTTCATTACAGTTTCTCATGAGCGGACACCTCCATTAGGCGGACATATTTTGGCAGTCCGAAAGGTGTCCGCTTAAGAGAGATTTCACTGTATATATATATATATATATATATATATATATATATATATATATATATATATCGTGGGGGTTAGAATCAGAACTAGCCTAAGTCCATTTTTAGCGAAATTGAGTTAAGCTCATATTATCTATCTAGACACTTCTAAATATTTGCTGTAGAAGTATTATAAGTCCATGATTTGAATTTACCGCCTAAAATGTCAAGAAACTGTTGGTATCCTATCTACACTTCGTTTTAAATATTGAGAACAGAACTATACCATCTAGAATATTTGTCTATTAAATTGGTGCAGAAGTATCCTATGTCACCTAATAGCACAGCATAAAAAGCAACTTCGACTACTTCTGTTTTCATATTGTACGTTTCTGATCTTTAGGTTAGCGTTTAGTGTCTGTGCTATACTATGATGGAAAACATGTCACGAAGTGCAAAAATATTGGAATTATGTCAAAAAAAGTTCAATAAAACAGGTAAGCGCTTTTAGTATATTTATTTTTATTATCTGTAACATTAACTATATAGATATAATAAGTTTAAAATCAATCAATACTGATGAACTGAATTTGAGGTTATGCCTATTTTTGATCAATCATTGTGAACTACGACAGCTGTCACTGTTATTTTTTGTAGAATCACTTAATGTCAGTCAAGAAAATGTATGTAACAAGAAAAGTAGACAATATAGTTATTTTTTGATGGATTAGTAGTACCAGATGAAACTGTTATTGAAAGTCCTTTTTTGAGCGGCCAAGCTAATGATCATATTTTAATGGAATATAATGGTGAAGCTATTGAAAGTAAACTTCTAAATCGTCGTAAGCCTAATCAAATTAATGATATACTAGTTTTCATACAACCAACACAAACAGCAGGCAAGTAAAAGTACTTATATGACTTAATACTAATAATAATATACATGGTATTTACAGTAGAAACCGGCAGTTTAGAAATTGAGTGTGAAGAAACTGAAAATAATGAGGCTGAAGTTTTTAAGAAAAAGAAACAAGAAAAAGAGTTAGAAATGAAACACAATGGCGTAGAAATGAAATTCGTATAAAAAGAAATAGAGGAGAACCATACATCAATTGGAGAAATAAAGACGTACAGAAGAGAACGATGCGAAAAAGGTTGTAGAGAATGTCGACTTCAGTGCCACACCAAATTGTCCCATGATCAACGAATGTCTTTGTTAACAGTTATTGGAATAGTTGGTGATGTAAATCGGCAAAGAGATTTTATTTATAGACACATAACAGTAAAACAACCATGTCGCGTAAGACTAAGAAAAGTTGATGATAATCAAGCTGTAACGGCCACAGATTCTAAAAAGAAAGCATACTGTGTCTTATTTTTTACCTTGTGGCAATGACAATATAGAAAAGGTATGTCAAACTTTTTTCCTTGACACTTTTTGCATATCCAACCAAGTTGTTAAAACCATTATCAAAAGGCTGATCCAGCAGTTGGGTCAATTGAAAAGGATATGAGAGGTAAAAATATGTGTACAACTAAACTACCAAAACCCGTTGAAGAATCAGTAATTGCACACATTAAGAGTTTTGACAAGATGAAAGTCATTATTGTCGAAAAAATTCTAAAAAAGAATATTTGCCCTCCACTTTAAACGTTAAAAAAATGTTTTTGTTGTATTTAGAATTTTGTAAAGCGAGACAGATTAAAAGAACAGCAAAGGAATCCATGTATCGACACATATTTTGCACTAAATTTAATTTGTCTTTCTTTAAACCCAAGAAGGATTTGTGTTCACTTTGTGATAAATTTAAAAACTCTAATGAAACTGAAAAACAAAGTATGCAAGAAGAGATAGAAATGCATATTTTTAATAAGAATGCAGCACGTATCCTCAAAAACGAGGATAAAGAGAGAGCCAAGAATGATGCAACGTTCTGTACTGCAGTATACGATTTACAGCAAGTCCTGCAGTGCCCAAAAACTGACAATTCATTGCTATTTTATAAAAGCAAATTAGCTGCATATAATCTTACCGTATATGAATTGGGTAACAGCACCGGCCACTGCTACATGTGGAATGAAACAGTCGGAAATAGGGGATGTAATGAGATAGGAACCTGTGTCTTAAAGTTTATTAAAATGAAAAAGGAACAAGGTGTGACAGAATTTTCATTTTTTCTCAGACAACTGTTGCGGCCAAAACAGAAACCAATTCATTTTTGGTATGTATATGTATTTGTGCTGAGAACTGGAATATTAAAATTACGCACTCGTTCTTAGAAAAAGGACATACCCAAAACGAGGGCGACTCGATACATAGTACTATCGAACGACACAGTATGCACATCCCAGTTTACATTCCTAGTCAGTGGTATACCATTGCAAGAACTGCTTGCCGAAAAAACCATATGCAGTAACAGAACTCACAAATTTTTTTGACTTAAAAAAGTTAACCACAGAAACTACAAATAACATGAAAAAAATTAAGTTAAGTCATGTTAAATCTATAATAATTGAACGAAAGAAACCAATAAAGATCAAATATGATTTTTCCAAAGATTTTGAAGAAATAGAAGTCATTGGGAAAAGAAGAAATATAAAACAGATCGAAGGGTATGAACTGTCTGATTTGCATGCCGAAAAACTTCCTATTTCTACAAAAAAATTTAATGGGTTAAAGTTCCTTTGCCAACAGATGGCAATTCCCAAAGAATATCATGAATTTTTTCCTTAATTTAAAACATAATACAACAATGAATAATACCGATGAAGATTAAAAATAAAATTTTGTATCTATTAAATAAGTTTTCTTTAATAAACAAAAAATAATGTTTTATCTTTTTTTTTTTAAATATTCCAAAGTCCAATATCTAAAAATAATGAATTATTCAGTGCAGTACTAGCCATAAATACATTATTATACGGATAGAACAATTCTGTTCCAAGTTTTTTAGTGCAGGGGTAAGCCTAAGTCCGTTAATATTTTATTAATAATTAATTTCATCAATAATCGTTATTAAAGTCAATATTATAGTAAATGTCTCACAAAGTTTAGTGTACATGCAGTAGTAGGTCATAAACTAATAAGTCAATTTATTTTTGTACAACGAATAATACCTATTTACAACTTTTAAATTGCTCTACTGAAAATTCTACAATTTGGACTTAGGATACTTCTGTTCTAACCCCACGATATATATGTATATATATATATTGTCCCATATATATATATATATATATATATATATATATATATATATATATATATATATATATATATATATATATATATATATATATATATATATATATATATATATATATATATATATATATATATATATATATATATATATATATATATATATATATATATATATATATAGCCAAAATACTGTATAGCCTAAACTACTGGCACAAACAAGTACTCTTAGGTGTCAGATTTTTTTTGCACTATAAAATGTAATTAAACAAACTATAAAATGATTGTAAAATGTTGGTATATAATGTTTATTAATGTTTAATGAAAGATTATGCAATTTAGTGTTAAGTTTGTTATTATCAAATAAATAAATAAAGAAATAAAAATGTGTTTTGAAAGATGTGAACACATCTCACATGAGAAAATTTGGTATATTAATAACTAAACACCAAAGACAAAGGGGTTATTCCAACCTTCCGCGATTAATTCTGAATCTAAATACAAGTATCTAAACAATATGATATGTCATATGTTTCTCAAACACAATTTCTGATAATAAAGTAACAGTTCAATTTTAACTTTATCTCAGCAACCTTGAGACAGACAATACAAGCTGTAGAAAGTCTCTCAAAAACTATTTGTAGAGTAATAAAAAGCTGTTAACGTCGCGTCGTCTCAAGGATTTTAGAAGTATAAAGAAACCGTATATATTATAGAGTCCCTAATGGAACATTAAGCAAGAATTATGATTTAACCCGTTTCTTATGTTTTATACACGCGGTTATAATAACGAAGCTCTGGAAATTCTAAAAACCATAAAACAAGGAGGCACTTAATTAAGGAGAAATAGTAGTACGTGGAACAAATGACTGCAACAATGATTTTTTTTATTGTTATTTAAGTAGTGTTATTCCAGTCAACATAATAACAATATACATAAATAATATTATAATACTAGAAAAAAAATTTACATTAGAGTGTTACTTTTTTTGTTAATATACTTGAATTATTTGAACTCAGCAGGTCACGGTTCAAGCCCACAAATTTTACTTAAATGACATCTAACAATCTAAGTGAATAGTTTTTCGACATATAGCGTACCAACCTTAGCTGCAAATAATTAATCAAATGATGGGTACTAAAAAGTACCTATGTTCGCATTTTACCAATCTGTAATCACTATGAGCTGTAACTTTTTATTACCCGTTTAATATTCCAGAGATAGAACTATTTTATAAATACAAGCAGAAAGGAAGAAATTAGTTAAAACAGAAATAATAGATCTGTTTACAAAAAATATTGTCTTCTATCCTTCTGCAATAGAAATTGTCTTAATAAAGAAAAACAAGAATGGTGCTGCTGCTTAATTGAAATTTATGGACACACAATCAGTAATAAAGGAAGTAACGTAAAGAAAGTTAACATTAGGGCACGCATCGTGATTTCGTTGTCTTAAATATTCAATCCTTCTTAGTGTTGTTATTCAGCTTCATAGGTATTTTAGATCTTGCATACCATCTAAAGAATGTTATAGACTTGGATGATAAGGTGAATAAATAATTACAATCTGCAATAGTAAATGATACATCAGGTCTTGTTGTTGTACCAACAAGTCATGTTTCTCAATGAGTCGCTGATAATGTAGACTATAACATTGTCACCACCATAAATAGTCACAACACATTTCACGAAATGGAAATGATAAGGTGCACATCTGACCATTAATTAAAAATTTCTTTTGTTAAATGGAAAAACAAAACAACTTCAATTTCACTTCAGCGCATCTGACATTTCAGCAAAAGCAAAAGAACCACGTTACTTCATTCAATGTCCAAATACGATCTACATGAATCAGTTCACATTTGAATCGTTACTTTATGAATCAGTACACCAATTGTAGTGTACAAGTAAATTATTTTAGCAACTACGTCCTGGCTGGTTAGAATATGCAAACTGTTGTCGTTGTTGGTCAACATTCTTTCGTATCAGTCCTTCCCTGCCAATGCTAAAATTAATTTCAACATCTCACAGCTGTGTTTACATAACGTTGAAATTTGTCTGTGCCTAAGTAGAGAGTATATGACTACGCCAATTATCACTTTTGGTCAATGCCTGTGGATAAAAACAATGAAGTAGTTTTCGTTAATCCTGAAGAATATGCTAATTTTGTCATTTGTCTTCGCGAATTCATACATTAATATCGAACATTGAAGCAAGTTGTAGTTTAATAGGTGGTTTTGATATTAAGAAAACCTTGCAAGACATATACGATGCAGATATAATGCTCTCTCTACCTTATATTTACATTTAAAGCTTATTCATGTGCTTTTCGAAGAGATTTTTATTTCACCAGCAACAACTTTATTTGGCAAAAAATTAATTGTTTATAACTTATAAAACAGTAAACACAAAACAGTTTTCAGACAAAATTAATGTACAACATATTTTTCATACGCTTAAACGTTGTAACTTGTTGCTGATTAAATGTCATTTGTTTAGGACTATCAACAGAGAGTGATTATTTAAGTGTATTTAAATTAAATCTTTCTATTTGGCAGTTCTCCTGATATCTGGTATATATTTTTGACCTTTCGTTAAGAAAATTTTACAAATACTGACGGGCTAAATTATTTGCTATTTTGTATAGCAGCACTAAAACTGGTTGTTATATATTTAACCATTTTAAATTAAAAAACAATTTTTTTTTTGGTACATATAAATCATAAAAGTATTCTCAAAATATTGTTTTATAGAATCTGAACCCTATAAATATATCACTTCCTACAAGATATTACTAAAGAAAGACATACATAAAATGTGGAAAACATCATTAAAATTTTTTCCCAATCAGAGGGGTTATTTGAAATTATAGGAATATAGTCAGTTTTTTCCTATTTTGCATAAAAACTCTGTGTTCAGGATAATTTAAAAGTGTGTCCAAAACATTACTTAAATCTTTTATTTAATCCAGAGTTTATTTCGATATTATTTACCTTAACAATTTTTTTTTCATAAACGTTTATTAATTATATTTGGTGTCCATTTACACTTAGTTTTCAATTTGTTATTATACAACTTTGTATATAAATATTTTTAAGGCCGTGGTATTTACTACTTCAGTATTTTTAATTTACATTGATATATTGATTTATTTATTTACAAAACAATTATACCCATTGCAAGTATCATTCATATAAACAAAAAATAAGAGAGGACCCAAAATACCACCTTGATGAATACCAAGATCACTTTTAACTTATTAAATAGAACATCATTGAACTTGGTTCTACTACCTACTAAATAGTTTTCAATCCAAGCCAACATCTTATTTTTTACACCGTAAACCT
Source organism: Rhamnusium bicolor (assembly GCA_029963845.1). NCBI lineage: Eukaryota > Metazoa > Arthropoda > Insecta > Coleoptera > Cerambycidae > Rhamnusium > Rhamnusium bicolor. Next base: position 232,910 of record JANEYF010000571.1, on the reverse strand, counting down.
TAAATTTTTTTATCGACGCTTGTCTGTTAATTGTCTCAAATTCTCGTTGTATTCAGTAAAAATATTAAGAACCATATCACCATTTTGTCTCTATTTTGAACATACTATGCATTGGTGTGTCACAAGAATATTATTGTCGAAATACATACTGTTTCCTGTATGATATTTTTAATTACTGTTCTCTTGGTTGCAACAATTTTGATTTTGAATATGAATTTGAACTTTACATTTAGGGTAAATTCTTTTATCAAACTACGCATTTTTACTTATCACAATTTTTTCTTACTTTTCTTAAATAGTATTCTAATTCGTGACCGAAATTTCAGAACTTTTAAAACGAATTATATAAATTTTTTTGAATTAATCTAAACGTTGATTTCTTCTAAGGCGAATAATTTGTTTTGATAAATATATTTACAGTTTGTGGAAATATTCACTGAAATTCTATAAATAAATTCGGGGCTGATAATTGCGAAATCTATAGAAATACAACATGAATATTAAGAAACTTGATTAATAACTCAGTAGAAACCATTTTCGGTGACGTCTGAAATGTGCAAAATGTACTGAATATTAAAATGGAGGTGTACTCGCCTTGAATAGATAATTACCCTGTAAGTAATACGTCTTCGCCTCTTGTCCTATATTTTCTTTAAATTTAGTGCCGCTTATAATTATGCCTCGGAAATTATCCAAGAAAATTTCAATTATATCTCAAGTTCAAATTTTTAATGAATGCGGGCTGCGGGCTGATATTTTGTGGGCGGATCTTTTTGTTTCCTTATAACTCGGAGGCTTATTTATATCTCCAAATAGATTTTATATAGGGTGAGTTCACATGGAGGAATTTGCTAGATGTGACTGCAAAAAAAGTTTTTAGGTGTCAAAGTAATACTTTTCCGTCCAACCCGAATTTTTGTAAACTTAAATTTCCCATATTAGATGTCACTAGTCGGTGAGGCAAAGTTTAGTTTGACTTCGTTTTTGGTTAAGTAATTTTTCCATTAAAGCTAATACAAATATTAAGTAAATTTTTTTTATAATAGCAAATACCGGCCATATTCTATCAACTTTGATAATAAACTAAAAAATAACGACAAATTTGTATATTATTTGTTTAAGAAAAATTACTCATTTCAAGTAAATTTTCCTACCTGAAAATAATTTCCCGTTTCACTGGAAATAATAGCAAATTTTAATTATGACATGCCGTATATTTTTACAATTTTGTACGGTTTTTAAATTAGTTGTATCTATATGTATGAAAGAAATTTTTTTGACATTTCTGTAATTTATAATTACAAACAATTTGAATATTTCATACATAAATTTGGGTTTGATTTTATATATCACATTAAGTATTGAAGTTTTTTTTTATAACTAGTGTTATAAATAGTTAATTGTACATGATGCAAAAACTAGGACTGATCCCAGATACCGCACTGACATACACATGATATTATGATAAATGATATACCGATGGTTCCCAGAATAAATATAGTTTAAAAAAACTAAAAAACACGCTTTTAAAGCACATCAAACTAAAAAGTGAAAAATAATTATTAATATAAACTGAAAACAATAATGAACGAAAAATACTAGTATTATTGTGAAAAAAGCGTGGGTTGCTCGATATACGAAAAATAGGCACAAAGCGCCCCACGCTTTTTTCACAATAATACTAGTATTTTTCGTTCATTATTGTTTTCAGTTTATATTAATAATTATTTTTCACTTTTTAGTCTGATGTGCTATGAAAGCGTGTTTTGTAGTTTTTTTAAACTATATTTATATTGCTTATTGATGCTGATATTATAACATTACGATCCAACAGATATTTCTGAAAAAAAAAACATTTTTTTATTTCAGCCATGGGATTTGACCTCACGCCGAGGAGTCCGCCGTTTCGCGTCGACTAAGACTTGCCCGCTCGGCCAACGACCGAACTGAAAATCACGGAATATACTTACAATATTAAGCCTCTTGCTCTCACGCAGAGGATACGTGAGGAAAGGATTGGCGATCCTGATCAGGATAATGATATAAACTTATCAAATTATTGTATTGTTACCGGTTCTTCGTAAGTGTACAAAGTTTCAATTAAATCTGTCCGTTTAAAGTGGGTCATAATCGAGTCCAAAGAGTCGGTTACAAACAAACAAACAAACAAACAAACAAACAAACAAACAAACAAACAAACAAACAAACATACAAGTGAAGCTAATAAAAGCGTGTTAAAAAAGAAGTTAAGTTTAATTTCGGGTAAAATTAGTAAAGCATATTTAGGTAACAAGATATCTGTTATCTGCATATATGTAAAAACAGTTAATACCTGCCAGTACGTAAGAAAGTATAATTATTCCCCAAATTTAAAAGTATTATGGTTTAATCCTGATTCGTCAATAATCTCTAAACTTTAATTATTAATTCCAGTGAAAAATACCATTTTTTGTCTTTACTCATTTTTCCCGGAAACCATGGATATTACCTTTTAATTGGTGATTTTGTAGTATCCAAAATAACAGAAACAATAAATATTTCACAGACACAGCACACTAGTAATTTCTAGAGGTCCAATAAATTAGCAGCATCTGTTCTAGAAAGGATCTTCAGGAGTTAACTTTTTGACGCCTGTCGCTTAAAATTCATTTATAAGAAAAACGACCTTTCAAATTGTACACAGGCAACAGTAACATATTTAAAATATATGATGTTATTCAGGGAGGGCACGTCTATACTGGGTTGAGAAAAGGCTACCTCTTTACCTAGAAGTAGGTCCACAATATCACACAGTGGTCGAAATCCGAAACTGTTTTTTAAAACTCTTTCAAATTAATTTTTCACACGTTCAGCAGTGTGCTGATAACTGAAAAATTATCTAGCGCAGAGCAAATACAATGTTTACTACATTATTTATTGCATATCCAGGTGCATACGGTTTTGTGAGTTTTTTTACTGAAAATGACTAAGTTTAACCGTCGGAAATAGAAATGGTTTATCTGAAGACGAATTATATATTCAAAATGTTATTTTAATTTAAAATATTATAAACACTTTTTATTACTTATCTAATTTTTCACTTTATTTGTTATATTACAACTAGTTTCATCCTATTCGGACATTTTCAAGTAAACAGTTTACTTGAAAATGTCTGAATAGGATGAAACTAGTTAAAATAACAAATAAAGTGAAAATTAAATAAGTAATAAAAAGTGTTTATAATTTTTTATATCAAAATGGATTTCCACAAAGTAACTTCATCTTCAATCAACTTTTTCAAAATGGTATTAATTGTTGTAGATGTTTTACTAAACCTAAAATTTATATTTTTAGTAATATTTTTTTTTTAATTTTATGTTTCAATTAAAGTTTTCAGTCAATATAAACTGTTTTTATTTATCCTGCTTAGCATAATCTTAATCTTAGACTGACTTAAAAAGAAACGAAAAATAACAAGCACCATTTTGGAAGTTAACTGAGGAACCGGATGTGGTTACCGCAGCCGTTCTAACGATCCGTATACCGTATTCGTGTGTCGTAGTGAAAGGGTTAAAAATGTCTATTTTTCACCATATTGTATACCGATGTACGATACGATATGTACGGACATGGAATGTATGATTTATTCCCGATTTTTACTAACAACCTAGAGAAATTTGAATTATTTTAATATTGTCCTACGCTTTTTTTATTTTATTAGTTCTTGCACAAATAAAATTATTGTTCAGCAAAGCTATAGTAACGAAATGGGGGATAACATCGAAAGAAATATAAACGTTCTTTACGTTGTTAGTTGAATCCTATTCCCAATGTAATAACATCAAACCCGAATTTATATAATATAATATAATAAGAATATTTTAATATCTTTATATATAGTACAAAAAAATAGTCAACAAAGAAACAGATACGGATATAATTTATATATTTAAAGTGCATTTAATAATATACTGCTCATAATATAGAAAAACTAATACCAAACACCCGTATTTCACATTTTTGAACTCAAAATTTAATAATCTATCCATACGTGTAAACAGAGTATCATGATTAACATTTGAAACTGCTGTCATTTCCGGTTTCACCGGAAGTTGATAGATGTCTTTCTTTTCTGTCATGCAACGTTAATTAAACAAGAAAAGAGATGTGAACCATGTTTCAGTGACAACCGGTATATTTAAAATTTTACGAAAGTTGCTAAAAATGCATAAAAACTATCGCAATTCAAAAAATTTCACGTAGGTAAAGTTTTCCACTCATCATTTTTATCAAGATTTAATTTCTACTTTACCTGAAATTCAACAGTACCATCATTGTTCGTGTTCTTAAGAGATAAATTGGAGGGTATTCTCATATTATCTCATAGCATTTTCTAAAACTTCCATTATATATGAGCAATTAAAAAAATCGAGTTTATTGTTTCCCTTGTAACTTTTAACCTTTTAGTCCATGTTATTTTTATATTTGGAGAGGCAAAATCAGTTTATCACTCATGTTTCAACATGCTTCAAAGTTACCTTTACTGTTTGCATGCATATTTCTACTATCTGCAAAATGGCACTAAATATAGACCACGCCACTGGCGGTTCTTCTATAGGGTCATTTGGTCAATGACCTCCCACATACAAATAAAAAAATAGAGCTATTCGTTTTCTGAAGTTTATAAATATATAATATATATATATATATATATATATATATATATATATATATATATATATATATATATATATATATATATATATATATATATATATATATATATATATATATATATATATATATATATATATTTATTTATTTTTAATATTCTTAAAAAATATATTAAAGTTTCTAGTTCATTCTATGCACAATACTATTCAAATATCTAGATCGAAGGATTTCGTATCCCTCCCAGCACCGAGCCTCTACATTCATATTCATTACATTATTCATTTATAGAATTTAAAAATCTTGTGTCAATCCACAACTTGTTCTCAAAGCTAGCTACGGACCGAATTTACAACGAAATAAAGAGAAATAGATTTATGCGCGAATTGTCAGAAAGCAAAAGAGACATAAAACACTGGCGGGGGCAATGTCCCTGACACATTTTGCGCAAACGGTAACGCACGAAGTTCATAGTAGAGCAGTCTTAATGCTGACTAGGTACGCGTTGGTCGGTAAATTCTGTCGCGTTGGTTTTAATGTTTTGAACATTTTATTAGTAATTCTCTACTTGTCGTGAAATTAAGTAAAACAGTGTTTTTGATGTTTACTATTAAATATGAGTGTTGTTCAAAATATATTAAAACTGAAAGATGGACATAAGTTGGGTTATGGGTTAATCAATCTGACTTCATTACAGTTCAAGTGGATGAAACCACGAATAGTTCCAATAAAGTACAAGTAGTTTTTGTGTTTAGATACGTTTTAGACGGTGTTGTATGTGAGAGATTTTGGAAATTTATTCAGCCTCAAGGAACGACATCGTAGCATTTGACAGATATAATTATAAAAGAGTTAGAATGTCTGAAAAGTAATGAAAGTTCTGAAAAATTGATAGCACAAAGTTACGATGGAGCATCAGCAATGAGTGGTGCTTTTGGAAGTGTACAAGCCAAAATTAAAAAAGTTATCCTTCAGCAAATTTTATTCACTGTTACCAAAAAGAACAGCCGTTTAGATAATGTTGTTAAGGTGAGATTACCTAAAGCGGCTCCAATACGATGGAATTTTAATACAAAGTGCATAGAGACTGTTTATACCTATCGAACAGAAATATTAGATTATTTAGGAAAAATCATTGATAATGAATCAGAAAAAAACACTAAACCAAGTTATTGGTTTAAAAAACTACTTAGAAAATGAACATTTTCTTTATTGGTTAAATTTTTTTCTTTTAGTTATGCCTCATTGTGATATATTGTTCAATCAATGTAATATCGATGTCATAACAGTAAATAAGTGTATTGGCGTTTTTAATAGTAAAATTGAAGACATCAGAAATAAAATTTTGAATAACTATTTGGAGGAGACATCCATGTAGTCTGCCCAGAGATGTAAAACGGAAGAATCAGTAAGGAGTATTTCATTAGAAGTTTGTGATATAATTACATCTGAGATCAAAAACAGGTTTCGTTTCAGTAATCATTTAGCAGTGTCTCAGTTATTTCACGCAGATCGATTTAAAGATTATAAAAAAAGCTTTCCTCAAGATATGTTTAAATTAGTTAAAACGGAGTATCCAGTCTTAAATCAGTTGAAACTTAAAACTGAATTAGAAGTATTATATAGCTGAGAAGATTTTTCCAATAGTGAAGGTGCAGTTGCTTTGTTACAGCTTTTTATTAACAATGATTTGTGCAATACTTTTTCTGAAAGTGTCAAACTGTTAAAAATCTTGTGTACTCTCCCTATGACTACCGTCGAAAGTGAACGTTGTTTTTCCACCTTAAAAAAGAATAAAGACATTAAGAAATACCATGGGTCAGGAAAGGTTATCTTCTTTAGCTATGCTTACCATAGAAAGGGCATTAATAAAGAAGATAAAAGACTTTAATGAAAAAGTAATTGACCACTTTGCATCTCAAAAAGACCGGAGGATCGACTTGGAATTTAAATCACTTTAAAAGGTAGGTAATACAGTAAACTTTTCTAATTGACCTCCCTATCTCTTGACCCACGAACTGCCACTGGACCACGCTGTAAAATTTTTAATAATTACCGTGGTAATAATTATTTTGACAACAAGAACTTTAGTTATAGTAACCCAAGTGACCTAATTTTTTTTAAGCTCGTCTTAAACTATAATTTTTAAATTAAAATTAGAAAACACATACCATTACACTAAGTGATGGTTAGCAATTCCGTTAGTTAATTTTTGTAATTACTAGTAATAAAAAAAAACATTTTATAGCCAGCCGTTTTTTATTTCCATATATTTTATATTGCTTCGAATACTAAAGGCAGTATACCATTAGTAAGGAGACTTTTAAGTACATTTCAATATATACAAGGTGTTAATTAATAAACCAGACATCACTTTCAAAAATAATTACTATCATCAACAAAAAAATCATGTTGTAGAGAATAATATTTTTTTTTTTAAGTAAAATAAAGCATTGAAGTACCCATTAACATATTCCCTATAAAGAGACAACCGAAATATTTAATCTAATATAAGTCATTACTTTTTCTAAATTCATTTTTATATTTATAAAATACTGTAATTTATTAATTAACATTTCATAGGATGCATGAGTAGAGTCTCCAATTTCAATTTTTGAATATTCGCGGAAGGTATGAACTAAATTGAACTCTATGTGCTGGAAAATATTGATGAGGTATTTTTGTTAACCTATAAGTAATCCCAAATGAATGATTCAAAGGTAGTCCACTGCCAGATTCTCCCAATTGACCCATCTTGCCTACCATAAGCAGTCTAGGGTAAAGTATCTTTTTTATTCAGTCATAATATTTTTAAAGTATAAAAATAATATTTTTTTATTTCATAAAACCACAGAAATTAGACATTTATAAATTTGTTTAACTTCTTGTTCTTGTTTTATGCTGAGTATACAGGTTCTGTACTGAATCAGAGGCAGGCAAGCAGTTGCTCGTCATCGTAATCATTTAATATGAGGTAAATGCACCGCTACTGATATAGAGATTTTTTTTCAGATATTTCGAAAATGGCTTGAAATATATCAGTGAGACTTAGGGTGTGTTTATTTCTCATAAGCAACCGGATTGACCTTGTACTTAATTTACAATTCAGTAACCAGTGGCATCGTAAGTGTCACAATCACCCTTTTTAATAAGAATATCCGACGCCGCTGATAACGTCAAAATATCTCAATTTTTAAAACCTACACCTATTTAAAAGATAAAAAATTTATATACATTACTGGAATAATTTCTACTAATTCGGGATAAGAATCAATCTCTTTTTTTAAAATAATGTTATTATGAAAATTAAAATGTATTTCACAATAAGCAATTCACGCTGATAACACTATCTATTAAAATTGACAGCTGATGTTTCTTCTTTACATCGATATACACTTGTGGATGTATTTTCATTAGCACCCTAGCGCATTGGAAAATATCCGGGGTCTCACGAATTTTGCGACATCCGTTTTCAATTATGTTGTGAAAAATCTGCATATTGGATACTGAATTTGAGTAGTATAGTTATTTTAGGTGTTTCCATACTTAAAAATCTAGCAAATTCAAGTCTTGAAAGCGAGTACGTCATTGAAATAATTTAAGCCGTTTCCAAAATATCTCAAAAACCGTTGCCAATTACTTCAGAACTTCCTCACCGTAGTAAAACACGACGTGTGGTGAAGTTTATAATAAAAGTAATTTCTGCGGTTTAAAAAAAGTCACATTTTTTGACGTTTCAAAAAAAGTCACTTTGACGTTTCAAAAAAGTCACATTTTGACGTTTCAAAAAAGTCACATTTTGACTTTTCAAAAAAGTCACATTGGTGGAATGTCACTAATATTTTTTTAGACATTGGGACCGATTTTGCTCATCAATGAACTTAATCTCTTCCTTGACCTCTAGAATGTTTGAAAGCTTTATCTTAAAAACTGTAGCTGCTATTGCGAACCAGACAGACACACAGATAAAAAAAACTTCTGTCTGAAATTTTGTGTATCGTCATAATTCGTCAAGATCCGTCCAGAAATGCAATAAAAATTTTCAAAATTTTTTATATATATATAATATGTAAAAGTAAATGAATTATCATAAGGATTTCAGAGTATCTAATAACAATAAAATTTATTTTTTCACTCATAAGCCATTTTTAAATATTCTAGTTTTGACAAACTCTCATTCTTTAGTTTGAGGCATTCCTAGAAGGTGAGAAAGTTTTGTGTAAATGGCGAAACAATATATGTCATGCTTTGCCTCGGAGATCGGGACTATGAATCCTAGGGTTAATGACTGTGATCGAAAACAAGCGGCGTATATTCTGGGAGAATGTTAATGAAAAAATTCTTAAAAAGCATATTGGAAAAAGCTAAAGAAAAAATATGACTCGATGTGTAAATGTCATTGAAGTAACAAGGAAACATAATTATTATGTAGAGAGAGATCAGAGATAGAAAAATTGTGATTTGAAAATATTGAAAATAATTATTAACGGTTTGCTAAAACATAAGCTTTAATAAAAATAGCATATATGGTATACTGTAGCTTTGTTGTTAAAATCTGATAAATAGGCATTTAGGTATTTGTTAATATAAATAATGAAACGTAAATATGCTCTAATAACCACTCAATTCTATCTTGAACATATTTTGTTGAAAATTCAATTACGAAAATACCTCCTTAATTAAAGACTTGTATTTGTTATATTTTTTCATATATAGTCATAAGAAATTACCACCAAACTGTTTGTTTTTTCAATAATTTATTTTATTATTAATATACCATGCAGTTATTGAATCAGTTACAATAATTAGAGCATATGTGATTTTCTTAATGCCATGATAAGCTGTTTATTTCAGAAATAATATGCATTCATTAATTATAACAAAACAGGATGTAAATCCTCGCCATTAAGTAGATTACAGCTTTCGTTGATACACTGGTTTATAAAATGAATTTTCACAGAGTGATGTTAAAGTAACCGAGCAGGAATTTGTAGTAGTTATTTATATCCGCATGGATAAAAAATTAACACAATATTCCATGTTCAGATAACAATATGGTAATATAAAGGCTGAAGAATTTTGTTATTCCTCTCGTAGTCTTTTGAAATACATATTTTATCGTGTAGTTATAATTAGGTATATTAACATATACATTTGCACTGGCTGTAGGTCAATTATTTAATAGAAAAATGTAATATTTGTCTTATTCTAATATAGAGTTTAATTTTTCTTTTAAAGTCAACATTTTCGTACTTAATATAAGGATGAATTGTATCAAAGCGATTTATTTGTGAACACTGATAAAATATAAAAACAATTGTAAACAGAATAGTCTGTGATTTGAGACACAATTATGGTTTAACCACTTTAATGCACACATGGATATATTTTTAGGTTTAAGTTGAGAATGTGCTTAACTGTGTGATTAGTTTTTTATGTATACACGCATGGTAGCAAGGATTACTGTGGAATACAGTTTGTGAGACAAAGTTTGTCTCGGTGCATTTGGGATTGCAAGTACCAAAAACAGAGTTACTATATCGGGTGGCTATTAAAAAACAAATTTTGTTTCAGGCTCCATAACTCAGGAGTACATTGAGATATTGATTTGATTTTTTTTAGTCTTAGAGAAAAAAGATCAAGGGTTGAAATCAAATTTCATAAGTGTATGCCTGTCAACAATGAAATAACATAGGTAGGTTAATCCCATATGAGTAATTATTCATGATAAAGCAAACAGAAAAATTCTCATAAAATTCCTTTTATTAATATGACCGGTTTCGTGAACAAGTAATTACTTCACATCATCAGACACAGGAATTTTTATAAATAAACTATTTTAATTTTAATTTGACTACCCTGGTTTTTTATTTATAAAAATTCCTGTGTCTGATGATGTGAAGTAATTACTTGTTCACGAAACCGGTCACATTAATAAAAGGAATTTTATGAGAATTTTTCTGTTTGCTTTATCATGAATGAAATAACATTTTAAAGCTACTATTACAAATTGACAATTTTATAAGCAGTTTAAAATGAAGTAGGCTTTTATTGAAATAAGTGTAAGTGTCAGTGACATTTCGAGGTTGTTGTAACATTATCATAACATTGACGAAAGTTTTGTCCAATTATCTAGAGATCTCTTGCAATAATGGACTCAGAGATCATTGCAACTTATTATCGAGAAAAAATTGGCGTGGTAAAAGAAATGCGGAACAATATCTTGAAAAGAGATGACTCCTTTCTAGAGATCTGTAAACTTGGCACCATAACCATCGGTGCTAATTGCTATACCATAATTTAGTACCCATTTAGCACCCTCTGAATATGTAAACAAAACAAAGGTGCTAATTGTTTTACCAAAGTTATTAATAATTATAAATTTTTGGTGCCAATTTCACACCAGAACCACAACCATTGATGGTAATTGCGAAACTTATATCATCGTTTAGCTCCCATTTAGCACCCACTGAATATATAAAAAAACAGAGGTGCTAATTGTTTTACCAAGTTATTAATAATTTTTTAATTTTAGTACCACTTTACACCAGCACTACAACCATCGGTGGTAATTGCGGAACTTATATCTTCATTTAGCATCCATTTAAAAACCTTTTGAATATGCAAAAAACAGAGATGCTTATTGTTTTAACCATGTTATTAATAATTCTATAATTTTGGTGTCAACTTCACACCTGTACTACCACCATCGGTGCTAATTGCGAACCATCATTTAGCATCTTCTGAATAAAAAAAGAAGAGATGCAAATTATTTTAACCGTTATTAAAAATGTTGCAATTTTGGTGCAAACATCACAGCAGCATTACAACCATCGGTACTAATTGCTAAACTTATAACATCATTTAGCACCCACATATTTTAAATAAACAATTTGACAACACCCTTTTTGTAACAAATCGTAAATCACTGGGTCCTTACTTTTTTTAAAAACACTTTGACTGGTGAAGTTTGCTACCAATTTATTCAGAATTAATTAGTTCCTGCCCTTGCAGTCCTCTTTCCAAACTAAGAAAATCCTATTTCTCAAAATGATTTAATTTTACAACAAGATGGTGATCCACCACACAACGGGGGGAGTATCGAATTTCCACCTAGATTTCCGGATGTAACTCTATTGGAATATTTCCTATGGGTCTACTTAAGAAGCAATGTGTACATAAATAGATCTACAAATTTAGAAGATTTAAAAGTGAGTTCAGCAAAAAAATTCGTGGTTCAATGGGGTTTGTTAGTCGATTACAACATTGTCAGAATGTGAACGGAACACATTTCGAACGTTTTGTTACATTAATTACTTTTCATTGGAACTTTTTTGTGTTTTTGTGACCCACAAAAATTGTGGCCACATTTTAAGTTTGTAATTTGATTTGTCATAGTGATTTCTACATATCTTTTATTGAATTTATACATAAATTTTCATATCTAAAAAAATGTTTCTCAAAGAAAATATTATGTTACATACTGTATTTCTTCATGCTTACATATGTGAAATCGCTGCCAATTACTTGGGGATCAGAACTTCCTCGCCGTAGTGAAACTCGACGTGTAGTGGAATTTATAATAAAAGTAATTTTTGACGTTTCAAAAAAGTGATATTTTTTGACGTTTCATTTTTTTCACGAATACATAACTTCCTCATTTTGAGGGGTGAGGAAGTAAAAATAGCTCTTTTAAATGGCCTATCAAAAATGTGGGTTGCTGTTTAAAAAACTTTTTGGTGACCTTTACTAACCAATTTTTAAAACTTTTTTTTATGCACGAAAAATAGACAAATGTATTTAAAAAATCGATCTATTCGTGCCATTTTTGTAGCTTTTAATGATTTAATTGGATTTATACATTGGTTTACGTATTATATACCCTCTATTCTAATTTCCTAAGTGTGCCATTCCTAGACTATTAAGTAAATACTCATTTATACAGGAATTTCATTATCGTAGCCTAATTATATTCTCGTATTGAATCATAGTATGGGGTAGTTCGACCAATAATGTACGCTACCGACCCTTGTTGGATTTTGATATAATTTCTTCGATACCATTAAATTGTTTAACAGCCACTCTGACTTTCCGGTTTTATAGTGATGTTTTTACCATTTCCCGGTTTACAATCGTCAGGAATTTAATTACAACAAACGTATGTTTGAACATTTATATTTTAAATTGGTTAGAATAAATTGTGTAATTTACCTTTAGCTCTAAATGACACACTTAATATATCAAACATTGATAGGTAACATTTAAATATAAATGCAAAAGTGAATGTAGGTATAATGTTTTAACAGTGGTTCATAAGCAGGCCCGGCTCAACTTAGTCGTGTGAAGCACGAAGTAGCGAAGTCTTAGAAGCGCAAGACTGCGGACAAAATTTCCTCTGACAAGTGTTTTCATATTTATATTTGTACCAAAATTCAACTATTAGTGAACACTGCTGCCCATTACATAAGTACCGTGTGTAAAATGCCAAGTGTGGCCAGTTAGAAAAAGAATACGAGCGATGGCTGAGAACTAGGATAAAATGAGATATAATAAGACACCCCCAGCGAACGTAAGAACAGGTGGAGAGATGTGTCCACCAGTCATCTACGATACACATCCTACCCCACCATTACTGTTATGTCCATGTCGCTTATTTAGTTGGTCTTTGTTAACATTTGGTCGCATTTGGCGTTTTACACAGGGTATAATTGTTTCCTACACAATTCATTATTAGAGCAAGACATTGCGTTGCATAATAGGGATGTACTTAGGATCGTTAATGTATATTTTAAAAGTTGAATTACAAATGGTTTGATTATATTTAGATTAACCCACAACGTATTCTGATCATGACTTTTTCATTCACATAATGTTGTGGCCAGGAGGTACACCACAACTAAGATACTATTTTCTTGTCTTTTTTATACTTGACATCGTTACTTGTGAAAATAACACAGAATATTTATATAATCTCAAACAAATATAATAGCAATATATGATGTTCCAAAAGGAAACGACCATAGATAATTATGGATAGAAAATTCAATTATGAGAGAAAATGTCTAATGAACTAATATAGGGAAGTGCTTCCTAAGGGAGCCATGGCCCCTCAACGATGGCCTTCAGAAACGGGTGTTTATTTTGCGTCTCCCGAACCATTTAAGTTTACTATCCAAGTGTGCCATGCATTTAACTTTTTACATATAAACATATTTCCATGTTACCAACGATACAGGTTTTATTTGTTTACAACTGTCAAAATTAAGATATTAAGGCTAATAACAGAAACTGATCATGATACAAATAAATAAGATGTCATACTAGACGGTCTTATTTTCATTCGCTTCTGCGCATAACGTCACGCAGTTAGTAAATAGTGTTAGAGAATGTATTTTCCGATCCCTTATGTCACTTTTGATAGGGTAGGTACCTGAATTAGAGTGCGTCTGACATCTGTCAGTTGAATTTTAAGAATTTTTTTTGAGAACTACCAAGTCGTCCAGTTACTAATCACTTTCCTGTCTTCTAAAGTAAGCAAGAAATTTGAAAGTGAGATATATAAATTTTACTTTACAGTTGTCTTAAATTTTCTTTTCTACTCAGTGAATGGGCCGTACCCTTATCCTTATTTAGGTTCCGTATTACACCCATGCACTAGTGCACATCACACTATTATAAAAAAACAACAACAAAACAACACTGAGAAAACGAAAAAAAACTATTTCTAAGAGGTTATAATGATTATAATAACTGACATGACTATTACTAACCGCGTGACGTAAACAAAAATGGCGTCGACTCTGCGAAATATCGTATCTCTAATTTATTATATTATGGAAACTGATTATCCAAATGCCAACATTGACATTTGAGAACGATATACATTTTAATTATGATTTTTACATTGACCGGCATGCAGTAGCTATAAATCGGTACCGCTATCAAAACGATAATTCCTCATAGTATTGATCAGTGTGAAGACAGTGACCAAAGTCAGTGGCTAAAATTTCCGAATATGCCCGAAATAGCATGGGCGTCACGTCGGTAGTGTGCATGCAAATATTATAAAATTAATGAAGACAAGTATTTACAGATTGCCGTTGAACATTCATTATCTACGAAAAGATCAGAGCGTAATTATGATAAGGATTAAACAAGTAAACCATGTATTTTCACATGCTGATTGTTAAGACACTAGTCTTTCAATGTCTAGGACTACGTACGCATACCTACATCAGATCCAATTAGAAAATCTCGGAGAGGGTATAGTAATAAAGACATCTCCAATTTTGAGTAAACCACTTACCCCATCCAATTCTAATTCTGTTATATAATTGAATCAGCTGAGAGCATATTATTGAAGATAATCTGTTATTTTAATTAATTCGTTGTGAAAAGTATTCGTCCTGTCAGCTTATAATTTCAGTAAAATAATATAAACTCATCACCCTTTAGTACTGTATCTTACTTACTTAAAAATCACAAATAGGGCTTAATAGTGAGAGCCTCTTTTATAGTGCATCCCCCTTAAGTGCTCTATTGATTGAATTGGCTTATAATGCTCAGAGAAGGTGCAATTGTAAAACATCCCTTTAATTTAATTAATTAATTTTGAGAAATCTACTCGTCCTGTCACCTTTTAGTTTGAGTAAAATGTTACTAGTTCATTCCCCTTTAGTTCCATATAGGTCGATTAGGCATACAACACTCAGATAGGGCGTAATTATGAATATATCTCTATAATTTAATTAATTAATTTTGAGAAATCTACTCGTCCTGCCAACTTGTAATTTTAATAGAATATTATTAAATCGATGCTATATAGGTCGAATCGGCTTACAACGCTTAGATTGTGAAAATATCCCTTTAACTTAATTATATTTGAAAACCTACTCGTCTTGCCAACTTGTAATTTTAGTAAAATATTACTAGTTTATCCCCCTGTAAGCCGATTCGGCCTATATAGCACTAAATAGGGAATAACTAATAATATTTTACAAAAATTACAAGTTAGATTTCTCAAAATTAATTAATTAGATTAGATTAATGTTTTCTCAATTGCGCCATATGTGAACGCAGAACAGGCAGATTTCTCTAAATTAATTAATTAAGTTAAAGGGAATATTATCACAATTGCACCTTATTTGAACGTTGTAGACCGATTCGAGCTATATAGCATTAAAAAGGGATGAATTGGTAATATTTTACTAAAATTGCAAGTTAGCAGGATGGGTAGATATCTCAAAATTAATTAATTAAATTAAAGAGATGTTGTCATGATTGCGCCCTATCTGGGCATTATAAGCCGACTAGACCTCCACGAGGCTAAAGAAGGATGAACCAGTAAAATTTTACACAAATTATAAGTTGGCAGGAGGAGTAGATTTCTCAAAATTAATTAACTAAATTAAAAGAATCTTTTCATAATTGAGTCTTATCTGAGCGTTGTATGCCTAATCGACCTACAGAAAACTGAAAGGGGATAGCCTAGTAACATTTTACTCAAATTACAAGTTGGCAGGACGAGTAGGTTTCTCGAAATTAATTAATTGAGTTAAAGCAATGTTTTCACAATTGCGCCCTATTTGAGCCTTGTACTGATTCGACCTATATAGCACTAAAAGGGAATGAACTAATAATATTTTATTAAGATTACAAGTTTGGCAGGGAAGGTAAATTTTTCAAAATTAATTAATTAAGTTAAAGAGATGTTTTCACAATTGCGCCCTTTCTGAACTTTGTAAGTCGATTCAACCTATATAGCACTAAATGGGGGTAGACTAGAAATTTCTAAATTACAAAGTTGGCAGGACGAGTAGATTTCTCAAAATTGATTAATTAAATTAAATGGTTATATTCACAATTATGCCCTATCTGAACGTTCTAAGCCGATTCAACATGATAGCACTATAGGGGCATGAACTAGTAATATTCTATTCAAATTACATCAAGACTAGTAGTTTTCGTAAAACTAATTAATTATACTAAAGGGATGTTTTCACAATTGCGCCTAATCTGAACGCTGTAAGCCTATTCGACCTATGCAGCATTAAAGGGGATAAACTAGTAATATTTTACTAAAATTACAAGTTGGCAGTACGAGTAGATTTCTCAAAATGAGTTAATTAATGTAAAGGAATGTTTTCTCAATTGCGCCCTATCTGAAAGTTGTAAGCCGATTGGACCTATATAACATTAAATAGAGATGAATTAATAGTATTCTACTAAAATTGCAGGGTAGGACGAGTAGATTTCTCAAAATTAATTAAGTTGAAGGAATGTTTTCATAATTGCGCCATATGTGAGCGTTGTAAGTCGATTCGACCTATACAGAACTGAAGACAAACGAACTAGTAACATTTTACTCAAATTACAAGTTGGTAGGACGAGTAGGTTTCTCAAAATTAATTAATTAACTAAAGGAATATTTTCACAACTGCGCCCTTTCTGAACATTGTAAGTCGAATAGACCTCTATAGCACTAAAGGTAATATTTGCACCCTATCTTACCGTTGTAAGCCAATTCGATCTATATAAAACTAAAGGAGAATGATCTAGTAACAATTTACTCAAAGCACAAGTTGGCAGGAGGAGTAGATTTCTCAAAATTAATTAAGGGGACGTTTTCACAATTGCACCCTATCTGAGTGTTGTAAGCCAATTCGACCTATAGAGCAGTAAAAGGGGATGAACTGTGAAAGAGGCTCTCACTATTAAGCTCTACTTGTGATTTGTAAGTAAGTAAGATACAGTACTAACAGTTGGTGGTTCTATAATATTTTACTAAAATTATAATAAACCGACAGGACGAGTAATTTTCTCAAAACGAATTGATTAAATTAAGAGATTGTTTTCAATATTATGCTCTCTGCTGATTCAACCCATACAACAGGAATATATTATGATGATGATGGGTTATATACCAGAATTAGAATTTGATGGGATAAGTGGATTTCTCAAAATCGGAGATATCTTTATTACATACCCTCCCCGAGATTTTCTAATCGGATCTGAAGTAGGTATACCTCTGGTCTTTTCGTAGATAGTAAATGTTCAAGTGTAAACAATTGTCTTTATTAATTTTATAATATTTACGTGCACCCTACCGATGTGACACACATGCTATTCCAGCATAATCGGAAATTTTAGCTGCTGACTTTGGCTGCTTTCACACTGGTATCGTACTGTTTTTGAATGAGTCTATCAACATTTGTTGGGAAATGCTAATTTCAGCAAGATAAATACTATCGGAAGCCCAATGCAAACATTGATGATAAAGAAAAGATAATTGTTATTGAGTTCGAAAATAATCCTTAAGTTAGTGTTTCGTGACATACTAAATTTCCTAAAAGTCGAGAATGGCGCATATTATGGCGGCTTTACAAAAGAGTGAGTTTACGCCACGTTCTGCGTTTTTGCAGTTGGATTTTAATAAATCGAGGCATATTAAATAATATCGTTGGACTGTCGAAAACCGTTTACTAATAACGGTAACAATAACTTTCGTAATATGCATTTTTGGAGCAACGAAAATCTTAACGTAATTGTATGACATGTTTTACACACAGGTAGTCTGTAAATTTATGGTTCGGTATAATTAGTAATCACTAAATTGTACCATACGTGTTAGTTCATCGTTTTTGAAGTATCCAATAAAGGCTCTTGCGATTTTACCATAGAACTAGCCGTTTTTGAGTAAAATATGTGCAAAAATTGTAATATATGGTTCAGTGTCGGTTCATACAAAAACTAAAATTGAATTTTTTTGCGCAGTGGATAAAGAACTTGTTTACTCTGTAGGTAGACAGAAAATGTAAACGCTCGTAATTACTACAAGTGTTTATATTTTAGGTCAATAAAGGCATTACAATTAAGACATTCTTAGGTTTAATTGTAAATTATTTCTTTGTGAGAGTGACGTTCGATTTAAAAACGAAACGTGTTCGCTTTAGAAAATTTTTATTTTAGAACCGTTCTTGAAAACGGTTTAAAGTAATTTCAAACATGTAATACGCCTTTTCTGAACTGGCAAATATCCATTTATTTAACGGTGGAGCTTATGGTGATGCAACTGAGGTTAGTAGAATGTATGCAAAGGCTTATCCGGTTCGTTCAGATCCATGTCGGTAAACATTTATTAATAGCGACCAGCGATCAAGATATAGTGGTACATTTAAGGCCGGTGTCCCATGCATTCGATTTCCGACGATACGATGGTCCGACGATGCTCCTGTTAGTTAAAATATTTTGGCGCCAATTTTCATCCGTACATCTTAACAGTTCTCGGACATGGGATGCCGCAACACCTCCTAAAATACATTATATAGGAGTTGTTGGATGCCGGCCTAAGACAAACGGAAATAACTGTGGAAGAGGTTGTTATTGTAATCAAAGCAAGAATGAGGAAAATTTGTTGCAAACTATCCGCGAACCAGTACTAGAAGAGAAGCCGTTCAAGAAGGAATTTCTGTTGCTACAAAAAATGTGTTGAAATAGACATTTTGGGCATTATCTTTGCATCTCATGCTTACTTGTAAATAAGTCATCGAAATAAATAACTGTGAAAATCAAATCCTCCTTCTTATCAAATTTGTACATGCATACGTTTTTGCGTATTTTCCAAAAAAAGTCAAGTTCATGTCTCAAATTTTAACGACCGAAAAATAGTTAACAGGTTTTAGTTTTAGTTTCGCACGTCTATGGTGTGGGTTTTTTATATAGCCACATTTAAATAATAACTTTTAATACCAACAAACCACGTACCAAAGCTTGACGAGTTTCTGATATGTCAAATAATAACCAGTTTTTTACCTCTGTTTCAAACGGCTGTATTTAATTTAAGGAGGAAGCATTTGCGGCCAAGTGTTAATATGATCTTTCATTTATTATTTTTGTATGTATACTGCGACCACGAGTTTAAGCGTTGGTATTTAGAACCACCCTGTGTATTTATATATTCGGTAATTCACTTCATTCTAACTATTTCACAAATTGCAATTTAATGCTTTAGCCCGTTAAAATAAGGGGAAATCTCAAAATATACGGACTATACCATACATTAAATATAAATTTATCATATTTAGTAATAAGCTAGGTTCCCATCAATAATAAATTATATCAAGCCCTAACTGATTTTCAATTTTATAAACGAAGCTGTCTCTTCCTAACCCCGATTAATATTGATTATTTTTATTGCCCTTTACAAACAATATCCCTTATATAAATAGGCCATCCCTAAATCAACCATTATATTCTTTTTAGGTTATTTTACCTGGCTAGAGGAAGGTCGTCAATCGGGAGAAATCGATCTTCGATGTACAAAAGCAGTTCTAATATTGGAAAAATCAGATGTTCGATGGTGCTGTATAATTCCCTTATACATGCACACATACATATCCCTTTGATGACAGTTTTTTGTGTTGGAAGGGAAGAAATTACTGCGAACTTTTTTAGAATGAAAGTGTGGGAACCTAGTATAAAGTATACCATATGTCTAATGGAAAATTATGCATGTTACACATATTTACCTGCCGAAGGTTTCTCTCATAGTAAAGCATAAGATGCTTTAACGATCCAAATCTATTGAGCAGTGTGCCCTCACTGTGAATATCTTAAAAATGCTGGAGCAGAAAAATTGACTGACTAAAATTTGTACGAGTTATGTTAAACTGTTATGGAGCACCCAAGTTTTGCTTTACTTTCGTTACACTAAAGTCCAAATAACTCAAAAACTTGTTGAGAGAACATAACACACATTGGTATTTTTGAAATCAGAAAATGAGAAAAATGAGGAAAATATAATTGTTTCAGAATATACTATTTAGAAAAACAAAGTAAGATGTCACATTTTTTAAATGCAATTCGCAATTATTTTCTTGATTCATTATTTTGATTCTGCAAAAAAGTAGTTTGAGGTCTTGACATATGTTTGATAACAAAAATAACCAAGTTATTTTCAAAAAAGAACATTTTGCATGATGACCCTACACCTATAAAGTTTAAGTAATTTTAAATATTCATTTTTTGATAATAGTTTCGGCACATTAGGTAATTTGAAAAAGAATATTTTTTTGTTTTAATTTCACTGGAGATAAATACTTCCATTAAACACACCATAGAAATAAAACAACTACCAAATCCAAAGCCGAAATTGCAGGGGCGTGAATTACACTTAAGATAAAATGCGGACACAACCAGTCCCACCGACATTGCCAGTGGTGAGATTCGAACTCACAGCTAGGATGGAGAGATTATCTAGTCATACATGCCATCACGTGCTCTGGCCAGTCAAGCCAGTCCATCTACAGATCGACCAACCCACTGAATACGCGATGCATGGGGCGATCGCAGCGTGAATGTCAGAAGGAACTTTTACAGTAGGATAGGCTGCTCAAGAAGGAGGTCTTTTTGAGCATCTAATATTATTTATTTATTTATTTATTTACGTATTATTTAATTTTTTTAGAGCTAGTATTATTTTTCTTTATTATTTATGAGAATATTAATTTATGTTTTTAAATTACTCCTTGTTTCGAAAAAAAAAATCATAATTCATAATTTTAGTGTTTTACTATGAAGAAAAAATTGAAATTGCGAAACATGTAGATAATGTTAGTAAATACGTTAATAAGCAAAGACTTCTTTAGATGAACAAGCAATACTCTCCACCGCACCCACTGAAATTTACTTTTAGACTATGTCTGGTATGCTCCTCCCTCAGCAAGTGCCCTGACGAAATCGTTAACTTTCGTTCAGACTTCGTATTCAGACGGGCAACTGTAAGCTGCGCATACCACTAGGCGTGTATCTAGTGGGTTGGCTCTATCTGTATAATAATAAAATATAGTCTAAACTAAATTTAATATGTTTACTACTTAATTTTCTCTCAAAGACGTATTTACTTATATATGTCCAATAGAAAGAAGCAAGTATCCTTGGTTGGGTTAAGGAAAAATACGGGATAAAAGGTGTGTTATTTTTCACAAAACTTTATTATATAATCTATTAATTTCAGATCATTATAAATCTTAATTCATCTCTTAACACTCAACTGCAATAGCAAAATATACAGCATTATTATTAATAATTCAGCAAATTCCATAAATACAGGAGATTTTTAGAAAAAGGTCGGACATGTCAAATTAAACGTAACTTTTTGAGACTTCTTAATAAAGTTTCTACAGGATGATATATAAAACAGTGCAGAATTACTATTACTTTAATATTACCCCGTTTAGCCAATATGTTTTTTCTAGATTTTCCTGCCAAAATCATGAAGTTTGAAGTTATACCTCAGAAGGTTTTTTGAATTTTATGAAAGTCTAATAGCCAATATATGAATTTTTATTTGAAATGATTGATTCGCATTTTCCATTCGTCTTTCGGTTTCTTCAATTTTACTTCTGTTACGTAAATGTTCGATTGTATTGATCTCTGGAGAGAAGGGTTGCCAATCAATTTCCTCAATATAGTGATTCACAAAAAGTCGTTAAGAATGCATCAACTAAAATGAATTCGTCACCGAATTTTTTCGCGTAGGGGACCACACTATCTCTAATGAAAAAATTCCTATACCTTTCACCATTCACGCTTTTTCCTTCAGCATCACCAATTCACTTCTTCCAATCATTGTTGTATGTTGTCTACACATCTCTCATTCCTCCCTCGAAATATCAAAATACGTCTATCCGACCTAAACAAATTGAATTTATGTTCATCTGAAAAGAAACATCTGTCCCATTCAGCTATCCCCAGTTTTGGTGTTCTTGCGCAATTGTAGGCGAGTAACTCGATGTTGTGGGCTTCAATAAGAAAAATCTGGCTTGTCTTCTAGCCCGAAATTCAGCTTTGTGCAACCTTTCTCGAATTTTCTGGTCTGATGCCGTCGCGGCTATGAGGACGTTATTAATTTCACTTGCAGCCGAAGTACGTTTGCGATATATGTTCTCTCCATGAAGTCATCTTGGCTGGCCGTAGTTTGTCGTAACCTTTTTCCCCTGCTGCCAAATGATGAATTGTTCGGCCTATTGACCTGGTGGAAGTTCCAAAAATAATTGCTATTTCGGGATTTGTGTCACCTCGCTCCCTCATCCCTGCCACAATTGTCAACTCATCAGCAGATAGTCTCGGCATTTCAACAAATTATTGCCAGCTCTTTCAACATAACCTAATGCTATTGTATTAATTACATCCTTTTTAATTTAGGATAAGTGTAAGTATTTTAAGTTTAATATTAGATATCAAATCGACTCTATCCCTATCGAGCCCTTCAATTGCTACGGCGGCGCATCGCACCGTGGATGTTTGGCTGGCTCTGGGCGATCCGGAAAATTCAAAAGACGTCCCCAACTAAGACACTAAATTTCATGATTTTGACACCGGAACTGAGAAAAAAATATTTGTCAAACGGGGTAATGTTGTAATCATAGCAATTTTGCATTGTTTTATATATCACACTTTTATCATGTTTTTATTAAGATCTATTAATTGGTGTCTAAATTTGCTATAATCTTTTACATATTGATGGTAAAGTAAATAGATATTTCTTCATCTGTCCTATTTTTAATAATTTGTTAAACAAAGATGCGATTAAGAGAAGTGGAAAGAATGCAGATACTGATGGATGTTTGGCTTTTGTGACAGAAACCAACAATTATTAAATGAAACTCAACCTAATTTATCACCTACGTCGCAATCAACAGTAAGCAGGTATAAATGAAATCTTAGAAATTTAGAACATATCAAATATGTATCCGATATTGGTCGTCCTCCAATCAGTGAAGGTGTACTACAATTTGATGTATTACTCGCTGCTCAAGAAAAAAAACATTGATATGTCAGAAATGATGTTATAAATTTGAATATTATGAAAATTACAATGTTTCAAATCATGAAACATCATCCCTATAAGATAATCTTGGTGCATGAGTTGTTGGAAAATGATTTTGAGAGGTTTACAAATTTGCACAGAAATAAAAATCCAGATTTTGTTAAAAATATGGTTTTCTACAATAAGGCAACTTTTTGTCTATCTGTCATTATTAACAGATAGAATTGTCAATACTGTCAAGCACAAAACCCACAATGGATCATGCATGCTCACACTAGCATTCTCAAAATCAAGTTTTAGGACCTTATTTCTTCGATAGAAGAGACCTTCAATTTATTCAGTTTGAAGTTAATCCCGCTTTGGTATTTATATGTCCAGTATATTTTTTGCATCAGCAAAATAATGCTCCTCTTTATTATGCCACTAATGATCGTCAATGCTTAAATCAAACTTTCCTAAATAGATTGGTGCGAAAGGACCTATAGATTGGCCTTTATGGTCTCCGAACCTAATCCCTCTCGATTTTTTCTTGTGGGGTTACATTAAATGGAAGATCTACAAATATAGACCTAACAACAAAACCTTAAAAAGAAACTTGGTAAAAAAACCGGTTCTATTCCGTCAGATGTCATTACAAACGTTCAGAAAGAGTTTATTTTACTTTTTAGATGCTGCCAAGTTGCCAATGGAGCACATGTCGTGCAATCAATATAGTTGAAATGAATTAATGAATTAATTTTGTTTCTAATTTTATGTCAATTTTGTTATAAAAAAAAGAGTTATGGAAATTTTACATATTATATCATCAAGGATGTTTAAAAGGATTTATTGTTAATCAAATTCAGAAATAATGCTGCCAATATTTCATCCATAGGACGTTACGAATTTAAAGCACACGATCCTTTCAAATGCGGAAAACTAACTTCAGGACTTCAAAGCGAATAAAATTTATTCGACGGAAGTGACCTTCTGCATAAATCAGCAACACATTTCAAATAAAAGTACGTCCCGTTTAAAACATTGAGAGTTTTTCTTCAACAACCATAACTCGTTCAGCATTACAATTATTTTTTTTTTGTATCATGGTTATTTTACTTCATACACGTGTGTATGTATACAGAGAGTTACAGATTCTATTAACAGGACTTAATAGTGTTAAAGAAATGTAATTCAAACATGAAGGTATTTAATAAATTTATATTATAAATCACTTTTTAAGGGAGTTACTATCCACATTTTTCTTTAGATTTTTTGAATTTTGTACTTAAAACCCATATAGCCCTACCGTCCTTTTAAAAGGACGGTAAAAATGTACTTACCTGTATCTATTACAACTATTTGTATACAGGTGGCGCCACTTAAATTTCTAACTTCAAAGCATTGACAATCAGTCTGTAGCAGGTGTTTGTTAAAACTGTTGATGTTTAGTGTATAGTTTACGTTCTTCTACTGGACCATTTATCTGACAATTACAATGAATGACAAAAGGTAAGCTACCGTAGTATTTAATGACAATAACGGCTCTATTATGTCTTATTTGGATACAATATAGACCCATAAACGCCGTAAGTACCATAACCTCACAATTTTATCCAAATTATTAACAATATTATAGTAAAAAAAAACAGTGTCCTTTTAAAAAGACGGTAGGTTTATCCACTACTATTGACTCAAGTATATTGTATATTTTTCAGGTACTGGAAACAGCCGCTAACTTTTGCCCAGCTGCTGGAAGAGTTAGAAAAAGATGATGTAGCTGATTTTCTGGAACAAATAGCAATTTTTCCACCAGAAAATGCTAATGAGGACTGCGACACTGACGAAGATTTAGGTGATGTGAGGACTTTGTAGATGTAGAAAATTTACCTGAAGCACAACTCAGAGCCGAAGTAGAAGTGCAAATGGTTTTAGAAAACAACTCAGAGGACTGGGATAGTGACGACGATAAACCTCTCTCAGCATTTGTGGAACGAAGACCAAAAGTTCAGAAAATTTTTGAGTATAAAGTTAGTGATTTAGAACAAACGACTTTTTCCAACTGGAAAATTGTATCATCTGTGAACAACAATCTTTCACCTGCCGCTACGTTCCAGTTGTTCTTTGATAAGGAAGTGATAAATCTGATACTCAATTTTTCGAATTTATTTGCCCAGCAAAAAAAATCATGCAAGAGACATTGCCGCAGACGAGCTACTGTGTTTCATTGGAGTTCTTCTTTTGTGTGGTTATATGTCTGTCCCACTAAAACAAATGCTTTGGCAAAATAGGGATGATACCAATAATAAACTGGTATGTGAGGCTATATCGCGCGATAGATTTTAATACATTATGAGTAATTTGCATTGCAATGATAATACTAAACTTAACAAAGCAGATAAATATTCGAAAATAAGGCCAACAAGTTTTTTGAGTACGCCCCCGCTGAAGAAAATCACAGCATAGACGAGTCTATGATTCCTTATTTTAGGCGCCACAGCGGGAAACAATTCATCAGAGGTAAACCAATCCGGTGGATTGGTTCTTTCCGTCTAGGTTATATTGTTTATTTTGACCCCTATCAAGAATCTTCGACTACTCTGCCTGAGAAGTACAAACATATGGGACTCGGAGTATCTGTAGTTTTGCAATATGCAGATGTTTTAGAAACAATACCTTATCATTCCTTTCATTTGTATTTTGATAACTTTTTTACTTCCATTTCACTACTCAACGAATTAAAACTAAGAAATATAAAAGCCACTGGTACCTTAAGAGAAAATGTTTTGGCCGATAATGAGATAGTTGTAGCTAAGTGGAACGACAATAGTGTTGTGAGTATAACTTCAAATGCTCTCAAAATGTTTCGAGTAAATAAAGTAAAAAGATTTTCACAATCAGAAAAAACACATCTACATAGATCAACCCCGACTGATAAACTCTTATAACGAAAATATGGGAGGTGTAGATCGTGGTGATCAAAAGATAAGCGAATACAGAGTTTCAATCAGGGGGAAAAATGGTATTTTCTCCTATTTGCAAATTGTGTAGATATGGCTCTGCAAAACGCCTAGCGTTTACACAAAAGCAATAGTGGGAATCTAGACCAACTAAAATTCCGAAGAGCCGTAGCTACTAACATATTGGAAACCCACAAGAGGACTACAAGGAGAGGTCCTTCAAAATCTTCTAAACATTTGCATGAGTTTTCTCACTACGACAGATTAGACCACCTGGTTATGTATGTCACAAAAAAGCAAATTTTGTTTACCGTAAATGTGATGTCGGTTTACATCTCAAAGACTGTAAATTATCACACAATTTAGTCACTTATTTATGTCATACTATATTAAAATAAAATACTTTTCAAGTTTCTCACTTTATCTTGTTTTTTACTTGATAGTAATATATAGCCCTACAGTCCTTTTAAAAGGACAGCATGTGTCAACCAATCACATCATTTCATTTTTTTTTAAATATTTTTTCATCAATTAACTGTATCCACTGAATAACAATCACAAGAAAGGAAAATTAAATTGCAAAAAATAATAGTTTCAGAGCTAAATGGGTTTATATTTATTGATTTCCACACATTTCAGTAAAAAGTATATTTATGTTGATGACACAATCAAGCATAAAATGATGTTTTTTTTTTATTCATTTATTACACATTGTTCTATTTCCACTACCAGGGCCAACGCCAGAAGACGAGTTACTACCAATTTTGCCGACCCTCTTCTCTATCGACGAGTAGGGATTTTTTACTTGTCTAACATATAAAATAGACAATGATCCAACTACTATACATCCTCTCCGAAGGATGGTATATCACCAACACAACCCTCGCCTAAGCTTGCATAGATTCTGCGTATACGTTGAGTTACAAGCCGCTAGAAGACGGGACGAAGTCGCCGATTTTCACTTGGGTTCTCATCCAAATTGCTAACTGCGACTACCGTTGCTTAACTTTCGTACCGAAATACGAGTATGTTAAGTCGGACCTACGCTCGCTCCCCTAAAATGCAAATGTTAATGTTCAAAACTTGTCATCCAATTAACGTTAGATAGATAGATAATTTTATTCAAAATTATTAAAGATACAAATTTTGTACATTTGGTAAGTCATTTTATAAATATATAGTAAAATATATATAAAAACAAAAATGAAAAAAAAAATAGAACATAATATGTATATTATATAGTACATACTCATTTAATAGAAATTGTTGATAAAGGAAAACATTTAAGTAATAATAACAAAATAAAATAACAAGAACGCAACAAAATAATTAAGAATGGAATGAAAAATAATATTAACTGAAAATTTTTTGTTAATTATTATTTACTAACTTTTACAAATCTTATCACAAATAAGTATAACATATATCTTTTTAAACAATTATTTTCCCGGCTATTTGCCAAAATGCTGAAACTTGGATTACAAAAAAGATAATAATATGCACATTATGTTCAGTACAACTGACTCAATAATGTTATTTTTAATTCCAACTATTCTGTCTAGTAAAACCAAAAATAAATAAAACACAAGGTACTCACCAGTTGACACTCACTTTAAAAAATTAAAATATCTACCGACACGTGTTTCTGCTTGCCATAGCGTCATCAGGGTAGCCAGCACATTTAAAGAATCCAAAGTAAGGAAACTTGTAAACCTTAATGTAATAAACATTAATGGCTTCAGAGAACAGAATAATTGAAATTATATAGTGGAAATACCCCTTAGGGTCAATGAAATAATTTAAAAACAAATTAAGTTCCTCTTCTTGATAAAAGTTAAAATATAGAGTGGAATGAAAAATAATATTAACTGAAAATTTTTTGTTGATTATTATTTACTAACTTTTACAAATCTTATCACAAATAAGTATAACATATATCTTTTAAAAATAATTAAAAATAAATATAGTACAAATGTAGAGATCATTACAGGAGTTTTAAAACGCATAAACTAATTAGGCCTTTCTAAAAATTCATTTATACAATAATAATAAAGACTTGTAAGTGTGGCTATTATTTCAGATTTGAATTATATTAATGGAAGACCTTAATATTTGTGGGTAAGCTATTGTACAATGTATATTGTACAATAAAAGTGGTAGTCTTGTGTGCTGGTATGAATTAAATTATTTTTGTGTCTGGTTTCGTATGAATGACGTCCGCGATTAGAAGAAAGCTATTAATATTATTTTTGGCGTGTACTAGGCACTTGCAAATATATATGCAAGAAGGGGAAAGTATTTTCGTTTCGATAAACTTTGGTCTACAAGTATTCCTTAGATTTATGTAAAGATCAATCTTATAATTCCTTTTTGAGTAACGAAAATTTTACAAAAATCAGTGACCATACCTCTGACCAGAATATTAAAAGACGTGTGATACACACTAATAGATAGTATACCTCAATGAGTTCTAATTCATTTAAAGTAGATTTTAATTGCAGTATGGTAAAATATGCCTTATTTAAGATTTTGCACACATGATCAATATGAGATTCTCATATCAATGTGTCTGCAATATATGTACCTAGAAATTTTTTTTTGCTTATAAAAAGAAACAAAGAAATCTGCTATGGATCTTCTAAGATAAAAAATTAAAAATGTCGTTTTGTTTTCGTTGAACATAAGGATATTACGTTGACACCAGATACTAATATTATCAAGTACAGTTTTTACATTCCAATCCACTTCTTCAGCACAATCAGCGCCTATTGTGGAACTAATATTATCTGTGTAGATAACTATTAAAGCATCTTCGACGAAATTAGGTAAATCATTAATAAATATCATGAGTAATAATGGCCCTAAAATAGAATCTTGTGGAACTGTCAAATTAAATTTTTATTCCACAGAATCCACATTATTATATTTGACCTTGATATTTCTATTATCCATATAGGATCATATCCACAGCAGTAGATGACTGTTTATGCCAAGTTTTGACAATTTAGTTGAAAGGAAGGTCTTATCCAGTGTTAAAGTTTTAGACAAGTCGAATAATAGTTACCACATATATTGCCACCATCTATATTACTGTAAACATAATCTAAAAATTGACTAAATGCAATCTTTATAAATCTTCCTGGTTTAAAGCTATATTGGAATTCACTGAGCAGTTTTTCCTTTTCAACATAATTTAAAATACGGTCATAAACTGCCTTTTCAAAAATTTTGGATAATGCGCTTAATAGGTGAATTTGCCTATAATTCTCAATATATCAGTATCTCCTCTTTTTAAAAATAGAAATGAAAAATGCCATTTTTAAGTGATCTGAAAAGCAACATTGAAATAAAGACAAATTAATGAGATTGACTAATGGATTTATAAAGTGAACATTTATGAGTTTCATTATTGGTACTGTTAGGCTATCGGGACCACAGATTTTTTTGTTTTTAAGATTTTTTTTCAACTACTTTTTTTGTATACTTTGCATAAAAAAACATTTTTTTGAAATATATTTTTCAAGGAGAAAACGACCAACTCAAATAACCCTCTTAAACGAAACTACTGTTATTACTTTTTTTAAGAAATTTGCGATGCAAAATTTATTAAATAATACGGTACCTATACAAAAATCGAAGGAATCATCTGATTCAATTATTTAAATATTTCTAAAAAAAAAACTACACTTTCACTCCTTGAAATGACTGTAGGTAGCCTCTTAGGAAGCACTTTAGAATATAAATTTATCAGACATTTTCAGCTTAGAACAACTTACTATGTAGCATATTAAAGTTCTGCTAATAAAACCTAAAATACCCTGTAAAAAAATTAAAATTCAAAATGTGACTTAAGAAAGTTGCTAATCTACTGGTTAGAGGTTGTCGAAATTTTAATTTTTAAATATATTCTATTGAATAACATTTTGTTAATATGTAAGTGCGACCCACTAAAAAAGTAATCCAATTTATTGTAGAAACAAGTTAAATAATCGATACTCTATGAATAGAATACATTATAAAATCCACTATTACATTTTATGAAGAATAATTTAACAATCCGGCAAGTCAGAACTATATTTTTTTTCATTTATTTGTGTTATTTCAAACTGTCCGTTCTTCAGAATATCACGGAATCGAACTGAAATTAATTCCACAATATAAATTCGATGTATCGAGACATCTCAAGAATGTTTGTACAAAAGTAATTATTTTTTCACCATATTTAATATAGAAGTCGATATAAAATGGAAGGCAGAAAGATCTAAAAGGATTTAATGACCAGTATATCACTATCGGGAGCATAGAATTGAAAACAAGTTTAGAATATCTAAAAACTATTTATTTAAAGGAGGAAAAGAAACAATGGCGGCAAAGAAATGATATGGATATTTTAATCTTTGAAAGTATCTTATTAACAAACTATTTAAAAAAGAATAAAATAGTTTGTGGTCGCATACATTCATAATAAATGACGCCTGTGTGGAATAATATGAAATGAAAATAAAACGCATTGTAAAATTGATCATAAATGGGAAATATATACAGTGATATGGGTAATTATTTTTCTGTAATTTATAAAGTTTATAATAACACAATTTCTACCCTGATCCATCTTCAATAAGAGAAACTACAGGAGCTGCTTCTAAAGAAATAACTAACAAAAAAGAAGACACTAAAGGAAAACCACTGACAGGAAGTCAGTCGCACCTTTGTTGCTTCCACTTGGATGGCTCTAAATATAGAGCCATCCAAGTGGAAGCAACATTAGGGCATCGACCAAGCATCGCACATGCGGGCCACTATAGCAACCTGCGCGGTATTTCCGACCCAGGAGAGTACAGAGAAAAGAAGCTGTATCGCGGAATTATATATATTACAGTATAAAATAATTTGATTTAACGGGTACACCCGCATAAAGAATGCAAGGTGGAAGAATGCAAAAAAATTGCAAATGGCAGAAGAATGCAAACCATGGACATGTGTTTCTGACTAATGGTCGTCCTCAACACGGTGTAGCTAAGTTAAATAATGGACATAACTTAAAAAAAAGACACTAAAGGAAAACCACTGACAGTGGTGTATTATTTTATACTGTAATGTATATAATCCCGCGATACAGCTTCTTTTCTCTGTATACATATTGTATATATATATATATATATATATATATATATATATATATATATATATATATATATATATATATATATATATATATATATATATATATATATATAAAAAAAGCAAAAATTGCAATTGGCAGAAAGATGCAAACCGTGGACACGTGTTTCTGACTAATTGGTCTTCATCAGCACGGTGTAGCTGAGTTAAAATGATGGACAAAACTCAAAAAAGACACTAAAGGAAAACCACTGACAGGGAGCCAGTCGCACCTTTGTAGCTTCCACTTGGATGCCTCCGGTATGGGAGCATCGTCCAAGCATCGCACACGCGGGCAACTATAGCAACCTGCGTGGAATTCCGGACCCAGGAGACTGAATATGAAGAAAGAATGAATTTGACGCGGGTTTAATTACATTACAGTAAAAAACAATAAGAATTAACGGGTACGCCCGCATAAAGAAAAAAATTGAACGGTGGAAAATGCAAAAATTGCAATTGGCAGAAAGATGCAAACCGTGGACACGTGTTTCTGACTAATTGGTCTTCATCAGCACGGTGTAGCTGAGTTAAAATGATGGACAAAACTCAAAAAAGACACTAAAGGAAAACCACTGACAGGGAGCCAGTCGCACCTTTGTGGCTTCCAAATTCATTCTCTGTTCATATTCATTCTCCTGGGTCCGGAATTCCACGAAGGTTGCTATAGTTGCCCACGTGTGCGATGCTTGGACGATGCTCCCATACCGGAGTCATCCAAGTGGAAGCCACAAAGGTGCGACTGGCTCCCTGTCAGTGGTTTTCCTTGAGTGTCTTTTTTTGAGTTTTGTCCATCATTTTAACTAAGCTACACCGTGCTGGTGAAGACCAATTATTCAGATACACGTGTCCACGGTTTGCATCTTTCTGCCAATTGCAATTTTTGCATTTTCCACCGTGCAATTTTTATATATAATGTAATTAAACTTTCTGTTTATATATATATATATATATATATATATATATATATATATATATATATATATATATATATATATATATATCTTGATTTTCTTAATGATATGAATGATATAAAATGTAGTTATTTATAACCATTTCTCTTCCTTTTTCACATACTTACTGTTAATATATATATATATATATATATATATATATATATATATATATATATATATATATATATATATATATATATATATATATATATATATATATATACATTTTCTGGGATCCCAATAGTATATGGAAATTAGGTTGAAAAACAGGGAATAGAAGAAAAAAATTAATGTTTTGAAATTCTTGTTGTTAAGAATGTAGGTAAAAATTGAAAACTAAAAATGCTGGATACAACAAAAATTGCTAAAATATAGTTTTCTACCAATTGTAGTAATTTAAACTAGACCGAAATAAGAGGTTGAAATATGTTAAATCTTAAAACGATATATCTGTGCAACTACACTTGCTAAAATAGAGAATTTAGTGTTCAAATATTATATATATTATTTAGATCAGATATTTAATAAATGCCATTTCTCCTGGTCTACCTATTCACCATTAAGAAGAGATTAAGAAAGATATCAAAAATATTTGAAATATGTAACTGAAAATTATAATAATTTTTAATGTAAACGAAATAAATAATTTTATTAGGTATTTGTTTATTTCTTTTCAAATATTATTAATCAAGTCACTTTTAAAATCAAAATTATTATATGATTATGTCAACAAATTTCCACTATAATTCTCTCCAGGGTGGGTACCCCAGTATAAAGAAAATTCCAAAAAAAATACCTGGGTTGCCATGGTAACATTAGAGAAAAACACACATTTTATTGGTTAAAAAACACAGGTTTGAAATTTTCTATAAGAAATATCATTACCATATTTCTGATAGATCTAATACGCACAGATTTCGCTGCTGAGGTTTTTCATATCATAACAAAAATTTGTAATTTTTTTTCTCGTCTTATTTATATTAACGACCTGGTAGAGTTTAGCATATTGCTATTCCATCAGTCAATCAGGACAGACACACACACAACAACCATTCCCGCCACAGCTGAGACTCGAATTCAGGAGAGATACACAGTGACTAACCATGTTCTGGCACACAACAACGCTCTAGCTATTTATGCTTCCATGTCGGTATTTAGGAACACCACTATACATTCATGCCCTAGCCAGGATTCGAATCTGAGACACCTTGGTCTCACGCTTAACGCATAAATATTGAATCAGCAGATTTTCTCGAAAACGGTTTTTTTCTACGATTACAAAGCGTAGAACGAAATTTATAGAGCAGTCTTTTCTATATTCTTTTATATTCTATATTTTTGAATTTCTATTTTTTTAATTAATTGACCCCTTAATGCGTAGCGATTTTTTTAATTCCATAATTTCCACTTCAAAAAACTAATATTCATTTAAAACTTTAGTGACATATTTGCAATGTAAGTAAATCCTAAAAGATAAAGGATTTTTCACCCCTATCCTCTCAATTTTTTCGGCTTTTTGAAATTTTTAGCGAAAAGTATCCTATACGCGAAGAAATTCAAAAAAGAGAACTTGAGAATTGCCTATAAAGAAGGCCCCTTATCATATTTTAAAACATTCGAGTTACAGGCTGCTCAAGTAAGAGCATGTTTAAAATTATTTTGCCCATTATTGAATATTAAAAGTAAGAGTATTTTTCATTCTGTTATTTTTTTTATGATTATTCGGGTGAACGTAGCCATTGATTTTACTGTCGAAAAATTCTGCAGGTGTGCCAAAAGCTGTATCTCAACGGTAATGTGGAAATAAGCTGTATCGAAAATATGAAAAAAATAAAATTTATATGGGACACTTTTTTAAGTAATATTTCTCTTTTGAAATTATTTTTGCAAAGGATGGCAAAAGCATAGGACACTATTTCACAAAAAAATTCGAAAAATAGCTTTTTTCAAAAGTAGTGCTAAACCTCACCCCTCAGAGATGGGAGCTTTTTTCATTTGTAAATTTACTTACCTTGTAAATATGTTACTAAAGTTTTAAAAGATGGTTAATTTTCTGAAAATGAAATTATGGAATTAAAAAAAGGAATTCGCAACTCAATCACAAATAAGAGGCTAATTAATTAAAATTAATAATAATAATAAAAATGGAAAGAATGGGTACACCCATTTTATAAAAGAAAATGCTTTATAAATTTACTTTTATGCATTAGTAAGCGTAAAAAAAATGTTCTCCAGAAAATCTAGCGCCCCTTCTTCAGTAGCCTTTAACTCGAAATATATTAAATTCATCGAAAATATGATAAAAACTTTTTTCATAGATAACTTTTTCCCTCTAGACGATTTTTCATATAGTACATCGTTTTGCTAAAAATTTTGGAAAACCGCAAAAATACAAATTTTTGAGAGGTTAGGAGGTGAAGCTTGTCCTTTGGGGGTAGAAACTTTTTAGTTTTCGATTCTTACCTACATTCTAAACATGTTATCAAAATTTTGAAACATTATCAATATTTTCTTATAAAATGTCTAATTTCCAAATAGTGTGTACATGCACCTTGTTGGTGACAATATAAAAATAAATTCCCTTTGCATAAAGGATGACTTCGGCTCTTTCATTTTCTATTAGTCCATTATCATCTCGGTTCTCTCCATCATTCGTAGAGTACCTGAAATAAATCATTTAGATAATTATTTCCTATTTCTTAAAAAAAAATAAATAAAATAAATATAAAAATGGAAGATTTTTAAATCCATTTTGCAATATGCAAACGGTATACCTAATCAAAGTAATACGTTTCAACATACATTAACCTATACGCAATTTAATTATGTTTAATCCAGATCAGATAATAAGTAATCTATGGCAAAAGACTAATTTAGTTTGTTAACCGTCAGAATCTGCCACGTAATTTCCTTGATTTACATCTTATAGTCTCTATTTCAGAAATCCAAGCGTTACATTGTCGAAAGCTTTAGTTAAATTTAAAAACTCTATACTGCACCTGCTTCCCACAGACAGTGATAAATTCGTTGGTAATTAATTGGTTTTATACATGACTGAAAAAGCTGTCCCTCTAAAACTGTTTGTGGTAACGTATTATGTTTGTTTAGAAACCGTATATTTGTTACTCATTAGTAATTATAGTAATAATAATAATGATATTTACAACATAATTTTTAACATATCCATATTTACAATCAATGCATAATTTTTCACTGGCGTGTAAATAAACAAGCAAAAACCCACAAAAACATAGATGTTCTTTCAAAGCGCTGTAGATCTATAATATTTACCTGTGTAAAGAGAATATAGTATACAGTTGATCAAAAGGGTGTTTCTATTATTGTATATAAGTTATAAAAATGTTTATTGTGTAGTTTGTAATTTTTTTAGGTGACAGACTGCAACACCACCCTACCCAAGAATTCCATATTGTAACCGAAACTCCACTAAATCATAATGTATAATTTTACTTCCATTTATATCAAGTATTTTTCAGCCCTATCTTTCAGTTTTTTTCCATGTTTAGCCCTTATACAATAGCACAGTATCATCAGCGAAGCAAAATATTCCCGCAGATATTTAGGGTAAGTAATCGTAGACTGTTTAAATATACAGTGAAGAGTAATGGCCCTACGTCAGGATCTTGGAGTACACCATACTCCATTTTCTTCCATAGGTAGAAACGATTTTTACTACTTGTTTCCTATCGTAATGTGACATAATTAGATTAGAAATTGAATTTATTATAATCCAATTTAAAGTTAAAACTGTTAGATATATACACAAAATGTTAGAAGAATCCGCTCATTGAAGTAGTTGGCTAGAGCACGCGATGGCAAGTGTGACTAGATAACCTCTCCATCGTCCTGCGGGTTCGAATCCCGTCACCGGTACTGGCATTGTTACCCTCTCCCATGCAGCTTCAGTTTTGAATTCGGTGGTTGTCTAATTTCTATGGTATTTATTTATTTATTTATAATATTAATTTAGGTGAAGCAATGAAATATTTAGGAAACCAAGAGCGATCGACTAATAACACTGTTCGGTAAATTTAAACTTTTTCTGTTGAAAGAAAATGAAAAGCAAATTTGTATAGTATTACTTCCTCACCCCTCAAAGTGAGGAAATTATGTATTCGTGAAAAATTTTTTTAAAAATTTTTATTGCATTTCTGGGCGAACCTCGACGAATTATGACGATACACAAAATTTCAGACAGAAAAAATGTTCTGTCTGTGTGTCTGTCTGTGTGGTTCGCGATAGCAGCTACAGTTTTTCAGATAAAGCTTTCAAATTTGGTACACACATTTTAGAGGTCAAGGAAGAGATTGAGTTCGTTGATGATAAAAATCTGTCTAAAGAAAGCTAGTGACATTCCACCAATGTGACTTATTTGAAACGTCAAAGTGACTTTTTTGAAACGTCAAAATGTGACTTTTTTGAAACGTCAAAAGTTAGTTTTATTATAAACTCCACCACACGTCGAGTTTTACTACGGTGGGGAAGTTCTGATCCCCAAGTAATTGGCAGCGGTTTTTTATATTGCCCTAAATTGTATTTTTTATAGATTTTCTGCTCTAATTCGCTTGAGGAACATTCCTCTTGAGAGTCCAGCAATAATCCGCTAAAATTTCCGGTTTCAATTTCCTCGGTAGTACTTTCCCATGGCAGATATTCCCCCAATTCAATAACTGTGAGTTGCTTCATAGCAAGTGGTTTAAAGCATGGTTGAATACCTCACCCATTTTTTTTTAATAATTACTTAATTTTTATTATCGTTATAATTTAGAAACCGTTATTCTATTCCAGTTTCATCTAGCATGGTGCTCCCAATGCTAGAGAAATTATTATTAAGCAAGAGTTTAGAACTAGTTGCTTGGTAACCACTGCAGGCAAGGGGGGATATTCTGGTGGAGGCGCTCGTCATGTTCGTTGTTTACAGCCCCAAGGTTTTGGAGGAATAAGTCCAAATTCAAATCTAAGAATTGTATTTAGAGAGACATATTACATTCAAGCTTTCTATAATTCTGTAGAAGTTCACTAATAAGTTTTCCATAGTTATCCATCCTATAGTTTCCAAGGAAGTTCATTACCATTTTTTGAAACGATAACCATGCAGCCGCCTTTGCTGCATTTAAATTATCTTCAAATGCAGGATCATTCGTTAGTACCATTATTTGTGGACCGACACATATGCCCACCTTGATCTTCGCATCACGTATTCTAAGAAACTTGTCCTTCAAGAAAAAGAAAACCTTAGCCGTTACGCTCCATCGCTTTGACAAGATGTTTCATCAAGCCTAGCTTGATATGATAAGGCGGAAGATAAACTTTATCCCTTGATACAATAGCTCATTTTAAATGATATTATGTCACTGAATGATTACTAAGTTTTGTATACTTTCGTAAGAAATTCCTCTCTATCAATCTTAAGGCTAATATCTCAGCTTGGAATTTTGTAAAACTAAAATCTTGAATGAAATTATTTTGCTCTGCCTGAAATGAGATTCAGCAAATGTCATCTGATGAACTTTCAGCATTTCTGATCAAGGACTACGCTTCTATCTTTTCAAAACCTCTGACGATTCTTTTTAATTTACGATCAACTCTGCAACGTTTCCAACCATTTGGAAAATGTATAA
This sequence comes from Rhamnusium bicolor, assembly GCA_029963845.1. Lineage (NCBI taxonomy): Eukaryota > Metazoa > Arthropoda > Insecta > Coleoptera > Cerambycidae > Rhamnusium > Rhamnusium bicolor. The sequence goes on along the minus strand of JANEYF010000571.1, from coordinate 194,737 downwards.
AATTGTACCTGTTTTTAAAAAAGGTAACCGGACAAATACTGAAAACCATATAACCACAGTTTCAAAAGTATTTGAAATTTTATTACCTGAATACATGTATTGTTATACGCATCAGAGCTTGAGCCAATTTCAACACTGGTTAGTTAAAGTAAGATCTACTGTCATAAATCTTTTTTATATCGCACAATTTTTAGTTGAATCTATTGATTCTGGACTTCAGACTGATGTTTTATACACAGATTTCTCTAAAGCTTGACAGACTGCACCACGACATTCTCATTATAAAACTCCATGCTCATAGATTCTGACTGAATCTCATAGATATTTTTAAATCATATCTTACTAATCAGAAGCAGTAAGGTGAATGTTTTGGCCATCAGTCGTCCAAATTGCAGGAATATCCGTTGCTCCACAAGGTTCCAATCTAGGTTTCTTTCTTTTTAACATCTTTATTAATGACATTGTAATTTCAAGGTAAACTGATTATTGTGTGCAGCCGACATGAAAATCTATTATAATATGAGAAGCGTCGATGACTTTAAAAAGTTACAAGATGACTTAGTAATTGTAAATGATTGGTGCATTGCAAATAAATTACCCTTAAATGTAGTAACATGTAATGTAATGACCTTTTCCAATAAAATGAAACCAGTTTTTTTATTACTCTTTAAATAATTCTATTCTAAGTAGACCCAAAACATTTCAAGATCTGGGTGTAACGTTCAACCAAAACCCTTCATTTGTGGATCATATGAATAATCTCACATCTGCTTGTTGTAGAGCCCTTGGGTTCGTTATTAGAATCACTGCAGACTTCAACAATATCTGTACATTAAAATTGCTTTATCCTAAATTTGTGATAGCGAATTGAATGTGCGTCCATTATATGGTGCCCCTACTATAATATCCACATTCAAAATTTAGAGAAAATCCAAAGAAAATTTCAAAAATATTGTTTTTATGAAGATGGGATCTATCCTCCAGTTGGTTTTTCTCACTCTGTCATGGTCAATGCACTTTCTATTGGAAGTCTACAGGTTAGACGTGAAGAACACAAGTAATCTTTCAGCACAAAATATTACATAATGCGGTAGATTGTCCACAAATCGATTCAATGTTGAATTTTCATGTGCCAAGATTATCCTCTCGTGCACATCCAACTTTTCTCATAAGCACATCTAGAATAAATATTAAAAAGTTCTCTCCACTCCATTGAATGCGTACTGCACATGATGACGTACAGGACCCTTGATATTTTTCACTCCCAATGTAGCCTCAATAAAAAAACTGAAAACTCAAAATGTACGAAATTTCTATTAATCCTAACTATGTACTATCTAAGTCGTAGGTATATTATATTTTTGATTGTTAAATTCTTTTGTATATCAAGTATTATCATTTGTTTCTGTAATTGGATTCAATCTGTTGACTGGTTGTATTAGTAATACAACCAGTTAAAAAAAAAAAAAAAAAAAAAAAAAAAATAAATAAATAAATAAATAAATAAATAAATAAATAAATAAATAAATAAATAAATAAATAAATAAATAAATAAATAAATAAATAAATAAATAAATAAATAAATAAATAAATAAATAAATAAATAAATAAATAAATAAATAAATAAATAAATACATAAGTAAATAAATAAATAAATAAATAGATAATAAATAAAAATAAATAAATAAATAATTCCGAAAGTCTTGTTGTCTCAGCATAGTACTTTATTTAAAATAAGAAGGCTTGTTATAAGAAGTGGATACTAATGGACAAATTCTATTTGGCACATTTTACCCCAATAACATCATAACTTATTAAAAATTCAAAATGTTTTTTATTCTTGGGAAACTTTCTGTATACTGAACTGTAATAAAAAATGTTGTCACAATCATAGTCCCTTTATATGCCACAAAAATCGGATTTACATTCGTATATGTATTTACTGTATTATTAGTAAGATTTAATGGAAGCTCTTTTTAATTTTTGTAAAGTTCTACTGTCGTTGTTTCTGTTTTCTTGCATATTCCTTCCGATTCAATTTAAACTTTTGTTTGCTACGTTCCCGATCATGGAAGTTTTAAACCTGTTTATGTCTGTTTTTTATGAAATTGGCCATATTCATCAACGTACTGTATGGCATATATCATGCTCATTTTAGTAGCAAGAGTGCTGCGGCAAATATCAACTATGTTAAAATTAACAAAAAGAAATTCGTAAATGTAATAGAGATATCATCTAACATTATTAAATAAATACAAACGGTTTGAATAAACTGACAATTTGAAACGTGTTGCAAATTAGTTTTTTTTTCTTCTTTTGGAATTCTCTCATTCACATACATAACTAAAAGTAATGTTACAATAAGCTCCTTGTTTTTTTTTACTTCCTACTGGTACTGAATGAAAATAAGTTTAACTTTTAACTAGAGAACAAATATGCTACAGGGTGCTAAATTAGAAGAATAGGGAGCATTGTTATAATGTTTATTGACCAAAATCAGCTTAAGGGAAAGTTAATTATGAGTTTAATCGTCGCATGTCTAATTGATTAATGAATGAGAAAATTCTAAGAGAATTCACAAAGAAATAGCGGTGTTACAAAAAACTCAGTTGTTTTTATTGGTAATGGTTTTCTCGATTCTAATAATTAGTTTGATTACTTAGTCAACATGATGCCAGATATTGCAAATAATTAAAGCATTATTCGAGGTGAGGTAAGTGTTAGAAGGTCATTCTGTAACAGTGGTGAATTAATGGAATACTTCGTATTTATCTAGTTATTAAAAATACAAAAAATTAAAAGTGTGAGTAAAATGTGACTATTTCATAACAGAACTATGCCAGTGAAAAGGTTAGAATTTCAGAAAGCAAAAACATAGATTTTAGGCCGCATATATATATATCTATGTATGGTGGGAATAAGGTATGTAAACGTTAAGTGATATTAACTAAATGGTTTAGTACTGACCAAAGAGTGATGCCTCATTTTTTTTTGAGGAGCTAAAACTAGTACTTTTTTAAGAAAATCTGCAGTTTTAAAATATAATAACTTAATATGATTATAATCAATCTAAGTTAATGTAAGTAAAGGGGGGGGGGGCCCGGGGCCCCCCCGGGGGCCCCGGCCCCAAAAAAAAGGCCACCACCACAATAACTAAAATCATTTTATTTGGGATCGATTATAATAATAATAATAATCAAAGAAACATATAATATTTTGGATAGATACGAGTATGTAAACGATGTGCCTGCTTTACAGGGAGCCGCAGACAGTTAAGAAACTTTTTAAATTATATAAACACTCTTCATCAGAATATTAAATTTAAAGTTGAGACGGAAAGAGGTAATAAAATCAGTTTCTTGGATTTAATCTTATCACATAATTGTAAAATTAGCTTCAATATTTCAGAAAACCTACATTCATAGATACTTCAATTTTATTCAGCTTCAAATTTCGTAAAGTTGCAACATACAGGATCAAAACACTAATAAATATGTATCTTCAACATATTTTGGTACAATTTGGGACAGAATTAATGACATGTTGTCACAAGATCATCTAAAAGTTAGTTTTAAATCAAGGTCAAAACTTTCAGATATTCTCGAGAGGTAAACCTGTTTGGGAGTTTGGTGAAGCATATGGAATTCCATGGAATTTCTTTGGATTTCCATGGAAATCTTTGGAATTCTATGGATCTTCCTTGAAATTCCGTGGAATTCTTTGAAATTCCTTAGAACTTTTTGGCATTTCTCAGAAGTTTTACAATTATTATTGTAATGAAAAATTAGGTATTTATTATGGTTCTTATTGTAGCATCACTTATTTTTCACTATATTTGTATTATATTTTTAACCTTTAACTGGAGACATACGATTTTTAGTATTTACATGGAGACGTGCCTCACATTTATCACTGTTTCCTTTTTTATCACTTGAGGGAACATATGCACTACCAGAGAGAGCTTTTACATTACTAGATATATTTTGTGACATTCGTGTTTTACCAAACCCATATTCATACTAGAACGCTGAAAGAGAGGTTATTTCAAATTTGAATATGATTTTGAAGACCTTCTTTGAAAGCAATTTGGATCCAGTTTATTTTGTTTTATTTTTAGAATTTGTTTCTGAATTTTTTATGAATGTGCTTATAAGTTTTTTCTCCCGTCTTTTATTGTAATGAGTAGTAATTATTTACATCTTAACATAATCATAACGTATTGAAAATATTGTTTTTATTTTATTCTATTTTATTATTAGAATCTATTTTTTAAGTTTCTATAAGCCTTTTACAAATGTTCTTATAAACTGTTTTTGTTACAGTAAATGATAAAAATAACTGTTTATTTCCATCTAAGAAAAATACATATACCATATTCCCTTGGAATTCCCTAGAATTCCATGAAATTCCTTGGAATTCTTTTGGAATTCATTGGCATTTCGTGGAATTCCTAGCCAAAATAGTGGAAAACTGTGGAAGTACTTCGGAAATAGAAGTTTGATGTACAGATTCTGTATAATGCTAAAGACAAAACTAGCAACTTGAAGAAACAAGGAGTGTATAAATTTACATCTGAATTGTAATGGTTTTATGTGGGTCAAACTGGTCGTTGGTTCAAAATTAGATATAAAGAACACATGTTGTTCCTATAAACTCCACAGAAACCGTTTCGAGAAGTTTTCAATACCATTTTATTTCCAGAGTTATAAAGTACTGTATAGACACCCTGTATATTAATTGGTTACAGGTGTATCATAAGTTAAAGTTTTTTGTGTTATGTCTAAATGCAATGTAAAATTATACGTGAAAACATGTGCCTTGTATTTGGCGAACTCAAATAAATTTAAAAGATTATTTTTAAAATAAATAACTAACTGTATTAAGACCTCATAATGATAAGCGGATATGACGAATTTTAATTAAATTTATCAACATTGCAAAATATGGATCAAGGATACCAGTGTAATTTCCGTTGCAGTTTTCTCGTATTCCGATATGCTACAACCCCTAAATTGATAATGCCAAAAATAACTCTCCCCAATAGCCGCATAAGAGCGTCATTGCACTGCATTGGCATGCAAATTCAATTAACACGTTGCACAAATCGATTAACCAATAGCGCAGAAATGTGAGGTCGTAGGGGAGTCTAATAATGTGTAGCATAACATAATTATAAAATTTCTTTATTGAATACTTTGTAAATAAATTACAAAATTTATTACATATAGTTTATAGTTTATATAGTTTTCTTAACCGCCTCTCAGGTCACCGAAGTGACTCCCAGAAAATCCTAGGATTTTGTGTTGAGCAAAGAGAGACGAGGCCCTACAGTTTATTGTGGAGTCCGAACCACATCTAGGGCATCGACAGTTCACTCCCATCTTAATCCGAAGCAAATTACAAATAAAATTTGTAGCTCCGGGATGGATTCGAACCATTAATATTCGGTACCGAGTAAATAGCTATAAGCGCTTTACGCACTCGGCTACCATGCCCTCATGTATGTACGCATTATGTACGCATTGTTACACGGTGGGGCAAATTCACAAAACATTGCTTGAACCTAAAACTAGAAGTACAAACTTGAAATTTGATATGTATCTTATATTTTTTTAAGAAATAAATTGAAATTATTAATATCTTAAACGGGCGGAGATAAAATGACAGCCAATATTGTGAAATAAAAAAAAGAAATATTTATTGCCAGTTAAAAATTAGAATTGTAATTTGTTTTTATACGATTTAAATTCCATACAGTATGTTATACAGGGTGGCCAGATTTTAATCGGGAAACTTAGAGAGTTCGACAGAATACCTACGTCAAAATAATATAGATTTTGTCATATAAAGTTATAGCTAAAAATGCTAAGTTTTTGAGATAGAGGGTGTTGAAGTTTTAATTTACTTTAAATTTTTCCCACATTTCTTCGGAAATAATTGAGATATTGTTATGAAATTCGGAAGGTGAACGTTCCGTACACCATACTTTTCACAATAGTTTTTATCCCTCCATTCCAACCAGAGGCTTGACGGTGTGGAAGTGTCGAAGAAATTCTCTCCAAAAAAAAAAAAAAACAGGACGCCACTAACTTAAGATATTTTTTTCTTTCTTCTTTGACATTTACTATCATTAGTGCACACAAAAGTTTTCTTATAATTTTTTTGATAGGATGCAACATCTTAAACTCATTTCAACATCGTTCATCCCCTACTTATCAATTAGCCGTTGATTGCAAATCGTTAAAAAAATTACATGGTTTTGGTTTTTCCATTAACACGATTTCGAATGGACAGACAGAAACTATGGTTCGAGATTTACGCAACTTGCACCTTCTGAATTTCATAACAATGTCTCAATTATTTCAGGAAAAATGCGCCCTCTCTCTCGAAAACTAAACATTTTTTGCTATAAGATTATATGACAAATCCCTATTATTCCACATAATCTATCGATTAAAATCTGGCCCACCCAGGTTAAACTATCAAATAAAGAAAATACAAAGGTGGGTTAAAACTTATTATTAATCAGAAGAAGACTTTTCTCTGGATCCACTGGAAGTGTCACCTTCACTACTTGTGGCAGAATCTTCAGCTTCAGGGGATAACAGCCGGTCAAAAACCTCGCGTTCAAATGATTTTGCCTTTATCTTTAGAAGTTTTCTAACGCTTGATATAAGAGCATCTGAGGATATTAGAAGTCTATTAAAAACGTCTAATATCTTTTCTCGTGCGCATTTTCGTGCAATTCCCTCCCGATAATTTTCAATCTTTATTTAGAGCTTCTTGAGATTTTTCTGAAATCAGACCAATTGGCAACATGGCTGATGCGATTACATTAAGATCATGCATTAATATTTTATGTACCGTGGTTGGCATATTGTACCATGAATACTCTTTCACAAGCAGTTCTGCTATGCCCAATGTATATTTTCTGAACATTTCTATGTTAACTTTATACACACTAGATACAGTTATTATTTTGAATCTTTTTTATTAGCTCAGCATTTATTCGTATAATGTTAGATGAAAGTGCAATATCCTCATAAAATCGACGGGCTGTAATTCCATCATTATTAGTAAAACAAATACCGTGCTTAGGTCGATCTACTAATAGACCTATTTTAGATTTAAATCTTCTTGAAATTTTTTTAGTGTGTAACTGAGATAGCATTTCTGTATGGATGTTGTAGAAGATGCAGCAATATATATCATTTCTTCACTGTAAGCACTAGATTGTGAATGATATGGATTGCTTTTGTATCGGTTTGAACTTAGGAAGGAACAAGCTCATTGATTTACTTTTTTTATAGTTTTTTTCCTCGACTGTAATCCTTTTCTTTTCCAACGGGGGCCCAATTGGGGGGAAAAAAGGGGGGGGTGATGGTCGAGGATTTTGCCACATTGTAATTTTGTGATATCACCAGATATGAGCTGATGTGGTACAAAAGACGTTAGAAATATACATATATGCATCTGAATCATCAACATTAAATTTATGCTTATATTGACTCTGTCCAGAATTCAAATGGGGCTGTGTTGGTACACAGCCCCATTTGAATTATAATTTTAGATTGCTAAGTTGTTACGATGTTAATGTTTCTAAAACCTCGATGTAGACATTTACAATAACTCAATGCTTTCTTTTATTCAATTTATTAAACCCAATTTTTTATAACAATTAAGCAATTCAACTTTATCAATACGAATTTTAGTTAAGGTTCATACGACTCCTTTTTTAATTTCTTTAACAGTTTTAAAATATTTGTTACATTTAACACACACATATATTAAAATGTGTTCTATTATTTTTCATTTCTTATCCTTCTTTTAGGATACTTGTAATGCAATGACGTATTTGTTTTTACGGCGATTTTATATAATTTAACAAATCTTCAGTACCTCTTTGAAAAGAAAAATAAAGCTTTCACTAAAGTAAAATCCTCACAGTAATTGATGCTGAATATCCGACAAAAACTAAATGAGACCACATCCACAACCTGCAATATCAATAAGTCGTTATTAATATAAACAAAGATAATAAAAGAGTTGTGCTTGTTCGTGTTCCTACCGTTCCTTTATAGGATAATTACAAGAGAATATTGCAAAAACCACAAAATATGCCGGTACAACTGCTGCACTACAGAATACGGGTAGAAAAAATCAAAAACAACTCAGTGACAGCTGATCACAGCAAGTTGAAATCGTGACGTAGGCAGCAGATGGTTACTGGGTCGGTGGTCGAGGGTTGGAACGTGTAGGACCCATTTTCAATCACAAATAACCAGTGGCGTTCCCAAAATATAGTTCTATTAACTACAGAAATAAGTATTTTTGGTTAGAGAATGCCACATTAATTAATTGAATAAGTATTGTAAATTACTTGATAAATATTTTTTGTTAATTTTTTCCTTACAGTATTAAAAAATAATCAATTTCCCAGTTAGAGATCTCCATATTACTTGAATTATATTCGTAAATTTTTTCGAGGTCTCGAATGTTGTGAAAATTATCCCGAGGTGAATACGGGGGATAATTTTCGGTAAGAAAATTTCACAATTAAATAAAATTAGAAACTAATATCATCAGTCTGACATTTTAATTTTAGTTATATGAAACAATAAAAAATTTATTAAGAATAAGGTACCTGCACCAAATAGGGCCATGCTCTTAATAAAGCCAAGCACCTTTATTTCAAAAACGGTGGAACTCTCAGATTGCAGTTTCCTATCATTTAAAAAGCTACTAAATTAGAGCCTATAGCCAAAAATGCACCTTAATTAAAATACATTCAGATGGTGCTGTTGTAACAAACTATTTTGAAATCGGCCTTGAAGTAAAATCATTCGGCAGTATTTCCATTGTTTTTTGTGGTAGAACCTTTCACCAGGCAGAAAAATTGACGTCGTATAATCAGGTAGATATATAGAGCTTATTATTATTGTATTTAACCGCTTCACAGTGGACGGAAACGCCGAAAAGCTGGCCAAAATATAAAGGCATTGAGCTATTTTACTGAAATTGTGCATACAGGGGTTTTTTGTGTCGCTGATCAAGAATCCGAATTTTGAGAAAAACAAAATGGCGGCCATGAAATCCCCCCAAAACATACCAAAAATCGCTAATTATCGCTGCATTTTTACAAAACTTTGTATACAGTTTTTTTGGGTCGCTGATGAAGAATCCCATATAGAATTTCAAAAAAAATTACGGTCAAAAATATATACATAGTTCAAAAATTATTATTGAATTGAAGCGAATTCATGTGTTTCATTTGTTTCGGGAAAATTAGGATCTGGGGAATGGAATAAAAATGTGTAATGACTTTGAACGCATGAGTTGAGAACGCATGACGTTTTCATTTCATGAGAACGCATTCAAAAGGAGCCCACTTTATGGTGCACGAATGTGCATGCATCCGTGCATTCGCGCACAATTTGGTCAATATCTCGCAAAGATGCAAAAAGATGCAGCTAATTTTTTATACACTTTCGAAAAAATCTTCATTCAACACATTCCAATAAGTTTCAAGACCAACCATCACCAACCGCGTAACTTATGGCTTTTTTTTGTGGAGTTTATGAATCGTTGCATGTACAAAAATGCACTTCAGTTCGATAATTATTTACTAATTACCATATAAATAAACTGATATGATACTGAGATATTTTAATTGTACTTACTTTCTGATGCAGAATCCATTTTTATGACACAGAAAACTTCACTTTGAGAATTTTTACGCTGCAGACAAAATTTATCGATTTTTGAATCGTTGCGAGCTGCCGAAGTGACGCGCTGCACGGTCGCACAATAAATAATTTCCTCGCTCAGGTAGTGAACCCGGACCAGTATTAACGGTCGTTTCTAATGCTAGGGGTACCACTACAACGATTTAAAACGTTTCCATTTCAAAAAGAAATCTTCATTTTTTTAATTTTGGCCAGCTTTTTGGCGTTTCCGTCCACTGTGCGCCTGTTGATTATTTGATATTAGGTGTTTGCATTATGGCCAAGGCAGCTTGTTCCTAATAGTTATAAGAGCCATAGACCTTATATGCGGCTGTATGTAATGTGTTCAAAATATGTTTATGAGAAATGCCCAGGTTCGTGCAAAGGCGATGAAATATCGTATGTATGCCATTAATGAACTGGAAATCATGGTGGTTGTTTCGTTATCTTTTAGTATTATAATTATATGAATTCGTAAATATTTAAAAAGAAGTTGGTATTTAAACATAGAAGAACGTTTTAGATTCAATTACTTTTCACAGAGATACATTTTTTTTGTTGATTTCATGGCATTTCATCTACATTTAGACCATGGCCTTATTAGGATACAGGGGTCCCTAATAAGGCAAACTGCATTATTTTTCCTTTTAATTTAAGAAACATAAGAGTTTACTGTATGGGGTTTTCCAATTGTAGGACGAAACTAAACAAGCTTAACATGCTGTCACTAAAATTTCATAAACTTTTGTCAAGTTATAACTGAGTTATAAACGACCAAACCTTAACGTGACCTTATTTGGTGCAGGTACCTTAGTCTTAATTATGTTCTTAATTAAATTTGAGCTACTAAAGATGGTGGAACGTTTACTTTTTACCATATATTATAATATGTGGTAGTTTTTATTAGAGAAAACAATAATGGAATAACATCACTCGTAATTATGCTGTGAAAACAGGCGGCCATTACGTATTTCTTACTGAATTTAATTTTTCATAAATTCTACAAAACTTCAACTACAATAAAATACGATTTATCAATATTAATTACATGAAAAAATTAAAAATAGAATCAGAATAGTTTATTTTCTTGTTTTTAATTTAATATAATCCGTTAACGGTGGTGAAACATTCTATTTTGGCAAATATTCTAAACCGAATCAGTCTGAAAAATTAAACGTCAATTTATAAATTTTGCGCCGTTATTTAAAAGAAAAATTTGCAGTGTAATTTCATCTAGAGTACCCAACAGGCGAAATTTTCCGTAAAATTTTTATGGACTCCATGGCAACGATACAAAATTGAAGCCTCTGATTTGATTGGTTGTAAAATATAAGTGTGAAATTTTCACTTATAATCTCCCTAGTGGTTGAATTATTTTTGTTGCTATTTTGATTAATTTTCCAGTTATATATAAGCCTGATAAGGGTAAAATCCACGACTGAAGATAAGAAAAAAATTTCCTATAAACATATGTCCGAAAACGGTTCCTTTCCGAGATACAAAGTGCTAAAAATGATAAAAACATACCTATATATCTTTTTAATATTTCAGGAACCTTTATAGACAGATATCTGAAATTTTGTTGAAAGATGTATCTAGGAACAGGAATTGTTAGATGTTAAACGAAATGTAATACTAAAAAACACTGGCGTAGATTTGGAGGTAAAGTCGAAAAATATGGTTGATTTTTGCCTACATCCTTTTATTTTTAATAGACACCCATTATATTTCTGCCTCCACTTGAAAACATATTAAGAAATGTAATAAAACAGATACATTTTAGTGATAAAATCAACAGTTTATAATTTTATGAGTAATTAGCAATTTGATCCAATTGTTTTTGTCAGTTGGTTTAAAACCATTAGTTGAATAATGGTGACGGTATATTAAAACAAAAATGGGAAAATAATTCCAATAAACCTTTTTGGTCATACCGTGTGTAAAACGGCTACTGTGGCCAACTGTTAACAAAGACCGATAGAACAAGCGAGATGGACATAATAGTGTGAGCGTATTGTAGCTGGCTGGTGGGTCATAGACTGAGCCTGTTCCTATGTTCGCTGGGTGTGTCTTATTACATATCATTTCATTCTAGTTCTCAGCCATCGGTCGTATTCTTTTTTAAGTGGCCACACTTGGCGTTATACACATGGTATAATAGTAATCGTAAATTTGCCATCACTAAGCTTAAATAACTTTAATTAATAAAACATAGTAACGGTAATATTTTTTTTATACTTATAAACATTTCTAGAAAAAAAATTATTGGGTATTATAAAAGCACTCTTTCAAACCTAACATGATAATAATAATAAATACCTATAGAACATTATATTTTATACTGTCATTTTTATCTGAATGTGCTATATAAAAGTTTTAGGCATATAATGAATCAAAACCACTTCCAATAAGAATGAACTGTCATACTTATTTATATTTTATACTGATAAATTAACTCCTATATGAAAAGTCTATCTGACAGCACATTTTTGTCACTTTGACAGCGATAAAAGGGTATGTTTTTTATCACCGATAAAAATATATAACAATTTATAACAACTGTATTTTTAATAACTGTTCCTTTAAATAATTGTATAATAAAGATATTTTTTTCGTTTACATTTGTGTTAATTTATTGCACACTCGAGCTTTTTTTTATGGATAAATTTCTTTTTACTCAATTTTCAATCAGTAATTTTGCTCGAAAACTGACATTTGACATGATGTCAGTTTTTATAAAATTCTGACTGGCAAAATTATTTTTACAAGATTATCGATAAAAAAGCTCTTTTTTTATTTATAAAATATAAAGGTGTATAAGGTGTATTGGTATTTATTATTATTATCATGTTAGGTTTGAAACAGTGCTTTTGTAATAGGCCCAATAATTATTTTACTATTTTTTTTTCTAGAGATGCATAAATACGAAGCAACAATATGTCAGATTTTTTGAAACCCTTATAAATGTCTTAAAGCACTTAAATGTAGCAGTTTATACGGGTTGCCAACACCTTCGTTTAATAACGGTATATAACTTTAGAGTTTATATCCAATAGTAACAGAAACATTTTCATTGCCTTTATATAACAATTGATGTACTTAAGACCAGGAATTGTTAAATGTTAAACAAAGTGTAATACTAAACGGCTTTGGCGTAGATTTGGGGGTAAAACTGAAAAGATTAGTCGTTTTTGCCTAAATCCTTTTATTTTTAACACATATTACATTTTTGACTCTACCACTTGAAAACATGTTAAAAATGCAATAAAAGAGTATGTATTTGCTGCAATTGTTTTTCTCAGGTGGTTTAAAAAGAAAGTTGAATAATGATGAGACTATATTAAAATAAAAATTACAAAATGATTTTTATATCACGCCTTTGGTATTAGTAAATCCTTTTTATTATTTCCACCATAGGAAAGTTTTGTTTTGAATTTTTAATAAGTCATGTTTTTTATGTTACTACGAAATGGATTAAAAACAGTACTGTCAAATTCATACTTCTGAGAGTGAGTCATTTTGGACGACGCGCGACGTTTTCCCCAATAATTCTGTTGCAAGGGTCTTTTACTCTTTTCCTGAACTGGCACATATGCACTTCTTTCATGGCAAACTGATGACTTTGTTCTAGAAGCAAGATGTTTGTATGGGAAAAGCCTTTTCTGGTTGCCGTTTACCCTACGTTGCAACATAAATAGATCGGTGATTAAGGGAAACAGGAAAAATAAATTGGACTTATTCCGACTGCTGTGAAGCAAGAACTGTACGAACACCTGAATTCGAAGAACACATTTTGCATCCAGTACAAGAAGAATTGCAACTAAAACTGAGGTAAATGCAAGTCGTACTATTACTGTTCGGAAAATTTTACATAAGCAACTGATCTATTTCTGTCACTTACAAGACGACTTTCCTGTATTACTATTAGTAGATTTATTTACAAACGTAATGAAAAACGTCGATTGATTTCTTCAATATTATTTACGAATTCAGCGGTTTCAATAAATATGGCGTTTTCAACTTCCACAACGAGTACATTTGGGCAGATGAAAATCAACGCACACTTTTTTAAGCAATACATCAGTATCAATTTTTAATAAATGTTTGGCTGATATTTTTTGAAGGTTTTGATTGTTATATCTAGACGAATAAACAGCAAAATCTACAGAAACTCTTTAGAAACTGAAGTGCATCTCTCAATAAAACATATTCCTGAATTGTTAATAATACAGGTTAATACACACAATGGATCAATCGAGGAGGATCAACTAGCTTTAAAGAGTTTTGCCCCAAAATCCCATACTTCTTCTTATGAAGGTTCAATTGCGATGTCAAGGTTATCGCTAAAGGACCAACCAATTTTATACCAGTCGAACGCCACATTACCAACTTAGAGCATAGCCGAGGAATTCAAAATCGGTAACAGGTTGTGTGGCCCCATAACCTAACTGTCCCCAAACAGCATTGCACACTTCACCATACCCCAGCGGCTCATGTAGCATATCCCGAGCCCCTTAACTCTCAACCGTAGAGGTGCCCATATGTCATGAGTTTAACTCAAAGGGTTCCCACATAGACTTGTACAACATAACCTAGTACCTATTGAGTCCAATTCAGTCCTGCTTATACGTCCAGGCCCCATTTCGGAGCACCTTAACCTTATTTGGCAGACCTAAATTCATACAATTTTGTTTATGGAGTCACCTCATGAATTTGGTCTGTTTCAATATTCACATCTTCTCTCCAGTGTCTACACACTATTTATTATTATTATCAAACATAGAGGAAAGCTAACTTAAGAAAATAGGAAAACAAAAACTGTAATAATTATTATTGTTACATAAAGGAGAATTAAGAGATGAACTATATAAAGTTCAAAAGATAATAAAATATTAAATACAACAAAATGTAAACATTTTAAATATATGAAGGAAATTTGCTTTTTAATGTTTCAAAAAATATTTTATTAGAAACTCTACACGTGTTTCGGCTTTTTTAGGCCTTTGTCAAGAGTACAGGGAATACTGTATTCCCTGTACTCTTGACAAAAGGCCTAAAAAGCCGAAACACGTGTAGAGTTTCTAATAAAATATTTTTGAAACATTAAAAAAGCAAATTTCCTTCATATATTTAAAATATTTAATAATGTTTCACAAGGAGTCAACCGCAGAATCAGTTCAGTTTATTAAAAATGTAAACTATAAGTAACTTTAGCATTAGAAGCTTTAAAAATGAATAAAAATAATAACTATACCATATTAAATGATCAGATTTTAAAATCTGTCCATTTTCAAATACAGTTCAGTTAACTTATTATACCTATAACTATTAACATAGTTAAATGTTTTTGTTTAAAACATATTAAGTTATGTCTTTATAATAATTAGTAATTTGAAATGCCACAGTGTTGATCATAAATAAACTACTCTACAATAACAAGAACGGATTTATTGATCGCTTACAGCAATTTAAACAAAATTCGCACAGAATATCTTCTACCTCTTTTATCGGTTTCTTTCCACTTTAAATCCAACTAAACCCTCGCATTACATTCTTTCTTATATAGCAAGAAAGTGCTTCACAAAATTTCTTATGACATTAGTTTACAAAAGAGCAATCCACAAAAGAATAAATGAAGTTTTTTTTTGTACAAACGAGTATGTAGGAACATTACTAATAAGCAATATATTGAAATGTGAACAAAGTGTTTTTTATTAAAAAAGTATCCAAGAGACGTGAGGTAGCAAATCGATACAAAACGAAATAAATTCTTTTTCTTCTTATCGCCATGTATCATGATTATTTTTTCTCGGAGCCTTTATTTCGTCACATATTTTCTTATAACCCTACAAAGTGAAATATTATATATTCAGTGCTAAAAATGTGTTGGATTTGAATATTTCTTTTACTTTTATTTTTTTCAGTTTTTCCTTTAAAACAGTTGTAGATTATTTACCTAAAGCGGCTAGAGTCAGCTCTGAATTGGAATATACTGCTGTTGCTGGTGCACTCTACAGGGTGTTACGAATTTTCGGAACAAAACCCAATAACATTGTTACACCCGGTATCCAAGCAAAACTGAATTTTTACAAAAAAAATCAGTAGCACAGTAATATTCCTGATGACGACAAGTCAACCTATAATGCAAAAAAATATCATCCTAATCCAAATCGAACGAACAAAAAAAAATTAACATCAAACTTATGGCAAATTTCAGGTGATGCAATAATTCTTGTGAGGTGTGTAGTGTGTTTTCCTTTTCTTATATTTGCTACTATGGTGATTTTATTTATATAGACTAGGAAAAAATCCTTATACTTATTTGATAACATACTAGGTAGACACTAACTTTTCCTATCTCTATGTAGGTCAAACTTAGATATAAAAATCAAATAACTGCTCCCAACGTTCCCCGTATGCTTTTTTAAATTGGATCTGAATACTTTACTTACATAAAACACCATGTAATAAATTATAAAAAATATATAATACATGTAATTTGCTCTCTATAAAACACCTGTAGGTTTCAACACGCAATAACACACTTTTACCAGACAAAAAGAAAAAGGGCGTAACTACTGTAAGTGTATAGGCAATAAAATTAAAAAAATCATTTTATATAAGATAAAAAGCTTGTTATTGTCGCCACCTTGGCTTATAAATGATGGCAATGCACCAGTTGGCCATTGCGTGTTTATTTCATGGGACAAGGGCTGCAGCTGTCGCCCGGCACATGCCGCTTTAAGATGTACCGCAATTCTTAAGATCTTCCGTTCCTAACCACTTTATCTTTTACTTTGCTTCGTTTACCTGATGCTTAGTTTAAGAGGGTTGGGGGTTGCACGTTAGATCCACAGAATAGAAATTTATCTACTAAGCTTTCTGGTAAATAATGAAATTCCTATTCTACCAAATGATGCTATTAAAGAATGCTGTTTATACAGGGTGTAATTGTGATATCTTAAATTTATTATGAATTTTATGTGTGAAATTCAAATATGTTAAAAGAAGTAAATATCAAATCAAAAACCGAATAACGAATACAGTAATTTCATTTGCAAGTTATGGTTTCGTCTGTGTAACAGATTTACAGGAGTGGAAAAAATTGTTACGCTTTATAATGTATGATATAACTTGTTATCAGCCCTCTGGCGTACTTGAAAATGTATTCTATGAAAAGGTTA
Source organism: Rhamnusium bicolor (assembly GCA_029963845.1). Lineage (NCBI taxonomy): Eukaryota > Metazoa > Arthropoda > Insecta > Coleoptera > Cerambycidae > Rhamnusium > Rhamnusium bicolor. The sequence goes on along the minus strand of JANEYF010000571.1, from coordinate 177,828 downwards.
TTTTGCTCAACCATTAAAATCGTCTTTAATTATTCCCATTCATAGAAAAAATCAAACATAATAATATGAAAAAACAAGCAGCCTATAAATTAAGGTACATCCTGCCAACTTCCAGACGGTGTAGTTCTTCTAGAGATTATTATAGATACTTTCTTCCTATGGAAAAAATGTTAAACGGCTTGAATAATAGTATTAGCAGGACATTCTTTAACGTATCTTGCTGTTTTGACAAGATAATCAACAAACTGCTATTAGATAAATTACAATCTAATAATATTGGTGGGCCAGTATGGAAAGGATAAAATTTTGTGTACATATCTGATATACTATTTATATGCATGCATATCGATGGTCCATAAGAGGTGGCATTTTGAAATGCCCGCCATTTCTGTTATGTCAAGTGTGCAGTCGTTATATTTGAAAGCTGCCATCACGAGGCATTGTCATTTTAATAATGCAACGATATTTGCTTAAAGAATGTTTACTTAGAGTGAAACCCCACTTTCAAAATGTGGAAAGTGTTACGGAGACGTTTCGTAGGTTACATGAGCAATTCGGTAGACATATCGTCGTTCTTGTACAATGATGCAAAAAAATCTGGCATGAATTGAACGATTTTGCAGTACGTTTTTTCATAACTGTGGCTTTATTTCAGCGACATGGCGTCGAATTTTGTCTTTCAAGTCTTCTACAGTCGGCGGATTATCTACATTCCACTGAGCGTTTGGATCCTATCTAGACAGTGTTGTTTGATGGTAAGCATCACTGTCAGATTTAAAGTATGGTGTTGACGTCTTAAACTGGCTGCTATGCGCCGAATTCTGGGAGTAAAAAACTCTACCACTCGTCTTGTATTCAACAACATTCTGGATCCGAGAAGCGTGTTGTCTGGACGACTGTATCTTTCCCTCGGTTCTTTGTACACGCCGGTTGGCTTTCTTGACGCCGTGATTGGTTAACCTCTCACGGGGGGACGAGTTGCTACGCGGCGTTGTACATGGCACAGTTGATTTGCCAGATGCCTGCATCCTCTGGAAGTTCCTCATGGATGACCGCGTCCATTCTAGCCAGTTCTTGTGACTTTAGGTTAGCCCGGGTGTTAAGGCTAACCCTTGTACATCGTCTACATCGGTGAACTCTAAAGGATGCTCCCCATCAGTTGGTAATTGCGGTGGGCCTGCGGCTGGTAGTTCTTCCAGCTGACGGGGTGCCCTTACGTAACCTGTCCTGGGCAAGAAGGATACTTGTTCTCTCAGGTATTGTTGAGAAAAGGCACGATGCTCTGGATGCATTTCGCACCAAAGTGCATGCAACGCGCCATGTATCCCCTTCGCTCAAATTCGCCACTCTCGCGGCAGGTCAGCAAGTTATCCCGAAGTTCCCTCGTCCACTTAAAGCATCCATGTTCAATGCCTTGGTTGTCAACGTTGAGACCATCCGGTAAGGCCCCTCCCACCTGTCTCTGACCCCCATCCGCTTGGGGTCGATTGTGATGGGGCCCTTCTTAGTTTATATGGAACCCGAGTTGTGAGAGTACCAGGGTGGTTAGCCCTGGTACCACCGGCCGGCATTTGTCAGGCAGAGTTGACTCTGCCTGTCCTGGGTGCATCGTGCGGAGGTTGGCGGTCCATAGCACCCCTTATTATTATTATTATTATTATTATTATTATTATTTTCGGTTTCCCGATGCCGGTCAGTCCTCCCGTGGCCTCCGACGCCTCACGAGAGTCGCGCCGGCGCATCAACTACAGCCACTCCCCACATCCCGCAGGGTTAGTGACTGTAGATACCAAAATCATGTGCCCTAAGCAGACGGAGAGAACCCAGAATGACCGCCTTCTGCATTTGGCCTGCCAGCCACTCGGCTGAATTTTGGCAGGCCGGTATGATCTTCAGTTCCGAGAGCAGCGTAGGCTTTATCCCTCCGAGTACACCGATTATAAGGACGACCATTTTCACCGAGTAGCCTGGGTACAGCACTTGGAGCTCGTACCGGAGATCGCGATATTTGGTCCGTTTCTCCTCCTCCTTCAAGGTGATGTTTTTCTCTGCAGGTGCCAAGAACTCGATGACATACATCACCTTGAGTTGATGGTCAAGGAGGACTATGTCAGGCTTGTTGGCTTGGATTAGCCTGACAGTCGGGAACGAGTAGTTCCAATAAATCCGGCATTTCTCGTTCTCGACAACGGACTCAATATCTCCGGGGACGTAAGGCAGCACTGGTATCTGGTCTACCCCGTACGAGTGCCTTAGATGGTAGTATAGCACTCGTAAAGCCGCGTTATGTTGGTGGATGTAGGCCGAAATCGCATATATGGGGTATGCAGAAAGTAAGTGCATGAGCGATTCCGGCGCCTGATGGCAAGTCCTGCAGATGATATCAGGAACCTCTAGACGCCACACGCGGCTACGGTAGACCAAGGTGTTGATAACACCATCCTGGCAGGCCATAATGAATCCCTCGGTCTCTGACTTAAGCCCGGCTGACATTCGCCTTTCTAAAGTCGATAAACCCAGTGTTTCTATGTTCTTATAGAAGACACCATGCTGGGGTTTATCGACATGCTGCGAAACAACGTTCGCGCCTGATTCGGGCTTTCAGACGATTTGGCTGAAGTTCGGTGACTGACTCAACATCAGCACCTCGCCGGCCTCTTCGCCCGATGTCAAATGCGAGACCGAGTTCATCTGGGGCTCTTTTTTGCTGCCTTGAACAATTCTGCTCCCACTCCTACAGTTTCGTGATGTTTCACAAACCGCAAGAGGGGATCTGAGCTCCTGAGGATGTTAAATGCCATACTCAGTACTACTCTGCCATGCGTACACTCCAGGCTCAAAGTCCTCGGCCCCCCCCCGTTTGACGTGGGAGATACACACGAGGAACGGACGATCTAGGATGAATACTTCTGTGAATATTCATCATCTTGCGGGTATCTCTGTCTAATTGGCGCAGCTCATCTACCCTCCACTTTACTACTCCGGAGGAGTAGAGCAGAATCGGAACGGCAAGCATATTAGTTGCAGTCACCTTGTTCTTCCCCGAAAGTTTGGAAGACCAAATCTTTCGGAGGCGGTGTCTGTACTTGCCGTGGAGAGAATCCTTTATTTGTGTTACATCTTGGATGTGCCTTTGTTGCACACCCAGATATGTATAGGTCTCTCCGGCATCCAGATGTCTTAGGATGCTTCCGTCTGCGAGCTGCGCATCTTCAGGGAATTCCCCGCATCGTCCTCTCTTGAGGTGGACGACTGCACATTTGTCCAACCCGAACTCCATACCAATTGCCCGCGTATATTCTTCGACCACCCTAAGAGCGTTTTGTAGTTCACGCTCTCCGGAGGCATAAAGTTTAAGGTCATCCATATAAAATAGATAGGTGACCTTATGCCTTCGGTCGCTGGGTGGCCCACATTGATATCCACGGGTTTGACCGAGCCCAACAGACAACGGCAACAGTGAGATGCAGAAGAGGAGAGGACTCAGGGAGTCACCCTGGAAAACTCCTCTCCTAAATGCCACCTGCTCTGTCGTGACCCGCTGTGCACCTGATGTTATGGTGAAGCGGGTCTTCCAGAGCGGCAGCAGCTGTTCTATGCATCTCACTAGTGGTGCTAGTACCGCAAGACATTCGAGCAAGTACAACAATAGCTCATGTGATGTTGTATCAAATGCCCTGCGGTAATCAATCCAGGCCATCGATAGATTCCGCTTGTATGGCACAGAATCCTGTGTAATACAGCAGACTGTCCTTGCAACCTGCCATGCCCTTCTTGGCACCACGCTGTTCGTGTATCTGCTGGAAGACCGGATCAACAGACCTCAGTGTCCTAGCATACCAGATACGTGTAAATATCTTGTAGCAGGAGTTAAGGCAAGTGATCGGCCTATAATTCTTCCGTACCGTGAACACAGCCGTAGTGTTATGGTCAGTTACACTTCTTTGGTAGAGCAACGAAGTACGTCACAGAGTTAAGGCAAGTGATCGGCCGAGCCGAGATTATTATTATTACTATTATTATTATTATATTTCACATTTTTTTAATATTTACAAAACTTTCAATAATAGACAACATTTTCTTGAATCGTATTTGGAGGAAAAATTTACAAAAAATTAATTTAAACTACCCTGTATCCTAAAGATAATCGAGATACCAATTTAAGATTATTAGATTAACTTATATAAATAGTTCACATTATCTGTATTTATCTGTGTATTATATTTCTACCAATATTTAGAGAAGTCCGTCGAAAATGTATTAAAAATTAAGAACTCAGATTCAATAAGTATCCATTTTGAATAAATTGACAACAAATAACGTTACCACTACTTCAACCATGCTTGAGGTCCACATTTGTACTCATAATTGAGTAACAAACACAGACGTGAAACGCCATCAAGAAGTTCTTGATTTTGAGTTACTAAACGATTAAAAGCCCTCAATATTTGTCATATAAAACTGCCTCTTAAAGAGTGGAGTCAGAAACGAAAGCTTTTCATGTATTTTCACAATAAAACCAAATATAACTTCAATTCATGCCAGGTATAGCTGAGGGACTTTTTAATGTAAATAGCGAAATTTCTGCCCTCCCGTTGGGACTACGTGACAAATCCATCATTTTGTATTTTATTTACAGTGTCTTTCGTGATGGATTGGTATGAGAAACAAAATTAAAGCAAACTTTTTGCAAGTGTGTAGAAATAAAAGCAAATATTTTATTTTAGAATTTTAATATCATTTGGATACATATTTACATAACAGTTCAGAAACATTTTTAAAAATTTCAAAATAGAACCTGTACATTTTCCGTTTAATTATACAGAGTGTTCCTAAATGTACAATACAAATTTAGGAGTATATTCCTTATGTCAAAATAAAACAATAAATTTGTATGAAGATGTGTCCGATAACTGTTCATTTCCGATATACGGAAAATTTTTCGATTTAACAAGAAACGACATATCAAATAATTGGCTAGAGGTAATGATTTAATAATTTGGCTTACCAGTTATTCCATATCTTTTATGGCAGTGAAAAATAAGGGTAGGAGATTTATTATTTGAAACAAAAATTTTTGGAAAACTCTGAAAGAATAAATTATAAAACGGTACTCCTGCAGTACATGATTAAGGTGCATCATTTTTGACAAAATCGACAAAATGTGTCTTTGAACTCATTAGATAGTAACTTCCAAAGTTTAATGAAATGTGATAATACTTTTTAGTCCACGTATGCATAGAAAATATTCAAAATGTCCTCCTCTCATTTCTATACATCTTCGAACTTTTGGATCCCTTTTAATTTATTCGCAAGAATTTATAATCCATTGCCGTAAATCATCAATATTTGGATCGGATGTTGCGTAGATAATTGACTTTAAATATCTCCGTATATAAAAAACTAAGGAATTTCAATTTGGCGATCCAACTGGCTAGTATATAAAGTATATAAACATATACATCAACAAGTAATAAATACGATTAAGAACAGAACTAGCAAATACCATTATTGTCAATGACAATGATTACTGATTAAAGATACCGTCGACTATTCAATGGTGTTTGTTCATTCTGTTCTTAATCGTTTTACAGTTTTCTAAAAATCGTGCACATAATCTTTTTTTAAAAAAAACCCATAAACATCCTTATTTCTCCACCCCCATAAAAATATGGAATAAATGGTATACAAAATTATTTATTACCTAAAATCAATCATGCCAAATATCGTAAAAATTCAAAAAAAAGTGTTTTTCTCTAAAATAAAAAAATATCCATTTTCTGATACCCCTTCATCATCATATCTCGGAAATGAATGTTATCAGACTAATCTTAACCCGAACTATTTTTATTATTTTGATGTAGGAAATATGCTCTTGAATTTTTGTCGTGCATTCTTGAAACACGTTTTAAATTATTAAAAAAATTGTTTGACAATTCATTACATGTCGTTCGTAGCCATCTATATTTATTTTAAACAAATTGATACTATTTTAATAATAGTACACAAAAAGTAATTTTCATCTATAGCTTAGTATTTTGAATATCTCCATATCACGTATTTGATTTTTACGTAATTCACGATTATAACAATTTTTTCGTTGAAAACGCATTAATAACTGAGGTGATATAACACATTAACAATTTTACTACTATTTTTCTTTCAAAACCTAATAATTTGTAGCTTTCCTATAATGCAATATTTAAACAAAGTTTCAAGAACTTAGTTTTATTATTTACTTAAGGGTGGTACTATTTCTGAGATAGAGAAATCTGTAGAAGTGCAGAATTAGTGATGTAAAATGCTCAAACATTTATTTTTCGAGCATGTTGAGCGAATATTCCCACAATTTCGAGCATATTCGTGCATTAACAAGCATATTTGCATATGTTTATGATAGTACAACTTTCATCGTAGATACGAAGAATTAATTAAAATGGTTTATTTAAACTTCAGAAAACACTAAAATAGGGTGAACATATATTCAGCAATAACCGGCTAATTTAGCTGGCTCAGTGGAATAGAGAATAGAGCCCGCAATGGCAAGCATAACTAGATTATCTCCCCATTATAAGTGTAAATTCAAATTCCGCCATGCACTGGCAATGTCGGTAGGAATGGTTGTGTGTCCCTGTTCTTTCGTAAGTGTAACCCTCACTCATGCAGCTCGGCTTTGGACTTGGGGGTTGTCTAATTAATCCTGCAATCATTTTTTTACTTACTTTACTTTTGTCTAGAAAAATAAAAACAACAAATTTTTAAGGCACCTACTGAAAATAATAAATACTATTATTTAAGTTATTTTAAAAGTCAGTCTCTTTGATGCAGTTAGTTCTTCCACGTCTTCGGAATATTGTTAAGGGTTTGTTCTGCAAAGAATGTTCATCTTCGTCTTTTGCAGTCTCAGCATCAGAATTGTTCTCTACTTCTCAGTTTCCATTTCATTTTCTTAATTAGTACTACTCATACTATTAGCAGTACAGATATCTCAGTTAATCCATTTGAGATGATCCTTTTCACCAAAAGAAGAAAAATAGGAGATTTTAAGGCACCAATCATGTATGGTAAGTCTCTAGTGCTTGCGCAGGAGGTAAGATACCTGGGAGTGACCCTGGACAGTAAACTGTCATGGGGTCTGCAGATTGACAATGTCATCAAAAAGTCGACTGCATCCTTCTGGCAATTGCGCCGAGCGGTAGGTAGGAACTGGGGCCTCAACTTACAGATCCTACATTGGCTGTACACTGCGGTCATCAGACCGAGGCTACAGTATGGATCTGTGGTCTGGTGACTGAGCGTGGACAGAGCGAACACGTTCCGAAAGCTGGCAAAAGTCCAGATTACTGGCCTGCTTAGGGATCACTGGCGCAATGAGGACGACATCAACAGCTGCTCTGGAGGCGTTAGGCTTGCCAACGCTTCCTTCATGGATAAACAGGGAGGCTATGGTGAACTATCTGAGAATGTGGGATTCTGGGAGCTGGCAGTGTTCAGGTAGAGATGAAGGTCACGCAGCAATTGCTGGACTGGCGGAGAGGGAAATACCCATCTCTGTCCTAAAGGTGAGAGAAGTGAAAGATCAGCTAAGGTTGGAAATCAAATACACTGTCACTCTTCCAAGTAGGGAGGAGTGGAGTGAAAGGAGAATTGACTTCCCTCCGGACTCTCTGGTCTACTACACAGATGGTTCTCTATGGTCACCGACCGTCCTCTGGGGCGGGAATATAACTGAATGACAAAGAAGTGCAGGAGAGCTTTGCTCTAGGTTCGTACACCATGGTCTTCCAGGCAGAGGTTTACGCCATCCTAGAGGTGGCGGTGAAGACTAAGGTTAGGAACGGGGCGAAACAGATGGTATACATCTGCTCCGATACCAGGCTGCTCTAAAAGTGGTGTGAATCCCCAGAACCAGATCAGTTCCCGTTCAGGAGTGTGGGGACGCCCTAGAAGAGCCTACCAGGTATAAACAAATGAAACTGGTGTGGGCCCCGGGATATACCGGAGTTTCAGGCAACAAGTAGGTCGATGAATTGGCTAGACTTGGAGCCGAGGAACCCTGTCTCGGGATTGATCCTATGTTGGGCATTAGAAGAAGGCAGGTCACAACAGTCCTCAATGAGTGGGCCCACAAGACACTGAGGAGTATTGGAGCACCAACAGGGCCTACAGGGAAACTCGCGATTGTGTGACGAGGCCGAACAAATCGAGATCGGCCTGGTTACTGGACCGGAGTCGGAGGACTCCGAATCTTTTAACTGGAGTTCTGACAGACCACTCCAGACTTAGGAGACATCTATCATTGATAGATATTGTGGACGGCCCTACATATCCAGGATGCGGGAGTGAAGAAACATCGTATTACTTCCTGGGACATTGTTATGCGATTGGGCGCCTGAAACTTAGTATCTTCGGTTCTGAGGAGCGTCTAAGGGAAGATATGAGCTCCCTCGCAATGAGTGACATCCTTACCTTCATTAGAAGGTCGGAAAGATGACGAGAAAGAAGAACACATGGCTGAGGGGACAGTTGGGGGTTGGTAAAAGGGGCCCGCCTGCGGCTTACTTGCCAGGCGTCAACCTTCCTCACCACTACCATTACTAGCAGTACTAGTATTAATAGTTATATCATGAATGTTTTCTTGTCTTTTTACTTGTTTTATTATTGTACGATAAAGACAACTTATTAACCAGTTTATCCCTTTTTTTTGCTATAGACAAAGAAAATATATAAGCTAAATATCCGCAAAACACGCAGACACGGACCACGCGCTACCGCTGGTTATGCGCAAGTTCAATTCAATGTGCAATGTGCGCTCATATTTATGGAGCAAACTCGCGACTATTCGCGAATATTCAGTAATATGCCCGTGGAATATTTCCGCACTCGAAACACTATGCAAAATATATTAGACAGATCTGAGTAATTTTCTTCACTGAAAAATAATTTAAATTTTATTTCAAGTAGGTATACAAATTTACATGTCTGCACATATAAATAATTACAAACAATGAAATTAAGTAATAATTTATTACAAGTTAAACCCAATATCGTGGTTTGAATATGTTTACAGAGCCACTCTGTAAAAATGCATCCCATTATTAAGTTCTCAATAATTATTGCGTTACCTAGCACAGAAACCATTAATGTGCTAATAAGCATGCACGTATTACATAGATTACACCGTAACAAAAAAACCCTATTTACAGGACAATGACATTCTTTCGAACAAAATATCACGGTATACGAAATAATACCCTCAGCTTTACCTTAACAGCAAACTGCTTCAAGTTTTATTTGTATTTTTCCACTTGTACATCTGCTTTACAACTCTCTTTTGTACTGAATTTTACCTGAATAATTAAATGTCTACTCGAGAAATTCAAAACAGATGTTTTGTGCGAAATGTTTTTAGTAAATTAATAGTTAACGAGCTTGATTATGTTTTAACGTATCAAACTCTGCTTTTGACTTATCTCCGGCTTTATCTTCGGATATATCATTAATGGATGTAGTTATTTGGAAAGATGTACATTTATTTCGTGTAATTGATTTATTAAAAATATATTTTTATTATTTTACGTATAAGAGTTATGTAATATTTTAATAATACTTGATTATGTATAGCAGGTGTCTCCAGTTATATCATAACGTATTTGATATTTTCTTAAACACACCCAGCGGCCAGCTTGTCCACTGAAAATATAGCTATTAAAATAATCATTTGCATATCAGCAATATGAAAAATTAATCAACCTCCGTGTTATTTGTTTTTAACGCGAATTTTCAAGAATTTATAGTCCATTATTTATAATTATTAAAATTATTAATCGAAATTGCTTTATTTCTTCATTGTAAAATAAAAAATTTAATTTTGTCGTTATAGTGAGTAGTTTGTGTTATGGAGTTTACGTTTCTTTCTTTTTTTTGATAAAATACGATTCAGTACGAAATATTACCTTATTAATAATTTCCAAAAGAAATGATATTTCTTAATTCTGTTATAAATACAGGGTGTTTTACTATCAAAGCCGATTACTTAAAAACTAAAACAGATATTAATATTCTACAGAGGATGGCCCAAGGAAAACGATGCACCCGGGCTGATACCTATTTAACTAAATTTTAGACAAAACATTTGAACAGGTTCATTTTAATTTCAAGGGGACATTTAAATATTTTCATTGGTACCATTGGTGATATTTACCCCCAAAATTTCAAGGTCGGAATTTGTTTGTGATATGTTGCCGTAAATCTTCTAAAGAATTGGTTTGGTTTGCGTACATTTTATTCTTCAAATGATCCTATAAAAATAAATCTAATGGAGATAATTCTGGTAATCTCGCAGGCCACTCAAGTCACCGGGAAATCTTTTAACAAAAATTGCCTCACAGTGAAGAGGAGTGTCACCTTGTTGGAAGGGTAAGAAAAGTTCAGTGGGGTCAAATCAGTAGACCATGGCGGCCACTATGCGTTCCCGTTCAGTGATTACGGTAAAGCGTATCTAAATAATCCACTACAATTTTCACATTGTAACGTAAGGTCCCATCTTGTTGAAACCAAGTTTTACCTAATTTAATTTGGTAATTTTTTGCAAAGAAAATTCTGAAGACGCTCAGAATTGTATATACCTTCATATAATAAAATGAAATAACATAAAATAAAATATAGAAAGTAAAAAGTATAAAATACATATATAAATTCACATATAATTAAATATACATGTAGTGAACAGTATACACATAGAAACAATGAATTTAATTACAAACATATAATTATATTACATCATATAACACATGATTTACTAGGTAAAATGTTCACGTACATTTTAGCTTAAACTTATCAAAATTAGAATGAGATTTTAATAATCATAAAACTCTTTTAGGCTGTAAAAGCAATGGGGATTATTCTGGAGCAATAGCGCCAGTTGTACCTATTTACAGTACCAGTAGAGATAGTATTACTTTTCTTTAAGAACTATGCTGGAAGAACTTAGTGAAATATCGGTATTTCTATTAATTTCTTTTAAAGATATCTACCGTTGATCCACTGAATGAAAATGTTATGTTCCGTATGGTTTTTGCTCGTTCTCACTTTAGGCTTTCAAATTCAGCAAAAGTGGTATTTTCCTATCAGAATAATACATTGCGTAAAATGTTTTTACTTTCAACGCGTTTTTCTTATACTCACCATAAACTATCACCAAGTCAACTTTTTTAGTTTGTGTATTGACCCATTTTTTTGTGTAAACAGCAAGGAAAATGCTGAGATATTAATTCTAAATGAACACCTAAATTAAAACTGTTATATAAGCCATTGACACCATCAACTACCTACTAAATGCAGATAGTATTATATTTCTGCCAGTTTTATTAAAGGACATTAATTTACATTTACATTACAAAATATCTCCAAAATGACTGCAATAAAAGGTTATATCGTTTTAACAAAAAATAATCAAAATTAAAAATATTATTGAAATACTAACTTTTCTAAGTTATTGTCATGAAATTTTCTTTTGACCGTCACGACGTCTAAACCCTTAAGACATTAGCATCTTCTGCAAATCGAAATATAGTATTTGACCTTAGCAATTATCCGTATTTTGCAGAATTTGGTTCTCTTTTAGTTTTCGAGTAATTATTAATTGATATTAATTTCCAATTTCTGAAAAAAATTTTGACAAGAAAATTATCTTTACTGTATCTATTGAAGACTATGATACTCTAACAGACAATTTTAAAAGCTAATAAAGGTATGATAAAATTATAATACCAAAGTATTGCAACAGAGAGGGTGAAAGTTAATTTAAGAAATAGTAATAAATACTAGAAATAATATCTATAGCTATCAAATTCGAAATCCTCTCGAATTTATTTAATTGAAGATTAAATAAAAATACCAAAACACACCCTATTGAACCTTCATTTGTACTTTGCTTTCATGTCGATACTAGTAATTTGGAAATTTCTCCTGTAATCGTTGTGTATATACATAATTCGTATTGATGAAGGCAAAAATCAGAAATTGTTCTAGGAATGGTATGCATGACGGCCTCAAGAGGGATTTTCATTTATTCGGTAAAAATTCTTTACTAGTGGGCAATCGCAATGATATCTTAATCACTTCCGTTAGTATGATACAAATTTATAAATCATTAAGATGTGTGTGTTGGCATTTTTATTTAATCCTCAATTAAATAAAATTGAGAGGGTTTCAGCTTCTTCAGAAAACATATCTACTTAAAAGTTCCATAACATTTTGCTACTGTTTATTATTATTTTATACATTTATCTCTATAAAGCACACACAATTATTCCCTTGGTCATAACGTTTAAATTTATTTATGTAATTAGTACTTAACATAATTTAAAACAAAAAGCATCATGGTGCTTAAGAATTGTCTTTATTTGAAAAAACGAAACTATTTAATACATTTTTATAAAGTTCCACAACTTTGTTTTCATCGCGAACTTGAGTGACATTAATACTTATCGTAATAGTTTACCCATTTGGTCTTGGTCAAGAGCATTTTAGGTGCTGCTTGCAATTGCTCGTAGCAGTATATTCGATAAATTCGGAATAGTTTCGTTTCCGCCAATGTTAGTAAACTGTTAAATTAAGAGAATTTACTGATTTTAAATTCTTTTAAATATATGTTTCACATGAACTGCTTGATTGAAATAATTTTGATTTAGCATCCTCAAAAATAAGAAAATTATAGGGAATTCAAAAAGTTGACTAAACGAGCATACTTTAACAAGTAATTCCAATAAAAGTGTGGCATGTAACTTTGTGGTCGAGCGGTAAAAAAACACTTGCCTCTCACCCAGAGTCCTTGGCGCGATTCCCGATTGAGGTGCTGGAATTTTTTCTAAAGTAAAAATTAATCACAGCATACTCGAATATTAGGTGTGTGTCCGTTGTTGTAATTATTATGTAGCCCACTTCTGCATAAGCTACTCCGAGGCTTCTTTAGGGATACAGGGGGATGTATTACCTGTGATGTTGAATTATGTTTAATTATATAAAAACAAAAGTTGTGGTTTCACTTGGAATTATATCCATCAGTACCAATAACGACAATAATTTACCATCGCTTTTAATCTTCCGAGAACTGAATTATGAATACGAATTAAAAAATAATCGCATCAAAATCAGGTTCGATTTGAGTTATGTACTTGATAATGAAAATTCGTCGCGTCTAAGAATTTTGGAATAAAATCCAGGTCTAGCTATGGATATTCTATATATGCCTGGAAATTGAAAGTACACTAAAGAAGATTTGAAGGGAATCGTACCTAACCGGCTCGGCAGTGTAGTTGACGAGAGCACACGATGGCAAGTGTGACTAGATATCTTCTATCATAGCTGCGGGTTCGAATTCCGCCACCGTCACTTGCAATGTTGGTGAGAATGGTTGTATGTCCACGTCTTTCTAAGTGTAATCCCCTTCTAGACAGCCTCGACTTTTCATTCCGGGGGTTATCTATCTAATATCTGTGGTATTTATTTATTTATTTATAAACAACAAAAACCAAACATAACGCAGCTAGTGACACTGCTGTGTCGAGATTATTCTTCCTTACCAACACGGCATAAGCTACTTATGCAATAGGAAATAGAAGGTGATATTTAGAGTTCGGATATAGGCAAGTAATGACATCAAATATAGGGTCGACGCAAGGGAATATCTATTACTAATTTTTATACCAATTAAAACCAAATATTTTTAACTGTCACTGCAAACTAATATCTTTCAATGGCTAACCTTGTAGTGTAAAGGTTCTAAAAATCACTAGTGAAGGTAGTACAGTAAAAGTTTCTTAGCATTTCTAGTTTACACGATAATTTTTTTCGCTACACTGCACACTTATTGTTTTTATTGCTGCGGTATTGTTCATTACAAGCGAAGTATACTTGTCCGTATGATCTGCAACATTTATATGTTGAAAACAAACCTTCTATCTCGACAGAAAACATTTCACTTTATTTCAAGAAAATATTTCCAGATGTTATTGGCGCATATTTAAAATAGAGGAACATTCGTTAAGACTATTTAATAGGAGTTTCGTATCCACCACTACTCAGTATATTGATATTTTGTCGGAACTGGATAAAAATGTAATAAATCTCAATTTCTCATTAAGTCGACGTTTCGAAAATATGTATTGTCTTCCTCACGACTACAACAAATAACACAGATTTTCTATATAATTCTGGAAATATAGTATATACACACAATTAAAATTTTCTTTAAAAGATTAAAAATATTAATATTTTGATTTTTTTTTATATTCACCTAATCGCACATATGTCAATCAAAACAATAGATAATGGTAAATGTAAAACATTAAAAGTGTAATAACTAAAATATTTAAGAGTTTAGGAAACTAAAAAAAGTTTAAAAATAAATAAATAAATTATCATTTTGATTATTACATTAAAGAAATGTCACTTATCAAACATAATAGTTGTCATTTTTATAGCTCACTTTAATAATGTTAACTTTTTCATATTTACAGTCACTAGTTTAATTAAGATATTCGACGTTTAATAACTCGAAAACGGTACATGGTAGGGGTAACATATGGTATATTTTTAAAATCAGGAACAAAGGACCATTCCAAAAATTTAATAATATACAGGGTATCCCATTTAAAAAAATATATAGTTTTTTGTATCCCTGAAATCTACAAGCATTTTAACAAAATTCAGTCATAATCACACAACTTTTATTAATAACTTTTTTTTTTCATAGGCAATAATAACGATGATAAGGGGTGCGTAATTTATAATGAATAACCCTGTATAATTGTAGGAAAAAAAATAAAAATTTTTATTGAATTTCTGGCCGAATCTCAACGAATTATAATGAAAAAAATATAACTTTATGGAAAAAATCTGTCTGCATGTCTGTAGTATCGCGATAGTATCCACAGTTTTTGAGATAAAGCTTTCAAATTTGGTACACATGTTCTAAGGGCAAAGGACAATGATAAATTCTATGATGAGCAAAATTGGCCAGCTTAAAGGAGGTCGACGAGACCCAACCTTTTTTTGTATTTGCGTTTACAAAAAAAATATATTCTTGATGAAAGATTATAAAATCATGTCCACTATATCAAGCCAGTGAACTATATTTTCCAAGTACTTAAATAAAGCTGATGTAAACTGAAATTTTTTACACATTTGACCTCATAAAATAGGATTAGGATAAATTTAACAGTTTGACATTTGAAATGCCTAATTTAGTTACAAAAATGTCAATGTTAATAAGAAGAAATTATTAAAATATATGATATGAATTAATTATTATTGACAATATCGAATGACTCTGATAATTAATTATTTAAAAATGTTAATAAAACATTTCAAGGTACGCTATTAAAATTTAATTGAGGTAAGTGAAGAATTAAACTGAATGATTTTTTTACACCAGGATGATAAATACTGATATAAGAAAGTTATGTGCTAGCCAACAGGGGCGGTCGGTCCATGGAAGCAAGGGAAGCAGTGCTTCCCTTGGGATTATTAAAAAACAAACACATAATTAGAACCTATTATTATTTATCACGTATATTAATCATTAAAATTTACTTTTACCCAATTTCAATAGACACAGCCCTGCATTTTAACAGCTGGGATAATGTTGCACGCTAAAAGCGTAACGATGACGCACTCGATTAATCGAGCCAACACGAACTCGCGCGACTTCGATAGTGATGATAAGCAACTTCTTGAAATGCATTCCATCCCCACTTCATAATCTTGATATCTGAGCTGTATAGCATAGTAATGCGTCTTGTTTTATAGATTTTAATATCGATTTTGATATTATACTTAATATTAATCTTCCTAGTATTATTCTCAGCTTTTGTGCTATATTTGTAAAAACTTTTTTGGTGTTTCTAAACCTGTGGTGTGGCGACGTGATTTTTAAAACGTTGAACATTATTGCGCGTATAAGCAGTTTTAGAATTGCTTAATGAATCTGGAAGCTAGTCCTAGCACTGTGGAAAATATTATTTGCGTTTGTATGGTGAGCAATTTGTTGAAAAAGGGATTTTCAACATATTCGTTTCAAGATAAACTGGATATTATTAGGAACGGGAGACCAACACCTGATTTAAAACTTTTAAAAACGAAAGTTAAATCATGCTATAGGTACTTTAATATTGAAATGTACAGTGCTAATCAGTGGTTAACGGGTTGTGAAAATTTGTGTAAATTGTTTTGTTGGCCATGTGTACTTTTCACAAATGAAAAAGGTGTTTGGAATAAAAATGGCTTTTCAGATTTAAGCAACATTCACAAAGTGACAAAGGGGCATGGTAAGTGTGAAACTCATTTGCGAGCGGTTCTAAAAAAAACATTTGGAAAATCACGAATTGAGCATTCATTAGATCAGCAGTTGAAAGAAAGTGACCGTAAGCATAATGAACTTGTAAAAAAAATCGGGAAGTGTTAAAAAGACTTACTGACATTGTTTGTTTTCTCGACGAAAATGAACTTAGTTTTAGAGGTCATACTGATAATCTCGGAGCGTTGCTAATAGGGGCAATTTCATCAATTTAGTTGATTTATTAGCAAAATACGATACAATTTTAAGTAACCATCAGGAACACTCCACGGTATTTCGCGGTACATCAAATCATATTCAAAGTGATTTGTTTCAGTCGATAAGCAATACTGTTTTAAAAAAGATCAAGCAAAAAATAAAAAAGCTCCTTTTGTTGTAATTATGTTAGATGAAACAACCGATATTACGAATATTAGTCAGATACATAAATCCAAATGGGAAAGTCCAAGAGTGCTTTTTAAGATTTTTAGACGTAACAACGCAGAGAACGGGTGCAGCTTTATATGCTACAGTTTGTCAGATAGTCGATGATCTACAGTGTGGTGCTAAACTTATCGCCCAAAGTTATGATGAGGCCGCTGTAATGGCTGATGAATTGGGGGGCCTGCAGGCCAAAGTAAAAGAGACTTTTCAGAATGCAATCTTTGTACATTGTTTTACGCATCGATTAAATTTAGTTCTTGCTCAATCTGCAGCGTGTCTTAAAGAGTGCAAAGTATTTTTTTCAAGTATTAGTGGAATGGCTGCCTATTTTTCAAAATCATCAAAACGGACACGAGCTTTAGATTTAGAAGTACAGAAGAGACTACCCAGAGTTGCTCCAACACGATGGAATTACAGTGGGAGGCTAGTACAAACTGTATCTGAATATCGACAGCCACAAATTGATTTATTTGAAAATATTTTACAAAGCAAAGATGATTGGGACACTGAGACTCTGAATGGATCCAGTGGTTACTTAGATTCATTGAAACGAGACTTTGATTTTAATTTTTTGTTAAATATTTTCTCCGAAATATTCCCATTTACTGACAATTTATTCAATATTTTGCAAACTAAATCAAATGACGTTAGATTTTGTGTAAAGAAAATTAAAGAATTCAAAAATTTGATTTGTAACAAAAGAAATGAATTTGAAAAGTTCTGGGAAAAAACTAGTAATGACAATTTAGAGCCGCAAAGAAAAAGAATACGAACTGAATTTATAGTAGATCGTAGAACTTCATATCGAAGACTTTTTATCGAAATTTTGAACAATATCACTGGGCAACTAAATAATAGATTTAAAAATTTTAGTGATATACAATTTTTAGAATTGTGTAATTTTAATGAATTTAAAAATAAACAGTTTCTACAAAACGCACTTCAGTCATTGAGTGGGAACTACGGAAATTTTTTTGATATAGTTGGGTTTCGATTGGAACTTTATGCTACAGAAGATATCAGTCAGAAATATAACGCCAACGAACTAATTATCTTTATAAAGGAAAATAGTTTGGATCAGGCCTACTCTGAAGTGTTGAAATTGTGTAAGTTAGTGTTGACGATACCTGCAACTAGTGCTTCGGTTGAACACAGTTTTTCGACCTACTTTTTCAAGAAATTCAACCAGTGAAGAGCGACTTTCAAAATTGTCCCTGTTGACAATAGAAAGGGACTTTGTGAAGGAGATGTCCCAAAATTCAAACTTTTACGACGAAGTTATTTCCGACTTCGCAAAAAAGGAGAGGCGGATTAAACTACATTATAAATATGTAGGTATGTGCATGTTAACAACTTAACTAGCCGGTTCGATTTATAGTTGGCTAGAGAGTGCACGATGGTAAGTGTGACTGAACAAACTCTCTATTTCGCTGCGGGTTCGATCCCCGCCACCGGCACTGGCAATGTCGGTGGGTATGGTTGTGTGTCTGCGTTTTTTTCATAAGTGTAACCCTCGCCCGTGCAGCTTCGGCTTTGGAATCGGGTGTTGTCTAATTTTTGTGGTGTTTTTGTGTTTTATGTTTATTGAGGAGTGGCGGTCCTACAAGTGTACTTTTTTTCTAGATATCATAACTTTGCGGCTTTCTACATTTGCTTTAAAATGATTATACCGAAGCCACGCTCCTTTTCTTAAAAATAATTTTGCCTCGCTTCGCTCGGAGCTTCGTACTACCCATCACCCTATATCACAAACTGCTTCCCCTGTATCAAAACTCACTGCACGCCCCTGGCCAGCCACATCAGATAATTTTATTTAGATAATGAATTTCCTTTACTTGTCTTGAATATTTTAGTAATAATATGCTATGAAAACAAATGCAAGCTTCATTTTCTGTTTTGCCGTATCTGGGTATTATAATGTGCTGAAAGTTTTTTAGTATTTATTGTTAAAAATATGTGATGTTTGTTGTTTGTCACCGGTAATTTTCAACGATTTTGTTTAACCACTGGCGTCATCCCGCACTGGCTGATTTAGTGGACAAGCTGCAGTCTGAGCGTAACGCCAGGTGAGGCTGTTGACTGCTGACACCTGCTATTTTTTATTACCTTCATCAGAAGAAAGGTTTGAACGTTGCACTAATTCTCCACCGCCGCAATACGAAAGTGATTTATTTAAATATCAGTTAATTATGTGGAATATACAGGGTGTTACCTGTGAGGAAAAATAATAAGGAATTGACTTTGGTGCAGGTATATGTGTAGATTGGGAAATTAATAAAACTTGACACTAATATAGTTTCTTCGCTATTTAATCATTCAAATTACAATACTTGGTTATTTGGTAAAACTTATTATACTCTAAAAGTGGCAACATTTATAAGCTAATTAATAAATATAAGCAATTAAATAGTTAAAATTACATCATTTTCTTTTAACATTCATACAATTTTTTTTATACGCCTTTCCACTTATTTACGAATGTGTTTGCATGTCATATTCTTTACTTGATTAGTAACAAATTCTTGTTATTAAATAGTAAAATTATATAAACAAATTTTAACATTAATATGATTTTTAATGCATCTTTAATTTGAAAATTGTCAGGCCGTTTTATGGTAGGAAATTTCTTTTGAAACCAGGTACGAATATGTTGCATGTCATATTCTTCACTTGATAAGTAACAAATTCTTAGTTTCTGCAGTTCCATTTATTGCACGCTCTTGACACTTTTAGGTATTTCATGTCAACTAATGTAATGGTGTAAGTTTTAAAATACTTTGAAAATAATGAATCAAGGGAAAACTAAAAAGTGATATAATTTGCTTTCGAAAATATTTCAGGAAGAGCTCCACATTTTTCCTAATGTAACCGTTTCTCTATCTCTCTCATAATGTAAGTAAAATAAACATCCACCCTGTATATAACTGATTTGCTTTAGTTATGTTGTCACTCTACCGGCAGTTTTGTCATACAGAACATTCTCTAATTTTTTTATTTCAATATTTTTAAATAATGCGAAATATCTATCACCTCATTTAATTTTTACGAATGTCTTAAATTTACAATCGCATTTAATATTTGACATACAGATTGAGCATATTTTCATTTTGGTATCTTGCCTTAAACAATGAACGCGAGAAAGACACCACAATGCCACAATTTAATAAAATAAGAATAAAAACACTCAAGAAAACACGACCCACACACTTCTCAATTGGCGGAGGGTGTGGTTGTTTCTATCCTTATTTTATACTTATAATTACCAGCATTGTATCGTCTTCCTCACACTCATTGTTAAATATAAAATATCAAAGTTAAATTTTGCTGTTTCTACACAGAATTTCCAATAGAGTATTTTTAACGATTCTAATATACCGGATGTCTTAAAAGGAACGTCCGTCCTCTTGTAGATCGATTCGACCTTTACCACTCTTATTTAAGGTTGAGGATGATGCAGCACTCGGAAGTCTAAATTTATGATTCCAATAAACTGAAGCTCCAGTACATTTTAGCACAGAAGTGGAATTATTTGAAACAAAAAATTTCTCTGGCAATTGGATTGACAGACATGGACCAATTCCATGGCCTTCTTAATCACCTAATCTCAACCCAACTGACTTATTTTTACAACATATATTAAAAGGCAGATTAATGTGGAACCAGTTGACGAACATGGTGAAATAGTTCCTCACTTTCATAAATGCAGACCTGTTGCAATATTTGTCACTTATACGCACAAATGCCCGACTCGAATATTAAAAATTCATAACTCAAGTACAGTCTAATTTCAAACTTATTTGCAACATAAAAAACTTCGGCGTCTTTGATGGCGGTAAAGAAATCAAAGGGGCCGACTTTTTTATGTCGCAAATAAGTTTGAAATTAACTGTACTATAGTAATATTCGATGAAATTGGTACAATATGTGAATTCATTTGTGAATATGTTATATCTTCAGTTAGATTGTTAATTTTTATCGGAATTTTCCTTTATAAAATATCTAAATACATTATGTGGCATTCGGAAACAAACTTTTATTTATAAATAACCCTCAACCATACAGGAATTCATAATGTAGGATGATAAAACACGAAAACTATGTAATATGGAACAGCACGAGTTGATCAACTTTTAACACTTATGTTATGAATGTTGCTATCAAACAATAATTTTATGGTATTTATACTTACATAGATACATGTTTTAATAAAATTTTCTTGTATTCATAGAAACCAATGGCAGTAATTGTTTCCATCAGGCTGAGGTTCATGCCATTGAACTGTGTGTACGAAGGCTGGAATATATACATCTTACACGTAGATCAATAAAAATTTTCTTAGATAACCAAGCAGCTATAATAGCTCTTGGTTCCTACCGGTGTAACTCCAAAACGGTATGGAATTGTCAGAAAGCTCTAAATCATTTGAGCAAAAACAACGAAGTGACTATAGTCTGGATACCCGGCCACTCTGTTATGGAAGGTAACGAAATAGCGGACTCCTTAGCCAGAGAAGGAGCGGGATCACGATTCATCGGACCACAACCAATACTTGGCATATCCTTAAGTACTGCCAAGATGGCTATCTCAACCTGGGTTGAAAGGAAAACTCTCCAGTATTGGCAAGAGTTACCAGGATTAGTTCATTCGAAGGCATTTATAAAATACCTTCGAAATCAAGAGCTAAGAAACTTTTTAGAATTAAACAGGGTAAACCTGAAAACCCTAACAGGCCTATATACCGGGTACTGCCGACTAAACTATCATCTGCATAAACTCGGCCTAGCGGAATACGCTGAGTGCCGTCAATGCCTGGAGGATGATGAGAAGGCAGACCACATCTTATGCACCTGCCCGCTGTGGAGAAGATCCGATTCTCAATATTTGGCAAAGGGCAACTGCTGACAGAGGGTATGGACACATTCTCACCCAATAAAGTTATCAGTTTCATTAAGAGACTGAACTTATTGGGTGAAATATAATTAGGCGTGAGCCACAATAGGCCTGCTGATGGCCGCAGTAGAGAGTCTACTGAGACCCACTCACAACAAACCTAACCTAACCTAACCTAATTGTTTCCATCATTATGAAATTAATTCCCAATAATCAATATTAAGGAATTTCAACAATAATAACCTAAATTTTTCAATTTTATTTATTTTTTACAAAAGTAATACACTGCGCCAAGAAATGATAGGACATATCTCTGTACCTTCAGCATCTTAAATAGGTAGGAACTTTCTCGATACTAGTATTTTCTAAGTTTGCAGTGTCCTATCAAAATTCTGAATAGATGATTCAGGAGCTTCACCAGTAACCAGGCTTCTGTATTTTATTCCATGCTGTTACAAAGTTGCTTGTAGTTGTTGACTGATTTCCACCTCTCCTTTATTGTTTCATAAGCCCACTCATTGACAGCTATAGTGACCTGCCTTATTGTAATGCACAAAATAGATTCAGATCCCAGACAGAACTTCTTACTTCCAAATACATCTAGGTCATCTGTCTTCTCGTTTTCTGAACTCCGATATATCCTGTCACCCGCACAAATATCTCCTTATGCCTGACAGCTGTTTCAGAGTGTATTTATAACCCTTAACTGGGACTGACTTTGTCCTAGGAGAACAGATTACTTTCAGAGCCGCCTGGATGTTGTAATTATATGCATGTATATTATTTGCTCTGTGCTATTTCTTATTTCTCCCTTACCTGCCACTGGTATGGTGGCAAATACTTCTGCTTGAAAGTCACGGTGAACAATTCTAGAGCGTAGATATATTGCACTTCTCTACTTTCGAGACATATATGTACCCTAAGATGGACCATCCCTCACACGAACGCCATCTATGTTGCAAAACAGAGTGTTCGAGAGAGAATTTATTTTCTTTCGTTCCACTTTTCTGTATTTCATAGTCTTCTGTAACCTCAACCTCAACTGATATTACGGTTGTATTACCTTGAAGGTAAGATAAGAAACCGCCTTTTCCTTTCCGCCAGTCCGGCACAATTCTAGAGCGTGGCTTGCACTCCTCTGCCTTCCAGATATATTGCTGCCTCCGAGCACGGTCCATCTCTCAAACGAAAATCATCTGTATTGCAAAACAAAGAGTCCGAAAGAAAATTTATGCTTTTTTTGTTCCATTTTTCTCTATTTGATTGGGTACGAATGTCGCGTACGGTTTCTCTAAATTTCAACTGATCTTGGGTCTATATTACCTTGACGGTAAGATAGAAATTATCCTTTCCACCAGATCAACAATTGCTGTGTGATCTTTAGTTCTAATTTTACATCGCCAGCTTCTCAAGTCCCGCATTATGAGAGAGACTACCTCCCTCTTTATTCACGAGGAAAGTCGCCCATATTCATAACAAAATATTTTTCTTACTTGGAATTAACTTCAGAATTTGTGCCGGATGTTGTTTGGGTACTGTTTTCTATGTTGGTTTTCAGAATATATGCTATATACAGATGATGTAAATTAAGATTTCGACTTCTTTTTATTTACATAAGATATTTGTGACAGAAAAATCTGCTTATAAATATTGTTTTCTGAATAAGTTTCATATTATATGCACTTTAAATAGTATAGTTTCAGTTATGCTCCTCATGTGTAATCAAAGTAAAAGAACAATACTATGCTTGAAACTTCTTATTGATGAATACTCAACAATTTCTATAGTGTAACCTACCTCATTAGTTTTTACTAACTTTCAATCCGTAAGTTCTGGCATCACATAAGTTCAGGCATCATAAAATAAAAAAATGCAAATATGCAAGGCAAACTAGACATTTTTCGATCACCTCTTACCAGTATATTTCAAAATTTACATGTGTGTGATAAAATTACTTACATTTTAAAATGTTTGCCAATTTCCATTCAATGGTAAGATACAAATTATATAGATCTCCTCCAAGTAAGTCTCACAAACTTCTGATTTAAATATCCAAATTATTAGATTGCTTCTTACAGTTTAATGATTAGCATAGTTGTACCCTCTTTCGTAGTATATTTATTTTAGTCTAACATAAACTTTCAATTCAACACATGATACAAAAAAGTGCAGGATTGTGTTCAGAAATTGTCAGGTAATTTTAACCAGGTGGCGCTATATGTTGTTTTTGCACGGTTTGTGGTAATATTCTATTAAACCCAACTGAATGTTTTGTGCTTCCTTCCAGTTATACTTTGTTATTAATAAAATCTGAACAAAATTCAAACGTAATTAGTAAAACAATAGTTGTTACAGTATATTCAATTAATTTTAGCAAAATAATACATACTAGAATCAGAATCAGAATATTCTATATAACAAGCATAAACCCGTGCATTCTGCGGCTTCGACTTCTGTTCGAGAACTTCAAAATTGTTAATTATTTATTATTATTGTATGATTTTACTTTAAAAGATAATTATTGCGCATGTCTTCTATATGGGTAGGTTTGGATGCATTCTGATCTGGGAAAGTATTTTTGTAAATCTGAACGTGGATGAAGCTAACCTATTCTGAATTTATGAGCACCAAAGTCACTCTTGGTTTAGTGTTTTTTTATGAATGCGGTACAGTGTTAAGGTTATAATTAAAAGCTTATGTGAAATATGAGACAAATAATGATTATATTTAACTGGAAAAAAATCTCTACAATCAATCCGTAAGTGGAACCCATAATTACGATTTACTTCAGTTTATTTGATTACAAAATTTTAAATCTTTTCATTTATGTTGGGTGCTGCATTATAAGTAATGCACACTAAATTTCCCCTAATTAGTGCCAGTGGTATACAAAAAACATATAATGGCAGAGCTAAATACTAAAAATTGCAAAAAATACAAGACAAAGTATAGAAAACAGTGTGAGCAGATTCCATCATAGTCAAGATATGATGATGGTACTCTAGTTACTTGTACGATTTATCTATTGAATAATAAGTGATTTTTAATTTATGTTTTAAAATTGTAGTCGGATATTCAATTGTGGTCTCAGATCTAGCGAGTTCTTTGATGATATTGACGATATATCATAGCGATGACAGACTGAATGTGTTGAATAGTAGATATACAGGAAGTGGGCATAATGCCATATCTGTATTACAAAGGTTGGCACTGTTACTGATAATTCCTACCTGGAATTATTATGACGTATTATTATTAGCATTGGTGGAAATTCCCCAGAGGCATTCATAAGTAAATCATAATTTACTGCATATAACGAATGAAATGGAGGTAAGTCCGATAATATTTTGTGATTTACTTAGTGTGGAAGGACAAAGTAACAGAAAATTTTACAGCTTCATACGGCATGTCATTTAAGACTAGGACTGCCATATTAATTAAAGCTTTAATTTGAACTTAGTCATCTCTAATAGTCATCAAAATTGTAAAACAGTTTAATCTGACAGTTCCTTTCCCAAAAATTCAAAAAAAAAAAAAAAAAAAAAAAAAAAAAAAAAAAATATTTAAAGAAAATTTTATTTTTTTTGAAATTTTTATCAAAATTTACTATTTATTTTAATTATACATTCTATATTTGTAAATTCCTTTATTGGTATAAAAAATGTTTTATGCAACATACTATAAGTATTTTATATCGTTACTACATTTTATAAATTTACTGTTACTTCTAAGCATCGGGTATAGAATGATGATTTCTTCTATGGCTTTGGCTGTTGCTTTGGCTGTTACTTTGGATCCGTTTTTCCTACCTTAGTCTAAAGTC
The DNA here is from genome assembly GCA_029963845.1 of Rhamnusium bicolor. Taxonomy (NCBI): domain Eukaryota; kingdom Metazoa; phylum Arthropoda; class Insecta; order Coleoptera; family Cerambycidae; genus Rhamnusium; species Rhamnusium bicolor. The sequence goes on along the minus strand of JANEYF010000571.1, from coordinate 152,332 downwards.
CATATTTCTTTCTAGGTATCTGACCTGGTTACTCCATAGGACCTTGATACCATTTATTGATGGTGGTTTCTACTCCCGGTGAGTAGATAGATTATATTTTAGCTGGGTCTTTCTCGACCTTTCATTGGGGGTACCTCTTCTGCAAGTAATCCATCACCTCTGTAGAGTTTCATTATTTTTCCATCATTTATAAAAGCTTTTACCGTGATGGCCAAAGTGTCAGCTTATAGAATTATCTGAACAGGTGTTAGGACTCCCAGGTAAACCATATCAAGTTAAACACTGAGGGGTGGTGACTAAGGCTTGTGGCACCCCAGCTTCTATGTCATGCCAATCAGAGAATTGCATTCGACCTTCATTCTAAGTGTTATCTGTTGAAGATATCTTCGGATGTTCTTCACCAGGCTCTGCTATCATCTAAGCTAGTTTTAAGATAGTCATGTACGTCATCTCGATTACTCTCATGACCAAACGCTCTTTTCTAAATCCTAACTATTCTTAGAGGGGGATTTTCTCTTTGTGCACTTGTGAGTCTTCTTACGATGATTACCTTGGTCTTTTTCCTATGGCTGATACAAATCTTATTGGAATTGCAATATTAAGCCAAGCTTCTATTTCCACCATTTCTGGTATAGTGACTATATCGGCTTTCTTCCAAGTTGAAGGAATTATTTCAGTATTGACATACTGGGTGATGGCTACCACAAACTTGGTGGGCGAATTAACCACCATTTTATCAGTGATACTATCTGATTCTGGCACTTTTCTTTTATTTACGCTAGTAGTAATACTCCTAATTTCCTGCAACATCACCGGTTGTCCTTGGTAGTTTCTTCTCTATCTGATTTTCTACGTTTATCTCTTAATCTATATAGTCTTTTTAGCTTCCATTCAATCAATGACCGAAACTATAATATAAGATGATCTACTGGTACCTCTGCTTTTTTGTCGAATTACATGCTCCGCATCTTTCGCTGTTGATTAGCAGCGACCTCTTTTGCAACTCAGAGCTCTATTTATCCTCCAGAATTATCCATTGCGTATACTATAAGCATTCTAAACTACCACGTATATTCATTAAAGTCTCTTAACGTCATTTTAACCCTCTGGTTTAGTTAGTTTGTCAGCAGCAAGTTATTAGGTTCAAGTTCAACAGCTCAAAACTATAAGACCAAACATTTGTAAGTATTACATTTAAATTATATTTAAATATATTTTTCTCATTTAAAAATGTAGCTTTACAGATCCTCATACCGACAGATACTTCTCAACTAGAGACATGTCAATGCATTTCCATATTTACATACTAGTTTAGATGTCGGATAATTCAAGCGGTTAGCAATAAGACCTATTCTTAAGTATATCTAAATTTTAACTCCTCTTTTATCCAAAAAGCTAAATAAGTAGACGAATATCACGATTTTATTTTAATAATACAGTAAAATTAATAGTGCTGTAACTCCAGTAGACAAATTCTGATTTAACCACCACCTAATAGTAATCAATATTTCTTTTAACAAAGATATAACATATGATCGAAATTGTATGCATAGCTGATGCCTGACGCAATATAAACTTACCTCTGACTAATATATGTACACGAAATACCAATATTTTAATGGAAAGGGTTCAGGTAAGTACTTTGTTTAATTAAAAAACAGTATTGCAAAACGAAAGCAACTTAAATATATTTCGTGAGACCACATCGAATGGGTTAAATAGAATACGTTAAGTTAACAATACGTGACCGTATCCCATATGCCGCTGTTTATGGCACATGAACATAAAAAAATACCGTTGGTAAAAATTAAATTGTGGGTTGCCTGAGACCACCAGATGGACTATAGGCCTTTCGAATATGGGTCACTTCAATAAAAAGTGGTTGTATATTTTTGTTATAAGTATCATGAAACATGAAGTAACATATATTTTTTTTGCAATTTCACGTTGTGCAATTTTAATTGCTAAAACAAAACTAAGTACAAAGGAATTTTTACGGTTGTAAAATAAAGAAATTGGTTTCTCTTTGTCTCCCCCAATTTGTTGTCATTTATTGTGTGAAAGAGAATAATGGACAATATCGCCAAGAAATAGTCTTTAAGTCAATTTACTGCTAAATTTGAAAATATTGGCCATAGCTTTTACGACTCTACAAATAAATGATTGGATTTTAAATGAGGACGAATATAGTCCATCAGATAATTATATATGTATATGTTGGCGCTGAACGAACAGTTCAGTTCACTCCAGAAATTCATATGCAATATAGTACGTATACAGGGTATTCCAATATTGAATTCAGAAACTTTGACCGTGGGCTTTTCGAGAAATAAGTTTTTGTAATAAAAACGCCAAGGGAGACGAACCCTTAAAAAATTATCCGGAAGTGAGTTAGAACCTGTGAAGGTAGCACTGATATAGTTTTCCACAAAACAACAAAATCATATATTGCACTCGACGTACATTTCGTTGTTCGAAAAGGGCTGATAGTTTGGTGAATGTAACACTAACTCTATCAGTTTCAGTACTTTATTTAAAGACATAGATTACAACAATAACGCTAGGTTTTAGTAGTATTTTTAAAGGCACAGATTACAAAAATAAATTACTCTATGCTGTTTGAAGAAGGCTGAACGGTTAGCTGAACGGTGTAACATTAACACTAGCAGTTTGCCCTCAAGTTCAGAGCGAATCTGGCAAGTAATATGATCAGCTACTTGGGGAAAATATACTTTTTTCAGTGTAGATAAGGTAGGAAGTGCACTCCCGCTTACTGTCCCCCAACGCAGTTTTCTATATCGTCTCGATACAGTGGGTTGTCTGACTGCTTTCATGGAATGTAACAGCACACCATAAATTTCACCAAGTTCGTCTTTAAATTTCTCTGTTTGTGTCCCTCGATTAAGACCTGGTGTTTTTTCGATGTCACATGTTTACTTACGGTGATGTTACGTGTATAGGAAAGCCCTATATCACATACTTTACAAGTTAGGGTCACACCATCAAACGCCTAATTGGGGTAATTGCGAATCTATGATTGCACTCTTTCTGCAGACGCGGGTTGCTTCGCCATTATTAAAAAATACACTACCGTACTGCACTCAACAGAGCCTAAGTTAATAACAATAAGTAATAAAAGAAATAAAAAAAAGGCAACAGAAACTACGGAATTACAAAAACAAAAGAAATAAAACAACAGTTCTCCATCGTAACCATGCAGACTAATAGAATGAGCAGGACGACAAATATAAGGTCCAGGTAGTCACTGACTACAAGGTTCTTTTTTGGCATTAGGTCATTAGGCATATAACCAGATACAAAATGATAATATGACATTTTATCTACATCTAACCTCTTCAAGAAAAAAGGAAAAAGATATTTGAATACACAAGGGAGTCTGTCAGAGCATTGTTTTTTTTTAACAAACAGTTTTATAGGACCATCGAATAATTTTCAGAGTAACATTTCTGTTTCAACTAAAAAACTAATGATGCAGTCAAACACTGTTTTGCTGTTGACAGTGAGTAGGGAAAGTATATTAAACGGAGACTAAATATTGCAATTCATAATATTGTTATATAATGTAATACTATCTGCTATGTTTTTCGCGCAATCAATGAAAATGTGATCAATTCCTCGTTTCATGTTACACGACTCACAAATGTCAGAGGGCACTACTTTTATTTTGTATAGATGTGCTAGTACATTAAACGGAGACTAAATATTGCAATTCATAATACTGTTATATAATGTAATAATATCTGCTACGTTTTTCGCGCATTCAATGAAAATGTGATCAATTTCTCGTTTCATGTTACATATCTTACAAATGTCAGAGGGTAATATTTTTATTTTTAGCTAAGGAGTTTCGTATCCACAATCTCTATATGTAGTTTTATTAGTCGGTTTGGATAAAAAAATTAGTAAGAAAACCTCAAATTCTCATTTAGTCGACGTTTCGACAAAATTTATTGTCTTCCTCAGGACTACAACATATAACATAAATTATGTATAAATTCAAATAAATAAATAAAGATATAGAACATTAAACACACAGTATGACTAGATAACAATATTTTAAAAATTGAAAAAATTTTTTTAAATTAAAAAAGTTCCATAAAAAACTTTTTAATTTAAAAAAATTTTTTTCAATTTTTAAAATATTGTTATCGAGTCATACTGCGTGTTTAATGTTCTATATCTTTATTTATTTATTTGAATTTATACATAATTTATGTTATATGTTGTAGTCCTGAGGAAGACAATAAATTTTGTCGAAACGTCGACTAAATGAGAATTTGAGGTTTTCTTTACTAATTTTTTATCCAAACCGACTAATAAAACTACAAATATTTTTATTTTGTATAGATGTGCTAGTTAGCGAGCATGACCAAATTTGTTTGACTTGTGGAACAAAATTTATGTCACAAATATTTCCATTTATTTCTCAATTTAGTTCTTAAAACTGAGAAAACATAAGCGAGAGAGATTTATTTTATTACTATATCACGTTTTTCGGAATATAGTTTGAAGTAATAAACCCGTCCCTGGCCTGTCGCCCAAAAATTCCTATATATTATTATTACATTACTATAACCACCACCTGCTATCAATCTAACTAGTTGAAAATTCAAAAACTATTAGTAAAACCACGTGTCAAATTAGATAACAAAAGTAAACTAATGGGTATTGTGGTTGGTAGTTGGATGGGTAACAACAATATCAGCGGAATACAGCAGTCTCACCTCAGTCTTCTAGATGCTTGTATATCAGCTTATAACGCAGAAATTATGCAATCTTAGGCGAGGATTGTGTGTGTAGTGGATATACTTACCATCCCTCGGAGGGGATATGAAATGTTAGACAATGATAAATGTCCCTACTCTTCGACAGAGAAATGGTTCGGCAACATTTCCAGATTGGGGGTATCTCCTCTGCTGTCGTCGGTGATTGGCCTCGGTAGCGGAAATAGGCCAACGTTAAATAAAAGAACAAAAAAATTAATAAAACCATTAATATTTTTAAGCATCTGAATCATGTGTAGATGTATGTTCAAAATATTCAAAAACGATATTGTAGTACCCATATATAAATCAGGTGATAAAAGCCAACTATATACCAAACAGGTTGATGTTAGACTTTCTATTAAATTAATTGTTTTTAAACAAATTATTAGTTAACAATACCTACTTTTAATTTTTTTCACTGTTGTTTTTATCTCAAAATCTCGACAAAATTTAATAAAGTTCTTCATTTTGTTTCGCCTAATATAAAAAAATCCTATAAAATTAATCGTTGGGGAAACTAACAATGAATAACTATTTAAATTCACGAGGCTGCGCTTCGAGCAATCCATATAAATAAAGAAAATGGTACATAGGGGAAACATCATGACCCCCAAACTTTAAAACAAATGGAAATAAAAAGAGCGTTATTCTAGACAGTATCAACATAGTGACGCCTGGAATAACTAACGTAAATTGTACTAGGCGTAAGCCAGATCGATTGAGAAAAATGACAATTCAATAGAACACAAAACAGTACATATTAATTTATGGACTTTGTTTAAGAATATTTTTACGCAAAGGTATTTTTCTATAAAGAAATCTGAAATCAGAATATTTAAAACTTAGGAAATCAGTTATATTATATTAAAAAATTTCTTAAATTTATGTATTTATTTTCTGAAATTGTTTTTTTTTTTTTTTTTGGTTCCCTGACGCTGGATAGTCCTCCTGTGTTCTCCAAACCTCACGGGTGGAGCATCAACAAATTATCTACAGCCAAATCCCGCAGGGTTAGTACTTGTAGATCCCAGAATCATGTGCACTAAGCAGATGGAGACAATCCAGAATGACTGCCATCTGAATTTCGCCTGTCAACCACTCGGCTCATTCTTAGTAGGCCGGTATGGTTCTAAAGTACGAGAGCAGTGTAGGCTTTATCCCTCCAACTACACCGATTATTAGGATGATCATCTTGACCGAGAAGCTCGGGTACAGCACTTGGGGCTGTACCGGAGATTGCAATATTTTGTCTGCTTTTCCTCCTCCTTTAGAGTGATGTTTTTCTCGGCAGGAGTCTAACATTCGATGACATACAGTACCTTGGTTTTATGGTCGAAGAAAACTATATCAGGTTTATTGGCTTGAATTAGCCTGAGAGTCAGAAGCGAGTAGTTCCAATAAATGGGACATTTCTAGTTCTCAACAACAGAGTCAATATCTCCGGAGATGTAGGGCAGCAGTGGTATCTAGTCTAACTCGTAAAATGCCTTAGGTGGTAATATAACACTCATACGCCGCGTTATATCGGTAAATGTAGGCCGAAATCGCATATATGGGATATGCAGAGAGTAAATGCATGAGTGATTCCGACGCCTGACGGCAGGCGGCAATTGATATCAGGATCTGTGTACACGCCACACGTGGCTACGGTAGACAAAGGTTAGGTAACACTATCCTAATATTCCATAATAAATCCCTCAGTATGTGACTTAAGCCCGGCTGACCTTAAAAACGCAAATGTCAACCTGGTCGATAAACCCAGTATTTCTATATTCTTATAGAAGACACCATGCTGGGGTTTGTCAAAATCAAATTCAAAACAATTTTATTGACATTAAATCATAAACAGATTTTATATTGCCCTCGCCAGACACCCGGTCCGTTGCCGACCTAGAATCCTCGCGTATAGTGGCAGTTGTTAGGTCAGCCGGTGCGGGGCCGGTCCGAGCATAGAACTACAAACATTAAACAGTAACAACACCTAAAATATAAATATTTTAAATTGTGTAATAACGTTTGAAACATAAAATCAACGACGCATGCAAAAGCATGCGCCGTTGATATTAAAACTTTAAACAATGCAAAAATCAGAAGTAAATTGTAAGAAATTGTGTACCTATATAATTAAGAATTTTGATAATGATACGACGAGCCAAGCTGCATAGTAAAAAAGCTCGCCTCTAAACAATACGGAACTGGAGAGCGGGAATGTCTAACTTCGCTTATTTTGAAGTATATTGACATTTATTGTATATAATAATGTGCCATAATTTACTGATGGTTGGTTTATATAATTTGGAATAAATTATATGGGGAATTTTGATAATAAAAACGAACAAAAAAAAGAAAAGAAAGGTGAGAACAATTTTGAATTTTGGGCGCCCCTTATAATGTGGGCGTGTCCTCCCAATATTTTGTGAAAGGAGCATGATCTAAATATGTTGTCTAAAAATTGGTAATGTTTGGTACGGTAATTTGTGTTTTATTCGAAATGGCGCGTTATACTCCCTTATTTGTGCAATGTTGGCTGTTAGTGGACAATCAGAACACCAGACCAGCGCAGCATATTATACTAGGGCCGGTCTCACTATCATAGTGTAAATTAATTTTTTATTATCCCTGTTTAGTCTGCCATTCCTCGCCATCAAGGGGTACAAACTCCTATACACGAAATAGACTTTACATATTGTCTCGTTAACATGTTTTCCAAAATAGAGTCCTTTATCCAAAGTTACGCCTAAATATTTTACGTCTTGTTTCATCTCAATTTGGCTGCCCCCATCGAAATAGGTGTAATTAATTTATTATTTATCTTTTTTCTAGTGAAAATAATAGCATTCGACTTTCGACGTTCACCTTAACCTTCCACTTGGCGTAATACTTCGACGCCTTTACCATGTGCTCCTTTATCAGCTGCCCAGCGGCCTAAGCATGGCGACTGTGGCAGTACATGACGGTATCGTCTGCGTACATCGCAAGCTTGGTGTTCTGGAACTGTGGAAAGTCGGACACGTATATATTATATAATTTTGGCGCAAGAACTGACCCCTGGAGTTTATCGATGTACTGCCGAAACAGTTATAATTTGTTTGTAAAAAATTATTTTTGTTTTTAGCCAAATTTTAACTTTGACCTTTTGAAGTTATTTTAAACAGCCTTTAATAATACAATTTTTTTATAGTTAAAACACCTACTATGGTTTTCAGAATATTGAAGGTTATTTTTCCCCATCGTAAGTCATGTTTTTATATTTGAACATATCAAAACGTATGAAACGCAACAACTTTCAGAGCCTTTTTTGGATACGATAAAAAAATAAGGAAGTTATTTATATGCTAAGTTTTGAATGGGGCGCATTGTATTATTAATAAAAAATAATGCTAAATAAAAAAACACGTCTGTACCAAATATATATACAGGGTGTCCCAACAAAAAATAGGCACCCTGAATAACTTTGGAGATAAAAATTTTTTTGAGAAACTGGTGAAACACGTCGACCTTGTTTCCAAGGGGGACATATTTTAATGTAATACTTATATACCTATCATCATTCCTCTACCCTACACGGCCACCCCCTCAAAAAAATTCAAATGGCAAGGAAGGTCGAGTGATACATCTTTTGAAATATCTTTCAATTCTCTACATAACTGTGTATTTTTTAAAACTTATCGATTCGTTCCTGAGAAATAATTGTTTAGTTATTTTAGGGTCGGGAAATAAAAATAAAAGAAGCAGTTTAAATTGTCGTATGTATTGTTCAAAATGACCCCCACCGACTTCCATACAGTAGTATAATCTATCTTGAAATTCTGTACGTACATTTCTGAACACATCTGGAGTCAATAAACGACATTCTCGAACAACTCTTTCACGTTACTCTTCCACAGATGCGGGTTTTGTTGCAAATACCTTCGATTTCAAATGTCCCCACAGAAATAAATCCAAGGGAATTAAATCGGGTGACCTAGCGGGTCACTCCACAGGACCTCTTCTTCCAATCCATCGCTCAGGAAACCGATTATCCAAAAATTGACGGATTGCTATATCAAAATGTGAACTGTTGAAAAAACAGTTCGCCCTCTAAAAGATTATCGTCTCCTTCGAGGATTTGGGTAATCATTGGGTCGACGTTATTTTCTAACAGATCGAGGTACCTTTCGCCATTTAAATTGTCAGGAATAAAAAACGGCCCGACAATGTGATCCGCTAAGATGCCAGCTCGAACATTTAACTTCTGAGGCCTTTGGGTATGAGTTTCGATGAACAAATGTGGATTGGTTTCACTCCAATACCTACAATTGTGCATGTTTACCTCCCCATTTAACTGAAATGTCGAATCATTAGAAAAACACGTATTGTACAGTAGATTCGCATTACCGTTTAATTGTTCACTAAAAATCTCACAGAATTCAAGCCGACGATCGAGATCATCTTCGTTTAATTCGTGTACCAATTTAAATTAATATGGATGAAATCTGTGGACCTTTACAATTCGATGAACACTGCTTGGTGATACACCAGAAGCCTCAGCTACTTTCCTGATCGATTGTGTATTATCCATCTGCAAATGACCCAGAACTGCCACCTCGACTGCTTCATTCCTAATCGGTCGCTGAGGGTCATGCTTTTTGTTTCCTACAGAACCTTTTTCCATAAATTTTGTCAATAATTGTAAAACATACTGAGAACCGACTCTTCTATCTGGGTGATTTCTATTGAATATGCGCTCCGTAGCTCTAGTACAATTACCGTTTTTAAAATAAATGCTGATAATTTCTATTCTCTCCTGAGGGATATAAATCATTTTGGGAACTCACTCTGGTAAAATGTATCTCGATTTAAAATTGGTTGTGAACAAATTAATGTTCAAGGACTATCAAATACTTATGAGTCTTTATTATTCTAAAACTAAACGGACAAGGAAAGTGTATTTTGTCGAAAAAACTTGTGTTGATTTGAGAGCACTAAAAAATTTAGTTTTCTTGTAAATTCCAATATCCAGTGCCGTGTATTTTAGATTTTTTAAACGATTTGGAATGTGTGTAATCATCAAAAATAAAATTATTTTCCTTAGGAACAAATCGATAAAAGTTAAAATAATACACAGTTATATAGGGAATTGAAAGACCTTTCAAAAGATGTATCACTCGACCCCCCTTGCAATTTGAATTCTTTGAGCGGGTGGCCGTGTAGGGCAGAGGGATGATGATAGGTATACAAGTATTACATTAAAATCTGTCCCCCTTGGAAACAAGGTCGACGTGTTTCACCAATTTAAAAAAAAAAAATTATCTCCAAAGTTATTCAGGATGCCTACTTTTGGTTGGGACACCCTGTATATAACCAAGTGTTCATGTGTTTTTTTATGTTAGGGTAAGTAATTATAAAATAGTGATAGGAAAATGGAATAGCGACTAAAATATTATACACCGTTTTAATGAAAGGCACATAAGAAAGTGTTCTTTATGTGTGGTTAAAATTAGGGAATGATATAATTTGTTATATTATACTAGCATCAGGTGCGTAAAACTTAAATTAATTAACACAGGAAATATATTAAGACACAGCTGACATTACCCTAATCATGCTTACGTAAGACAGAACATAAATTATAAGGCTTAGGTGAGTGCTTAACACAAAAAGGGAATCCGTAACTTAGCAATAAGAGGGTTTGTAAAAATTACATATTTCATAATAATACTTTAATTTACCAAAAATACGCATTACTAACTATACTTTTGCGATAACATGATATTGATATTAGTAAATAATTACAGAAAAGCTTATACAGGATCCGTCAAACAGCTCAGAATATAAAGAAAATATTATCATATTTGATTTCACAGAAAAATTTTCACCAAATTGAAGTTTGAGCAACTTCAGAATTGAAGGAAACTATAGATAGTATATTGTTATAATATTAGGTTTGGAAGAATGGTTACGTAATACCCAAATAATTAATTTATTATACTTTGACAGTTGGCCAGAAAAATTACAGAATGCACTTGAATTTATAAGTTAAAATAAAAATTGTCTTGTCTGTACTGCCTTGCTATGACAGAAAGTCGTATCTGAAAATGTAATTTTAGATAAATTATCTTTTCGTTTGTTTCAATATTATCTTTTGGGTTTCTTAAAAGTTGTTGTAGTTTATTTTCCGATGAAGGAACCACTATCATACCTATATCTTTAAAAAATCCTACCAATACCACGGGTGATTCGAGGATCAAATGGAACCGATACAAGTTTCTGATTTTGTCATTCATTTTGAAAGGTCGAGGAATTTCAAAGCGACTTTTTAAACTTTTGTTTCCTAATTATTTTATCAATTAAACTTACAGAATATCCAGTATTCGCAGCTATATCCTTAATCAATGCCTTTCTTTTCAAACCTCTCCTTATTGAGGGGGAAGCTTAATAGACGATGGACTAGAAAATTAAAACTTGCCGTTTTGTGTTGAGCACAGTGGTAAGAGTCCTTAGGGGTATATCTTAGAGTGCTGGTACCTTTTCTGTATATGTCAAATTTCAACTTATTTTCACTATTTCTAATTATTAATACATCTAGAAATCGTAGTTGTCCAGAGTTTTCAAATTGATATGTGAATTTAACTGAGGCGAAGCGATTGTTTAATTTAGAAACAAAGTTGTCAATATCAGGAACTTTTGTATGAAACACTGCAAAAATGTCATCCACATACCTAAGCCAAACTCTAGGGAAATACTTGACTTCTTCTTTTGCTTCTATCTCGAATCTGGTCATGACGAGACTGGTAATGAATGGTGACAAAGAGTTATCCATTGCTGTTTCTTCATGTTGTTCGAAGAAATTATCGTTGAATCGCAAGCAATTTTATTTCATGCAAAGACTTTTCGTTTGTTTCAGTTTTGTCTTTTGGATTGCCTAAAAGATGTTGTACTTCTAGGCAGTCCAAAAGACAAGACTGAAAAAAACGAAAAGTCGGGGATTTACGAAATTAGCTGTAAGGACTGTAGTCAAAAGTATGTTAGACAAACTAGACGATCAATTAAAACTAGATTCAAAGAACATATGACCCATCTCAAATATGGTAGAACAGATAAGTTTAGTGTTGCCCAACATGTGTTTGAGAAAAACCATAGAACAGATATTAGCAATTTAAGATTGATTAGGAATATAACAAAACCTAGACAGCTGGATGCATTTGAAAGCTTGGAAATCCAAAGGTGTAAAAATAGTATGAATAGTGGCAGAGGGCCAATCCCAGGTAGCCCGCTTTAATGGTTAGTGAGACACATTCACCGAACCGTGACAATAATTTAGGTATAAATAGGATACATTGTTAGCATAAGGTTAGTTTTAATTATCTCCAGATGACGCCAACTTGATTGGCGAAACGCGCGTCGAGTATGGTGTTTTGGTGTTTCGTGGAAAACTACGTCAATATTATGTAGTCATTAACTGTTGATACAGTAATAATAGCGATATGTTTCAGAAATGTGCTTACTAGTATTAATGCTTATTGATGTATTTATATTAAACTCGATAGCTGACGACATTTTCGATTTTTTTTAATGGAACACCCTATATATTTCGCCATTTTTGTATTCTGCTTCAATAGCTTATTCCAAATATGTTTCACACTTAGGATCTAAAATTGGTAATTTCGAAGATACGGCCATTTATACAAAAACAAGTAAAAAGTAAAATAAACACGTTTCTTATTAATTTTTTAGCTAGGCTAGTTTTTTATTTTATCATTGCCATCTTTGACAGTGAATCACTTAATAATACTTTCCCTCAGTGGTGGTCTCGCAATAATTAGAGTCGATTTATTTTAATTTATAACATGAGTGTTAAAGCAGAGAATTGAAATTCTTACGACGATAGGGTATGGTGATAAGATGTGAACTCAACAAGAAGTATGTAATTTATTTAATACTACATGTCCAGAACGACCCATAACTTAATAGACAGTGAGTAAAATTGAAAAAAAATTAGCGAGACTGGTACGGTGGAAGATTTACCCAAAATAGGTCGCCCAGGTATTGAAGAGGATATAAAATTAAATATGTTATTAAATGTTACTAAAACGACAGTACATACAGTATTAAAATTAGAAAAATTACATCCCTTCAAGATTCAGGTTGTGCAAAAACTAAATGATGATGATCCAGATCGGAGGATACAATTTTGAAACAATGATGAATATGTGCAATGGTGACCCTCTTCTGATAAAAAATAATATTTTCTCCGATGAATGAATTAAGTGGTGAAGTGAATCGTCAGAATTGTAGATACCGGGCAAGGGAAACCCTTCGATGGATGCGGGAGCAGTACACACATATCCACAAAAGGTAAATGTGTAGGTGGGAATTGTAAGAAATAGAATCATTCGACCCTATTTTGTCGATGGAACTGTAAACGGACCGGCATATCTCCAATTTTTAATGAGCTATCTCATCCCAAAGTTATTAAATTTGTTCCCAGTAGAATTAATCCTGGAAATGTTGCCGAAAGCCTGTGGTAGCAACGGGATGGTGCGCTTCCACATTATACAGCAGACGTTCGAAGGTATCTTGACCAAATATTTCTTAACAGGTGGATTGGTAGACGTGGACCCATTGAATGGCTACTAAGGTCACCGGACCTCGATCTATTAGATTACTTTCTGTGGGGCCATCTATAAAACTTAATATATAAAACCAAACCGGAAAACATTGTTGAATTAAAAGAAAGAATTAGACAGAAATAAACAACATTTCTCAGGAAATTATAAACAAGGTTCAGCAACACTTTATTCATCGTTTAGGGTACTGTCAGCTACAATAAGGAGTATGGTTTGAATGTTTACTATAAATTGTTTTTATTATTAACTAACCGTTAATTCTAGTGACTATTATTTGGTCAAACAAAACATGAAACTTAGTAAATTCTTATATTCAAAATGGCCGTATCTTTTAACTTATTAATTTTAGACGCTAAGTATGATACATTTTTGGAATCAGCTGTTGATTCAGAATCCAAAAATGAAAAAATATATGGGTATTCTATTAAAAAAATATATCGATGACGTCATAACGGAAACAGTGATGACGTCATAACCAAAACCAAAGGATAAGGCGCGCAATTGAAACTAAAAATCGAGATATCCCAGGATTTTTTCTAAATATTTTTTGGTTTAAGAAATAATGAATTTATTCCATACTTTACGGACACACTGTATGTTTAGATGTATTAAATTTGAAAATTGTAGTGTCAAAAAATCTGTATGTAACGGACATAGATGGATTTCAGTTTTGAGTTCGACAGACACAATTAAGGACATGTTCCAGCAAACCTCTGAAACATTGTAATCTTGTGATTCAAAGTACGTTTGCAACTGCGTTTAATTAGCACTAAAATGTGTACTTAAATTCAATATGTACGTTTTACAAAAAAATGAAAGGGACACTTCCTTCTAGAGAATTACTCGGAATATTAGAAAACTGAAACTTTAATTTTGTTTCATATAGTTTGTTATTATAAAAGGGTTCCCAACTAAATCAACAGATTTTACGCAATTGAAAAATGTGTCTTGGAGGACAATACTTATTTTCTGACAAACTTAATGTCAAGTTTTTTCTTATTTTCCAATTTTCGTTAATAATTTCAAATAACATCCTGCATATATATATATATATATATATATATATATATATATATATATATATATATATATATATATATATATATATATATATATATATATATATATATATATATATATATATATATATATATATATATATATATATATATATATATATATATATATATATATATATATATATATATATATATATATATATATATATATATATATATATATATATATATATATATATATATATATATATATATATATATATATATATATATATATATATATATATATATATATATATATATATATATATATATATATATATATATATATATATATATATATATATATATATAGATAACATATATATTACATATCTGTAAATAAATAAATACTTCACTTTATTACATTTTTTTAATTTAAATTAGTTTTATAATTATTTCATGTATTTTAATTTAAATTTAAAAATTGTGTACTATTCCCGTAAGGCAATGAAACAAATCAGTTTTAATTAATTTCTCGGCGTTAAATTTACCAGTCTCGTCAAAAGCAAATACAAATTATTATTAAAAATGCCTTCTCGGTTCTGCCAATAATATAGGCATAAGAAATATAAATTAAAAATATGCTGATAAAAGCTCTTGGCTCAAGTGAGGTAGTCAAATCAATTATTTGCATGTTTGCTTTCACTCAAAAAATATACTCTTACCTTTGGTACTAGTGTTTTAGAGAACTTTTCCATTCAATTTCTGAATTGGAATTCTATTATCTGTGTAATATTGTAGTAATGAAAAGCCCTTAGGTAAAAGTATTCCTTTTTCCCCTTTCTTAATTATCGACATAATACAAAGTGACAACAAGTATTTAATTATCCGCTTCCCCTCTACTTTGGCTAAAGTGTCTATTTATTTGACATAAAATTTTAAATGGAATTCTCTCAAGTTTAATAAATGTAATTAATATGAAGTCAAGAGCAGGTGCGTTGAACTGTAGTGGATACTAATATCTTATAGTGTTTCAATTGTTTTATCAACTTGATTTCTAAACTGTATTGTGGGATATATTTTTAAGTTTAAAAATTTCTGCAAAAATAATATATATTGGTATTACATTGTTCGTATCCGTATGTAAACTATGTCCAAAAAATTCAATTTTTCGTTTTTTGTATGCTATGTATGTATTAAGGGTCGCTTTATCTGCTGCAGAAGTATTCCATGTCCATACCAGCGGGAATTCCCGAAAACGGGCGATTTGAAATAAGTCTATGTTTTCGGATCCATTTCAGTTTGGCGCAGAACTATTTCAACTACAGTGGAGTGCACATCGATTAGCCGCGCAAATAGATCGACGGACATAGACTAGTTCTATCTTGTTATTGATCAGTTAGTATTGATGTCTAATGGACTTGGAATAGTTCTAATTTAATATTTGGTGACATAGTATTGTTTTTTTACGGACATAGACTTATTCTGATTTGAATTCTGTTAAGTGAAAGATTATTTCTTTCTCAGTTTTTGATGAAAAATGTTTCCTTCAAGAGGACAAAAAATTGTAAATTTGATTGACAAAGAAAAAATAAACGGTAAGAATTATATTTATTTTATTTTGCATATTTTTTTTTAAATAGAACGAAATAAAAAAATAGTTTCACTTTTTTGTAATTACATTTTTGCTTTTACCATTGACTTTGCTGATTTTCTTTTTTTTTTTTTAATCATTTGTGTGTTCAATTTAGGGTAAGTAACAATTAAGAAAGACAAATGTTATAAAAGAAACCATAAATATGTTTTTTATTTAAATTTTTCTTCTATATTTTAGTTAGAAAGACGAGCCCTAACGAAAGAGATCCCTTAAAAGAATTAAACAAAAATCAAAATGACGGAAAACCAATTATACCGATTGTAAAAGATGCCCCTTATTTAATGGATTGCGCCAATTTGGAACCTCCCACATATTTACTTCCAATAGAGACATCCTCAGCCATGAACAATACTAGTTTGGGTGCAATTTCAATTAAAGACATCAAGTTTTGTCAATCAAATGACAGATTTATAGAAGGTATGTAGAAAATAAACAAGGATTTGTCGTTTTTTTTTATAGCAATATAACATGTTTCTTATTTCAGATGAAGAACTGAGGCCAAATGGAAATATTTCCTTCGTTGATTTAATCAAAAATCAAAAGACAGAGAGCTTAACACATAAATTTCTAAAAGAGGTGTCAGGTATCCAAAATGAAGATATTTTGCTTAGTACATCAAATACCTCGAATAATGTAAGCGAGTCTCAGGTAGGAAAGTTGTCGGGTACATCTAATATTTTACTTCAGGCTTTTACAAAAGAGACGCCAGCAATCCCAAATGAAAATATTTTGCCTGGTACATCAAACGCCTCAAACCTAAGAGAATCTAGGGTAAAGAGCTCGCCGAGAACGTTTAATATTTTGCTTGAGGATTTACATATGTCTTCTTCGGAATCAGATCCATTTGGGGGAGATGATGAAGATCTAGATCCTGATTTTCATATTTCTGTTCCCATTCCAAGGAAAAAACATAGACTAGATTTGCAGACGTTTATTTCTGACAGTTCAACTTCGTCCTTGGATACGAACGTAAAAAGAAAAACCCGTAAACGTCTAAGAAATCCAGACAACTGGCGAAGAAATAAAATTAAAAAATTAAAAAAATAGTGGAAAAGCATATACAGATTGGAAAGAAAAAGACAGACCTGAAAAGAAAATGAAAGCTTCTTGCAGAAACTGTAGATTGAAATGTTTCGAAAAAATCACTGAAGGACGAAGAAATATAATTTTTACGGCTTTTTGGGACTTGAAAGATATAAATCGACAAAGAGATTTTATATCGAAATATGTTCAATGTAATAAAAAAGGCTAGAAACCGAAAACGTAAAACTGATGACCGAGAAGAACAAGGTGAAGATGAAAATAGTAGAAGAACTTTCACTTTTACCTACTATTTACCAACCGAAACATCGAAAATCCAGGTCTGCAAGATATTTTTTTCTAAATACGTTAAGTATTAGTGCCCAAACAGTCAGAACAGTATTTAATAAAATGAGCTCTGCTGGACATGTCACAGAGGACCGAAGAGGTAAAGCCTGTAAAAACTCAATGTTGGATGAGTCAGTAAAACAATCTGTTCGAGACCACATCAATATGTTTGAAACAATTGATAGTCATTATTGTAGACAGAAAACAAATCGCAAATACTTGCCACCAACACTTAACATTTCTAAAATGTTTACGTTGTATGAAGAATATTGTCTGGAAAATAACATTCAAAAGAAAGCTACAGAGGGCATGTACAGACATATTTTTACTACCGATTTTAACATATCATTTTTTTTACCCAAGAAGGATCTTTGTGACATTTGTCATAAGTATGAAAACAGTTGTCCCGAAGAAAAGCTGGTAATAGAGAAAGAATATCAACAGCATATAGAAAATAAGATCCTGGCACGAAAGCTTAAAAATGCAGATAAAGAGAAAGCCAAAGAACTTGCTTCCTTTTGTGCTGCAGTATTTGACTTACAGCAGGTATTATCAGCACCAAAAACAGAAGTTGGTATCGCCTATTATAAATTAAAAATGTCTGTCTATAACTTTACAGTTTTTAACTTGGCATCAAAAGAAGCATCTTGCTACATGTGGCATGAGTGTATAGGGAAAAGAGGATCTTCCGAAATTGGTAGCTGCCTCCTCCTTTTTATTGAACAACAGATTCGGGATGGAATTAAGGAATTTTCATTTTTTTTCCGACAACTGTCCTGGACAGAACAGGAATAAGTTTCTGTTTTCCCTTTACAATTACTTAACACAAAAGTATGTAATAAAAATTCAGCACACCTTCTTAGAGAGGGGTCACACTCAAAGTGAAGGCGACTCCGTTCACAGCGTTATTGAGAAAGCAGCAAGAAATGTACCTGTGTATACGCCAGACCAATGGTACACTCTCGTGAGAACGTCAAAGAGGAAGAACCCATATGTTGTAATTGAAATGAGCCAAGAAAACATATTTGATTTAAAGATGTTACAGCAAACAACCTCATTGAATTGGGATAAAAACGAGACAAACGATAAAGTTTACTGGAGTCAAATAAAAACGGTCCAAACAAATCCGGAAGATCCAAATATTATTTTTTATAAAGATAGTTACAAAGATGAAGTTCCCTTCAAAAAAATATTTATTTTAAGAAAAGGAAGAAAGTCAATTGAAGTTAAAATCGAAGAAGTTCAACTACAACAACTTTATAAGGAATTAATACCTTTAACAAGAAAAAAGTACGAACATTTAAAGTTTCTTTGTGACAAAAAAGCTATTTTAAGTCAATATCACATTTTTTTCCGAAATTTACCCTTTAACGAACACGGTCGAGAGACAAATGACCCTGATGATGATAACTAAATTATATGTTGTATCATTTTTTTGATATTCTGGTGTTAGTTACATAAATTTTTATTTTGTTGCACACATTATTATTATTTTTTGTATAATTTTATTTAAAGTATTTGTAAAATCTGAAGTTCTATAGATTAGTTAAGATCATTTTTATTTTCTTACATTTATTGTTACTATCATTTTTGTTTCTTTGTTATGCATAATATTGGTTAAAGTTTTTGCAAAACATGAATTGTTGGAGTTTATTTACGCAAGTTTTTATTTTTTACAATTATTATTACCATTATTTACTACGTTACTATGTATAACTTTGTTTAAAGTTCTTAGAAAATATTTAGTGTTAGATAATAAATAATTTAACGAAATTCTGTTTTATTTAATTTAAGCAGAATTATTCTATGTCCCAACAAAAATGTGTGTAATATTCTATTTTTGGAGATAGAATAAGTGACATATCTCACAGGTATTCCATGTCCACTTTTTTTTTAAACTCATCTTTGCCAAATATAAATTAGATTGGTGTAAAAGTAGGCAAAACAGATAATACATTCTGATATTTTGGCAAAAAATATGCAATTGAATTTCAAAGAAATAAAAAAAAGGTTCTACTGTAAAATTTACATTTTGCGACTTAGAATAGTTCTGCTCGGTAAGATAGAAATACAGATACACATTTCTTACCTTACTTTGGGGGGGGTTGGGTTTGGGTTTGGGGGGGGGGGGGGGGGGGGGAATAATCTCAGCTTTATTCTAAAACTAAAACACCTCTTCTTAAAAATCAGTGTTCTAATCTTATTTATAAAATCCCTTGTGAAAGAGTGTGATAAGGTAAGGAGAAACATCTCGAAATGTTCAAGGGGCATTTACTTCTCACAAAAGTGATTGTAGGTGGATTAATTCTTGTGCTTTAGCTGAACATTTTCATCTAATGGACTCTTTCGTTTAAATTATATAGATACCTATAATTTTGGATGTTGAAAATAACTATCATAAAAGAATATTTTTGGAAATGCTATATATAAATAGAGAACCTAATTGTTTAAACAAAAGAACTGATCTTAATAATCTTAGTAAAATTTATATTACATTTTGAAACTTAGTAATGATTTAAAAAGACGATCATAATTTTAATTTATTTATCAAAATTTTATTAGTTGTTTATGGTTGCCTTGATATATTTTTTTATGGAGAAAATTGTTTAACATCCTTGATAACAGTTTTTTTACTACTTTTATATATATATATTTAAAATTTCTAAATTGACTATTTTACTTTTTTACCTTTTTTTCCTGATCTTTACACATTTTATTTATAAAAATTTGTATACATGTTTTCATTTTCATCTATTTAATCACGTTTGTAAGTATTATAATAATTAATAATAATTTTTAATATTATATATCTACTATAATTTTAGATATCTTGAGAAAAGGATAAATTTTTCCGAAAGCTCGATAAAAAACAGAGATTTTTATTTGAATTTAGCCACTTTTATTATACACCTATTTATGATATATTTTTATATACATATTTAAACATTACTTTGTATTCTGAGACAGTTACAAATAACATATTTACATATATATATATATATATATATATATATATATATATATATATATATATATATATATATATATATATATATATATATATATATATATATATATATATATATATATATATATATATATATATATATATATATATACGGTCCCTCTCGGGGCCTATCACCCACGCGGGAGTATACCCGGAAAGCGAATTTAACATTCACCACCCGCGAAAACCTGAATAACCTAAATATATATATATATATATATATATATATATATATATATATATATATATATATATATATATATATATATATATATATATATATATATATATATATATATATATATATATATATATATATACATTGTTTGAAAGAAAGTTGTTTTTTCTTTTGACTTCTTGAACCTTATTTATATTTTTTATAGCAATGGTGTTCTTGGGATTTTGGTTCTTTAATGATAAAATTGAAAAAAAAATCTAAGATGTTTATTTATTCATAAACATATTTCACAAACGTTTCGGTGGCTGTTTTCCACCTTTAAGGACTAAAATATAAAGCAATTTAAAATTTTCTACTTGATTATTATTTAAATATCTTCCTTAAACGGAAAAATAATCCGATATGGCACTTTACAGTTTAACAATAATGCAACTTAATTAATAATTTGTGTGTATAGCGAGCACATCACTTTTTTACTGTTTTACACTAGCCAATGATGTTTTTTGTGTTTACATCTAAGTTTGAACTAAAATCTTGAACTGGGGTGGCTTATAATTTGTAAAATTCCAAATGTAACATGTTGACTTAGCTTGTTGTGGCAGTGGTTTATTTCTAATTTTTTTTGTAAGGGCAGCTACTATTTTGTTTGATTTATTTTGAGTAAGTTATTGTAGATTTTGTTTAAATTTTGTGTGTGTCTGTTTTGTCATTTATTGTTTTTGGGTTTTTTTATTTCAATCATTTCTAAGATTTCTCTTTTTTTATGTGGTTTTCTGTAGCTAATATTTTTGTTTTGTCGAAGTCGAATTTGTGTTTTGTTGTCTGTGTATGTTTCGTGAGTGCTGTTTTATTAATTTTATCATATTTATGGGATTGGATTCTTCGTTCTAGATGTTGGAAAGTTTGGCCTATGTATACTTTGTCACAGTTTTCACATGGTATTTCATAAACTAGTGTCTTTTTTGGGGTAAGTGTTTTACTCTTGAGTTCACTGAAATTAGATTTTAACAAGTTATGTCTTTTGTGGCTAATGTTTATTTCATGTTTTTTACATTTTTTTCCTATTTGTTCTGACAGTCCTTTTGTGTAAGGGATGGATACGTAAGTACGTTCGAAATTATTTGTTGTGGTTTGTGTATTTTTGTTGTAAAATGTATTTATTCGTTTTTTAAAGATTGTATTAATGAAACTGTTGGGGTATTTTGTTTTGTGAGGGGTGTTTTGGCTTTTTTAATTGCCTCTTGTCTATATTCAGGATCTGAAAGGTTGATGGCTCGATCGGCAAGGCCTATAACTACACTTTTTGGGATTAGGATGATTTGACGTGAAATTTGTGTATCTTTCTGACCATGTGCTTTTGGTAAACCATTGTGTTCTATTTGTATTTTTTGTCATTATTAGAGTTAGATCTAGGAAGTTGAGTCTATTGTCATTTTCTATTTCCATCGTGAATTGTAGTTTATTATGGTATGAGTTAAATAAGTCGAGAATGTAATTTATTTTGTCGGGTGGTATGAGTGTTCTACAGTCGTCAACATATCTGTAAAATAATAGAATTTCGCAGTTTATTTTTGGGATTATTATACTTTCTAGGTCCTCAAGTACAAGTTGTGCAATTACACTAGATATTGAGGCTCCCATGGCACATCTCTCTATTTGTTGGTAAAACTTATCTTTATATTGGAAATACGTTGATGTGAGAGCGCAGTCTAAACCTTTTAGAAATTCTTTTAGGCGTAATGTCGTGTGGGATTCAATCTATTTCCATTTTTTCTCTACTATGCCTGTGGCTAAGTTTAATGGAATATTTATATATAGCGAAACAACAGTCCGTCGGTAGTTATGTTTTTAATTTTGTTTTTAAACTGCCATGAATCTTTGATGTAGTGTTTGTTTTTATTTATTAAGTTGAATATGTTAAATTTTAGGTAATCTGAGAGGTTTTTTGCTGGAGATTGTATGCATGATACTATGGGTCTAAGCGGAATGTCAGGTTTATGTAATTTGGGGAGGTTGTAAAATTTAGGGGGTAAGGCGTTGTGTATTTTTAACTTTTTTGCTACGGTGGGTGAGACAAATGCTTTTTCCCATTTTTTTATTATTTCTTTTTTTTCTGTAGTTGGTTGGTTGGGTCTTTTTTTAGGACTTTATATGTGGATTGGTCTTATAGTAAAATGTTCATTTTATCATGGTAATCGTTTTCGTTTATTATTACTGTTTTGTTTGATTTATCAGGTTTTAGGATGAGAAGTTGTGGATTATTTTTAGGAAATATTTTGTCTTTAAATTTTTTATTAAATGTTTTTTGTTCAGGTGTGATTAGTTTTTTATTTCATAGTATAGTTAGATAATGCGTAATTTATGTCACTTCTAATTTCGTCTTTTTTATCGTTATTGTATTTTTGAATGCTGCTTTCTATATTGCAAATTATATTGTTAATTGGAATGTCTTTGTAACTGCTTGTAAGAGTGGCTTAGTTTGACCCAAGAGCTAGTATTTCTTTAACGTTTTCGGGTATTTGTGTGTCTGATAGGTTTCCTATCCAGTTTGAATAGTTATTATCTGATTGGTTTTGTGTTTGTTGTTTTGTTTTAAGATTGTTAATTTTTTTTGATATTTCTGCTTTTAATTATATTAAATTTTCTTTTCAGTTTAAGATTTTCAGTCCGAACGAAGTTGTTGATTATATCGGTTGGTAGAGCATTTCTTAAAATAATGTCTTCTGTATTTTTTACTATATTATACTAAATTCTTTTTAGGTTTAAGTTGTTATTTGATATGAGTGGCATTAAGTATGTTACATTTAAATTTTGCAGATACCACATTTTCGAATTTATATTTAAAGTTTACATTGTTAAAAGTTATATGATTGAAATTAAAATTGAGGAATTTTGGATCTAATTTTTCATGATTGCTTGAAGTAAGAAAATCTGTCGATTTTTTTGGTTTATTAGTTTGATATTTTGTTTTGAGAAATATTTCATTTGCTTTACAATTTCTTGTCCATAATTTTCTTCTATTTGTTGGTAGAATAACATCTTTTCACCCGTGCCTTTATAAAGTCTGAAAGAAGGTTGTTTTTCTTTTTGACTTCTTGAACCTTATTTATATTTTTTATAGCAATTGTCTTCTTGGGATTTTGGTTCTTTAAAGAAAGGACTAATCCTTATATTAAAAAAGGCGGAAAACAGCCACCGAAACGTTTGTGAAATGTGTATATGAATGAATAAACAACTTTTTTTTTCAAATCTATCATAAAAGAACCAATTACCTTAACCTATTTATCACTTATATTTAGTATAACTGATTAACAAGAATGTTGTTTATGAAATCCTGACTGATTTGAGATCACATTTTTTTATTACAATACTCTAAAAGTTTGATTTATTGGACTAAATTCTTCACAGAGATGAGTGTTACATACTCTGGGCACGGGTACAACACATGATGTGTTCCAGTCACTGGGGAAAATTCCACTCTGTAATGATGATGAATTTACAATATCCAGTAACCAATATCCAGTAACCATAAATGCGTCTTTTTTTATATGGATGGAATTTAAGTATTCCATGAACACTAGTTCTAGACATTCCCTAAGCTTGAGATGACACCTTTACTTTCAGCGCGATCAAATTTAAAATGTCAAAGTACAGTACACTACTATTTGAACTGTTTCATTGGTGACACTATGTATGCGATTGTTTTTTTATTGTTAACTGAACTAGTTCTATAAATTCAAATCAAAATGTCTTATTAATCCCATTACATACTCGTGAATATTTTTATCAGAAATATTATTTTGTCGTATTTCTCACAGAAAATGTATTTTATCTGAAAATAAAATTATTTTTGCATATTTGCCATGGCTAACATGATATCGAAAAATCAAAAATATAAAGAAAGTTTATTTCGAACCAAACAAGAATCAACATGAAATATAAACGAAATACTGTTTGATCATTTACACCTATCATTTCTATCATTCACCGTGTGGTTGATATTATTAGGAAACCATGTGGAAAATTAAAAAAAATTAGGCTACCTAATTAGAGTTTGAGAAAATCAATATATTGACAAATTTGTCGATAGATTTATCAAAGAGGCTTTAAATTGTTAACGTTTCAAATCATAAAAGAAATTAGTTGAGCTTTAAAAAATAGCAATTTTACTACTGAAGTTAATTTAATGGTATTTTTATTGAAATTTTAAACATTTCTTTCTGATATACCAAGGACGAATATATAATCACAATTATGTATCTGGTAACAAAACAAACCAGAAAAAATCATCAAGAAGAGATTAAATGAAAATGCTACAACTACTCAGCAAAGCAAAGTCTGGTAGTGGCAAAGGAACAAACAAAGAATTCTTAATTTTTTTTTAAGGTGATAAAGTCACCTTATAAAATATAAATACGTTACTTGAAATTCACTACGGCTCAAAATGCATGGCGAGTAAAAAATTTATTTGTAAAGCTCTCACATTGGGTACATCAATGCTACTTTATGTTTTCAAAGATATTGCGGACGTTGTTGAGAAGGAAAATTTGCATTAAATACATCATATTTATTGTAAATTATTTCCAATCATCTTGATAGAACCCTCCTCGACAACAAGATATATAAACAGTCTAGACAAATATCACTTTAAAAGAGGAGGAAAAAATACTACATATCTGAATCTCTTATACGAGCTCCACATGTAGTACACAAGCCAAGATGTTTGTCCTAATAATACTACTGCTCTCGAAATTGAAAACCATGTCTTCCTGCCGAATATCAAATACAAAAGGTGGCCATCTTAGGTTCACTCTAATTTAGGGTATATGATAGGGTTGTAACTAAAATACCATTCCTTATTCCTAAGTACAAGAGAGAACCGTCTGGCGTTGAGTGAATAAATAAAAAATGTGAGAATTATCATAATAACAGTAAGTATTGTATTCCGTCTTAGGGTGTAGTTATAGTCAATTTTAAATTACTTAAAATAATTTATTTTCAACAATTTTGGAATCATGTTTACCCTGTCTAATCTGTTGAAGGTTACAATTTAATAGAGTTTACTCAAATAAGGATATAAAATAGAATTACTGCTTGAAAATGCTAGGCTAAACTTTGTCAATTATCTTGCAGAATAGATTTAAAGTTGTAATATCATTTCTCTTATCTGCTAACATTTGTTTTGATAGTGAAGTGCAGAATCGGGTGCAGAATAATTCATTGGTTTTACATATAAATTGCCTAATTTAAACTTGTCTGTATTTTTAAGAGTTCAAATTGCCTTCGGTAAAGACATGTCGAACAATGGTTATGGAAATGTTGCAACGTTGACTGGAAATTTGATCAGTATCAGTAGGAATTAAATGAACTGAAATAAAAAATGGAATTTGTTTTTACGTTCGGATGCATTCAATGCTCAGTAGAATTAAACTGTCACAAATTCAATGAAGTGATAATAGTACTGTCTGGTCTGGGAAAGAAGACCCACGAAAAGAATGTGATTTATGCATTCCATTCACAATTAAGCGTAAATGTAATAAATGAATTAGTGCATGGCAAATTTTTGTGATCGTTTGTGTCCGCACCTACTCATGGGGAGAGATATTATTTTCCCAGTATATAGTTTCACAGAAAGCTGGCGACTTATCAGCAATACTACCCCTGGCCGCGCGGGCCTTTTTTCGCCCGCTGGCAGTAGCAGTAATAGTAGAACTAGTGATGGTAGAAGTAGTAGTAGTAGTAATGAGAGTGGAAAATTGTAATTATAAAGTTTATTTAGAAGGTCGTTCAGATGGCGATTTATTTAAGAGTAACACAACATTAGAAATTAAAAAATTGGTGTAATGATAACTTTATAATATTATATGGTTTATATCTGACTACTGTATCTCAAATCTTCATAGGCAAAATCAGGATTCAAAAATAAATACTTGCAAAATTGTAATAATTCTTTAATAAATTCTGTTCATTGACATTGAAAAACAATCTGACATTCCAATCTTAATTTTTATCTTTTTTTTGACTACTTTGTTTTTATCACAATTTTTCAAAAAAACCGAGTAATTTGCGTACATAAACTAAAAAAATAGATAAGATCTACGACATGACCATTTCATTTCTGTCAAATAATACTCTATAATCATATTTAAAATGTTAACTAGCAACTAGATTGAAAAACTCCGTGTTTTCTCGCGGCAACATTTTTATTTACTTTCATTATGGCAATCATAAACGGGTCTCAGATAATCAGCATTATTGTCAATATTTTAAAATATTAACAGTATTACTGATAGTGTGAGGGCAAATAACGATACACTTTCAAGATCCTGAAATTAGTTTGTCAGTATTGTGGGTGGAGTCAAAATACTGAATCGTCTGACAGTTAAACTGTCAATATTTCATCAGTCTTGAGTGTTCCGTGATAGTCTAT
The DNA here is from genome assembly GCA_029963845.1 of Rhamnusium bicolor. Classification (NCBI taxonomy): domain Eukaryota; kingdom Metazoa; phylum Arthropoda; class Insecta; order Coleoptera; family Cerambycidae; genus Rhamnusium; species Rhamnusium bicolor. The sequence goes on along the minus strand of JANEYF010000571.1, from coordinate 125,295 downwards.
GACACCAGGTTGTGTTTCCATCGCAAACTGAAGGTCACGGCGACGACATTGATGGATAAATTTAAAAGATATTCATAGAGCCATACCGAGGTTCAGTTAAAAAAAAACCTTTTGAAAAATGTTTTGCACAAAAAATCAGTGACATCAAAAATATTAAATTTTGTTGTCAAATCATGCGGGGGTATCATTGAAAAAGGCTTGACTCATAGATACTAAAAAGGCTTTAAAAAAAAATTAACAAAAGAATACTTAGTGTGATAAAAATAAGAAAAAATAGAACGAATCCAAATTTTTTTTTTTTTAATTTTTTAAGAGCAAAAATGTACAGAACTTAATTTTTTTTCTTTTTTGAGATTTTTGGCCCCAACTAATAACAATGACATATTGGAGGAGACTGGATTATAACAAACAGCACTAGGGTGCTAGTTGCATATTTCAATTAATTTGATTTTGGAACTCTTAGGGGGACAGTTAACATTATTTTGTATGCTTATATATGCACTAAATAATAATATGTCGGACATTGAAGACGAACCTTTTTCAAGATTCGGGAAGTAAATAAATACCAAACAATATCAGGGAAAACAAGGAAAAGTTCGATATTTCTACTTACCGTTTGTTCAGGTACATAAAAAATAACGACTTCGTAGTATGTTGGTTTTGCAATCACAAGTTTTGGTTTGAGGAAAGAGAACACGACAACTTTATCCTTACCTTCACATAAACTTTATATGACATACCCATTACCACTTAAGGATAAAAAGAAGAAAGGTGTCAACATTTTGGCATCAAAATAATATGTGCCTGCCAATGATCAATGGTTCTGTTTAAGCAAAGTTTACTTTTACACATTAATTTCAAATATGACATTTGCACGAAAATAAAAATCTGAGTGACATTTATTGCAATGTATTAGAACTAAGATAGAGAGAAGATAGAAGCGGCCATTAATATGCCGCAGACAAGTATCATGGAGCGGAACAGGTTGCTGGATGACATAGATAGTCACAGCATCCTGGAAATACCCTCGGATACTATGCCTATGACCAACTACGAGCTGACCTTCAACATCCTTTTTCCAGAAAGATATGAGTGGGATCGGAATAAAACTGACCTATTGAGGGCAGACAGTTGCTGATTTACAGACGGCTCCAAAATTCCTGAGTGAACAGGAACCGGTGTACATAGCTATAGGCCAAGGGTGAGGATATCCTCAATCCTAGGTACTAATGCAACTATTTTTCAGGCCAAGCTTCATGCCATTGAACTGTGTGTACGAAGGCTGGAATATATGCATCTTACACGCGGATTAATTAAAACTTTTTCAGATAGCCAAGCAGCTATAAAAGCTCTGTCAGAAGGCTCTAAATCATTTGAGCAAAAACAACAAAGTGACTCTAGTCTGGATACCAGCCACTCTGGTATGGAAGGTAATGAAATAGTCGACTCTGTCCAGAGAAGGGGCAAGATCACAAATCGTCGGACCAGAACCAATACTTGGCATATCTTCAAGTACTGCGAAGATGGCTATCTCAACCTGGGTTGAGAGAAAAACTCTCCAGTATTTGCAAGAGTTATCTGGATTAGTTCATTCTAGGGCGGTTATAAAATATCCTTTGAAATCAAGAACTAAGAAACTTTTAGAGTTAAACAGAATAAACCTGGAAACTCTAACAGGCCTATATATCGAGCACTGCCGACTAAACTATCATCTGAATAAACTCAGCCTAGTGCCGTCTGTGTTTGAAGGATAATGAGAAGGCAGACCACGTCTGATGCACCTGTCCCGCTGTGGAGAGCATCCGATTCTCAATATTTGGCAAAGGGCAACTGCTGCCAGAGGATCTGGACATATTCTCACCCAATGAAGTTATCAGTTTCATTAAGAGACTGAGCTTATTGGGTGAAATATAATTAGGAGTGAGCCACACTAGGCCTGCTAATGGCCGCAGTGGAGGGTCTACAAGGACCCATTCATAATAATCTAACTAACCTAAGATAGAAGCAATCGAAGTATTCTTAAAACAACATCATATTGATATTGCATGTCTAACAGAGAATTGGTACACACTTTCTGAAATAAATTATATTACTATTAATGGCTATAGCACTATAACATATTTTTCTAGGAGTGAATATAAAAATAGAGGTACACTAATTATTGCAAAAAATGACTTATATATAAGAGAAATTACTAATATCTCAGAACTATCAAAGGAAAAAGTTTTTGAAGTGTGTACTGCTGATATAAAAATTGGTAACATTTCCCTACAATTATTAACAATTACAGACCGCCAAATCTTAATAAAGATAATGTCAATGATTTTATGACAGGCCTAGATAATATTCTAAACAAATTATACAAAGACTCCCAGTCTAAGATAATTGTATGTGGTGACCTCAATATTGACTATTTCTTAAACACTTCTTCAACAAACGAACTTGATGATTTATTACAGACATGCAATGTATTACGATCTTAAATTAAAGTAAGATCGAGTATACTAAATCGGTCCCGAAGGTCTTAGAGGTCCTTCTTGATGTGTGAAAAAATAAATAACCAGCCAAGAAATTAAAATATAAATGTTTATTAATAAAATTACACTAGGCGAAAAACTACAAAAAATTCTTATAATATAGTATATTATTAGATGTTAAAAAATAAATGAGAGCAAAAAAATTTACAAAATTATGTGTGTGAACTAAGCCACAAGAATAAACATATATCTAGACACAGTCCTACTGATTCTGTGATATAGATTAACCCACTAGGGTAGGTAAAATCTTTAATTATAAATTGTAAAATACACAGTACAGCAAACATGGCAAATGATCTTCAAATAAACAATCTAAACATTTATCTTAAAATACAGCAGCGCAGACAGCTCCAGGCCCCAAAGTATTCTGCTCGAGCTGGGTTGACAAAATTTAACTACGGTGGAGTCGTACACCTTCACTAGGATCCCTCGTGATTGCTTCAATAAGTGAATACCATATAAAAGTTTCAAATACAATAGTTTTATATATGAGTTCAATACTAGGGTCAAGCAGTATAATATAATTCTCTAGAAATCAACTACCATTAACTCGCCAAATTTCCAAAATCCAATATCCAAGTTCCAATTCAAAAATAAGGTATAAGTTTTTATACTTGTACAAAAAACTTTACCAAAAAAATTATAGGTATCAAAACGTAAGTTCCAAACTGCACGGTGCCAAAATGCACGGTGTCGAAAACGTCCAGCAAATCTGAACGTTTAGTTTGCCAATAAATCCGATTTACAAATCGAAAGCAATCAATACTTCTGTTCTAGTTAACAAATGAAATAATAGACAATTTGATCCGCAACTATTTCGAAGCAACCAAAAACCAAATGTGCTTTAACAAAAAGTCTTGACTTCGGCAATACTAGATGCTCTCTATTAACTTTTTGACAGAAAAGAAGAACTTTTTGAAACTATGGCTATTTAATGCCAACGAAGTTAACAAAAATAATTTGACTAATGTTGTATCCGTCAACTCAACAATGTTTAAAATTACTAGATATTTGGCATTGAACATTTCAAACGACTGGTAGTACGTTCACTAAATCAAGTTGGGAGACTAATATTTGTGTACTGACTTTTAGGATATAATAAATGATATGATATGATGTAATGAATGAACCAGATTTGATATGAATTCCAATAGTTGATTATATTTGTTCAAATATAGAAAGTCACATGTAAGGTTATTTTCAGTGGTATATCAAATCAAACAGCTCAGCTATGTATATATAATATTGATGATTATTAGGTTCCTGAAAGTTCGAAAGCTAAAAGACATTATATTGACAGTAATTTTAATAACTTTTTATTTTATTTATCTAGAGAACAATGGAATGACGTACACAATTCGGTAACAGTTGACTACGGCTTTTCTAGTTTTATTCACATTTTAAAATACTATATATTGATTTATGCTTTCCATTAAAACATACGAATAGAAGGAGTAGTAAAAAAGGGGTGGGTTACAAACGGCATAAGAATATCATCGCAAAAATTAAAAGATTTACATAAACGTCTGACATAATCAAAAAATCACGTTGAATTTTATAAAAATACAAAAAAAGTCTATAGCAAAATTGTAAAATCTGCTAAAAAAATACAATGATTTCTTTTATATAAATTCCCACAATAAATTTAAGGCAGCTTTGTGTATTAATGAAAATTAAAAAAAGAATAAAAGTAAAAATAAAAACAATATAATAAATGAAAAACGTATTGGAAATAGCCCTGAAACTGACCCATTTAAAATTGCACAATATTTTAATTTTGAGTTAATTGACAAACCTAAACAACTAAATAAAAAATTTTTAAATTCAAATAGTAGCTATAACCCAAATTTTAATGTTGAAAATACTCTATTTTTAGACCCAGTTTGTGAATCAGAAATATTTAATATAATTTTAGAACTAAAAAAAATCCATTTCTTGCGGGTTAGCTAATATAGCAATGGAAATTATTCCAACTTAACTTAAGTAACTATAATCAGCTAAAATAATTCCTCTTCACAAAAAAGGAAAGACTATGTTATAGGAAAATTATAGACTAGTGGCTCTTTTGTCAACTATTTCAAAAATATTGGAAAAAGTTTTCAGAAGTTGAAAAGCTCGCTTACAAAAATAATGTTTTTTTCTCAATCACAGCATGATTTTCTTAGAGGAAGGTCAACTGAGACAGCGATGGAAAACTTTCTTAACGCGGTTTTTCATAACTTAGAGCAAAATAATAAATGCATAGGTTGAGCAAGGCATTCGATTTAATAAATCACGCCTTATAAAAAAAAAATACAAAAATATGGATTAGGAGGGAAAATATCTGACTGGATTATTTCTTATGTCTCTGAGAGAAAACAGCTGATTGAAGTAAATGTTATTAAATTGAAGGAAATAAATATTGAAACTGGAGTTCCTCAAGGCTCTGTTTTGGGTCCAGTATTATTTATACTCTATATTAATGGAATGGAACATGGAATCTTTAATCAAAATATCTTAACAATGTTTGCTGATGTCAACTCTCTAGTTGTTTCAGAAAAAAACTATACCAGAATTACTAAAAACTGCTCAAAATATGACTAGTAAATACACAGATTGGAATAATAATGCTAAATTATTCTTAAACATTTTCAAAACCATTCTTATCAATTTTACACTCCGATTAGTCTCTTTCATCAACAATTATTTGACAAAAGTAATTAGTATGTTAACAGAGCAAGTAAAAAGTACAACATTTCTAATAGTACACATAGACTGTGGGCTAAGTTAGAATGAACATGTAACACCATTATAAAAGAAACTGTCGTAAATTTGTTATGTATTGTATAGGTTAAAAGACATCTCCAATATATCAACTGTAATGTTCTGCTATCATGCCAACTTCATTTCAAGAGCTAATTATGGTATAATGTTCTGGGGGCTTCACACAATTTTAAAGAAATCTATAAAGTTCAGAAAACAGCTGTTAGAAATATGGTAAGTGCAGCAAGGAATGTATCCTTTCGTAATTTATTTTAAAAAATACAAATTTTAAAATTAGCATGCATATACATAATGGAAATAGTACACTATGTTAAATCTAGATTAAAGATTCCTTTAAAACTAATAATTTTCATCTTAATTGTAACACCAGAGAAGGTCAAAATTTGTGTACTCCATCACATAACTTAACGAAGTATGAGGAGTGCCCTAGGTACATGGAAATAAAATTATTTAGTAAGTTTCCAACTGAAATTAAATGTATCACTAATACTACTCACATATCAATAAAACTTTATCTTTCCTTGGTTTTTATTTTTGTAATTTTATGTTTCTTTACATATATTTGTGTATTTGTATTATTTTTTTTAATTTGTATATATTTGTATTTTGATTTTGACGAGTGTACACAATTTTTTGTATTGTCTCATACGACATAAATCTATCTATCTATCTATAAAATTATTTAAAAAGTTAGTTAATCAATATCTCTTACAAAAAAAGTTATTATAGTATGCATGAATTTTTAACTCACTTTAAGTTTTTATCAATTTGTTTTGTTTTTGTTCCTAGCATAGATTTTATAAATGTTTTTAGTGGTGAGATGATATTTTTATACAATGTATTTTTTGTGACATCCAATATTACTCTCAAGTGGTCATTTATTTATTATGGACAATAAAGATTGTTATTATTATTATTATTATAACATTTTGAGGAAACAATGATGCTTGTCTTTTTTAATTGTACAAAGCATGCAGTATATATATCAATTATTATCGTTAATATCAGTTTAAAAGTTGTGATCTGTAGAACGAATATTTGTCATCATATACAATTTATGGAAATTCATTAGGGAAATGATTGAACTCATTAGATGTGACTAGTGGTGTATCTCAGAGTACTATACTAGGGCCACTCTTTTTATAATATTTGTAATCAATCATACAAATTTCATTTATTGTACAGACCTTAACTATGGCTGCTGCTGATAACTCATTTTAAGTATTCATCTAAGAAAGCAAGATTTGGTGTCAAATATCCAAGAAAACCTAAAGGGTTCAATAATAATGGATTACTTATAAATGCTAGTGTTTACTCCTTTAAACATGACCAAAAGCCGGTTGATTAAAATAAAAAATAACTCTGTTGATTAGTTAAATTGTCACTCGCGATTTTCTCGGTAATTTTCAAGACAAATTCATAGTTTATAAACTAACGTGATGTAGTTTATTCCGAGGAATCCGTTGCCGAAAAGAAAGAAATAATTTAACATCAAACAAAAAGGTTATGGACGAAAAACCGATTTTTTTCAAAAAAAAGGATAGATTATTATATTTTTTGTTGTAGGATATTAAACACCACATTTAATACAACCCTAGAACGCAGTGTATCCCTGAAGGAACCTCAATGTACCTTGTGTGGGAGACGGCTACACATTTAGAAACAATGGACACACACCCAATATCCAAGTATACTAGGATTAATTTCTGCTTTAGAAAAAATCCTACCCTGCCACCGGGGATCGAACTCACTACTTCAGTGGTAACGGCAATTACCACTCGACCCCAAAGCATTTGACGTTATATTTTGGGGTTTCTCACATTTTGTTGAAAGAGTTTTTAAAGTGCAAAAAGGCAATGTGTAGTATAGCACGAATTTCTTTGTACACTTCATGTGGGAGTTTATTTAAAAGTAACAAGTACTACCTCTGGTTTCTGTATATATTTCACAAATTGCATGTTACATAAAACAAAATTTAAGTATTTTTTTAAGTACTACTTTTCACCACAACTAAAATACCAGAATATCAGTCATATCACAATCTCCTATAGTTTTTGAAAGAAGTTCATATTAAATAATAAGCTTTCAGATATATTAAAAGACTAATCCCCGGTATTAACAACATTTTAAAGAAACATTTAGCTTAAAGGGAGTTTTAGTGACAATAAAATGTATTATCAGCAATTCCAGCAAAATATAAATCGAGATATACGAATGAAATTAAACAAATTTTCCATTTAAATTATAGAATTGCATCTGATATTTATATTTTTGTTGTTTTCTGGTCACTAAATCTCCCTTTAAGTTAAAGGTCCCTTTAAAATTTTGATAATGCTGGGGGGTTAAATAGTAAAACAATTTTCAAAAATAGGGTAAAAAACTGCTCCTCTTTTTTTCTTTAGGTGTTTTCTGATTTTCATTTTCAAGTTTTATCGTCATGTGTTGTCACTGTATAGAATTATATTAAATAAGTGTTCCAATTGGACGAGGCTAATGCCATTTGTAACTTTTGGGTTTATAGTCAATGAAGATATTATTATTATTATTATTATTAACTACGCATCAAACATTCTGTTACTAGCTATGCTCAAGGTCACAAATATCCGGTTTTAAATTTGTTTCTACTACCACTTATTTCAACCTTTTAAAATCTTATTAGAAAACTAATTTCCCGTTGTTTTATTCTGAAACATTTTATTTTTGAAAATGCTTTTATTATAATTGTGTATAATATATTTTATTTTTAATGTTTTCACGACTGTAACAAATACATTATATTCTATTCTAAATTGTATAAATTCAATTGCATCATGTGCTTAAATTTCATCATTTCCATTTATTTAAATTAAGATAAGCAATTATCATCTCTCCCATATAGAGCTCGGATTAACTTGTGTCAAATGTGTTAATAAGTTGCAGGTAAAATCATAGGATTCTGAGACCTGAATGTTGAAACAAAAAATGTTAGATACAAAGATAAAGTTGGCACTTTTAACAATCTGAACTGACTATTTCTCTCAACATGAGATAATTTAATGGGTTCTTAATAAGATCATCTCCATTTCCAAACATTAAAATTTATATTCATTTAGAAAGGTTCATAAGGCCGACAGATTATTTTAAAAATGTAAAAGTTACAGTTGGATCATGAACGGCCCATAATATTTTTCAGAGGGATTGAAATAAAACAAATATATTTTTTTTACTTTATAAAAGCTTATAATATAAAACACTTATATACAAATATATCATGAGTGCATTTCCTTCAAAAATGTAGCTTTAATTTAAGCAATCCTTTTTCGAGACCATTCTGAATTATGAAAATTGATGAAATAAAGAAATGAAAAATTTTGGTAAACAATAATGAGTCTATTGGATAAATAGTAATTTATTATGAAGTAAGTAACAAAAATAAAGTTTTATTTAATTTTTTAACGACTTAAAATATTTTATAAATTATTATTCTACAGAATATACTGAAATAATATAGAATGTACTTTTGCAGGTATATTTTACAATAATTAATAAATATTATGGATAATTTTGATTCTGTCGAGTTGTTTTTAAGAATCTAAAAAAATAAAAAATGGGAATTCTGAACAGATCATAGAGCACTGAAAACGCAACCTTAAGTAGAATATCTTAACAAATATAAAACTTTAAAAATCTGAATTTTTGGCGTTTATTTCTCCAAAATTCATAATAAATATCTCCATCGCTGCCCATTCTAAGACAAACACATGACTGAAGAATAGAATGACATCGATTCTTGAAAAGGTGTTGTTTACTCATTTTTAACTTATTATTAAATACTTCTCGAAGAGGTGAAACTAGTTGAACTCAGAAATGAAGACTATACCAACTACCCAAGAGATTGGCAGATCAAATTTAGAAGTCCTCTCCGTCTATTTAATTCGGGCACATGATTCTGGTATATGCAGTCACTAATTCTGCGGTATGGAGAATGGCTGTAGTTAACTTTTCAATTTTCCTTTGTGGTCCAGAAACCTTATGGCAGGTTATGTTAGGTAACTCAGATATGAAAGACTCATATTATTTTGATGCCGATAGAGAAGTGGAATTGTTGCTAAGAATTAATTACAATAAAATAACGTATTTAGTTAAAAATTAATTTGTTTAGCTTTAATTATAAATATTGAATGTAGATTTATACAAACGTATAAATATCATATAAAGGATAATAATAAGTAATTAAAATAGTCTTAGCAAATATAATTTGTCTTCGTATTTATTCAACAAATTATATTTATTACCTTAACAAATGAGAAAATTATATATTCCTTTAAACATATTTTATCTCATGAATCCTTCGTTCCTACGCTTATGGTACTGAGATTTTGTGAGCAGGTGATAGTGTACCTTGATAGGAACCGGTGCCAGTACCATCAGCCGGTGGTAACCAGCCAGTGGTAAAACAGCTGATACATTTTATGTTAACTGATCTCTTGATAAATCACATGTTTTTTTATTGCTTTTTTTATCACGGTAACAACTAATATTTGCAGGCAGCTGTCAAAATAATATGATTTATATATTTTTTTCATTGCCTAATTAAATTGTAATAAAGTGAGCGTATATTATACATATGTACACGTATATCTATATACGTATATACAGAGTATTTCACTGATCAAATACTAAATAGGTTGAACTTTTTATCTATTTTATTTATTATTTTAAAAAGTTCTTCTTCTCTTAAAACCTTTAAAACGGGAAATTTTGCACCATAACCTTAGAAAATTTAAATGATAAATTTATACAATCTGTCAATATACTGAAAAAGAAATATGCCACAATCACATAAATATATATCTGTCATGAAATATTTAATTGAATCAAATATAAATGTAATCTGTAGTATTGTATTCACCTACTAAATTTGAAAGAAACCGGTTAAACATTTTTGGGAATATTGAAAAAAAACGTTTCCGATGTCCCCCAGAAGAAATCCTTGTACCTTACTTAATTTTCATTAAATTTTTTTTACCATAATTAAGAATCGTCCTGTATAATATGGTATTTATATTAGGTTATGGTGCTAAAATCCCAGTCTTACCTACGTATCCACATTTTGAATTATCTACGGGGTGTCCACAAATGTGGTAAAAATGTTCTTGTGTATTGATTTACGAGAAAGAGTGTATATTTATAAATAAGAAGCTCTACCCATTCAAAATTTAATTAAATTACAATGTGTCAACAGTTGATTTCAGAATTTAAAAAAAATGATTAATGAAAAATTATTACTTCTTCAACACCACTAAATAAATATTAAAATATTAATTTTATAAAATAATTATTTCTGTACTTATAAAGGTTGCTTTTATTGTTGACTCTGTATACATAATTTACTATTTGATATGAATACTTATTAAGAAGTTTTTAATAACGTCCCATTAATCAATTGTTGACACCTTGTAAATAGGTCAAAATTTGAATATGTAGGGATTCTAACGGCCGTATGCATAGTCGTTCTCCAGCGACTTGCCAGCCGCCACTCTGCAATGAATGAGTCTATGTATTTCATACGTAGGGCTCATTCACTGCTGTGTGGTGGCTCGCGAGTCGCCAAAGAACGACTATGCATGCGGCCGCGGCCGTAGAGAATGTTCTAGTATAGTAGAGACTAAATAACGAAAACCCAAACTCTTGGCACTCTAGTGGCTATTATCGACAATATTTGTCACAATGATCACAGCCGACTTTTAAGGGCTCCATAGAATTCGTTCTTTTTCAACACGTTTACCCAACGGGTAAAAATGTTGGAACGAAAACGAAGCCGGTCGACACCACCAACACATAGTATTTTTAATCAGTTGTGAACGTGATTGAACCGAATGTGCATGCTCGCAGTGGCGGAGGTTTTAGCTGCAAAACAAAAAAGTAAACATAGAAAAGGTCGTTCGAGATGGACCAAAGAGTGGCTCCTAAAACGCTGTGCACTGGGTCGTTCCAATTTATTGGAAGAATTAAGGTTGGAGCCAGGAGACTGGCACAATTACCTACGAATGAATGAAGAAACATATTTTTTGTAACGCCATATCCTAAAATGACATTTATTGGAAAGTTTCAATGAATTAAAACAATGTCATTATTGGCAAGTGAAAAATAAAGAAGAAAGTGTGAAATAAAGAAATTTTATTTTACAGTGTGAAATAAAACTTAATAGTCAACAGAGAACAAATTAAAGTTCTTACATTAAACATTTATTAATTATTAACAAATTTCATGAATAATTTTATTCATAATTTAACCAAAATTTATATGAATAGTACTGTTACTAACATAATTTATATTTATTCCTAGAATTATAGGTTCAGATGTGCGAAAAATATTTGATTTATTTATATTAATATGGTGATTGGTCTGATTTTCAGCAACGACTACATCGGCAGTCATTTCTGTAGTATTGTTTGAAAATATCTGTTTCGAAATTTCCTTTTTGTTCTTCTATATATCCCTCAGAAACTGTTGAGGATTTCCATCCCCCATGACGTTTTAAGGTAAGAATATCAGCTCCGGAACAAGCTAATCGTGATGCCGAAGATCTCCTAAAGCTGTGATCCATATATTGCTCAGGATTAGATAAGTTAAGGTATTTAGCTATAATACTTGGTATTTTTTGAAAATGTATTAATACCAACTCGTTGGACCGTACATTTTTCTCCTCGATATTGAAGAAAAACCCCTTTGTGATTCACATGAGTAGGGCGAATAGCTGCATATTTATTATAAATATTTAGTGAATTTATTCCATTAACTGTCACACCAATTACCGTAAAAGTCCTTTCAATATGGGTCTTCGAATCAGGTACTTTAACAACCAGCATGCAGTTTTTTCTCACAATGTCATCAATGGTCATATTGTAGAGTTCTTCTTGACGACATGCGCCAGCCAAGCCCATTATTATTACAACTTTCAACATTAAAAACTTCCCATCTGGTGCTTCTAGTAAGAAACGTTCGACATCTGCTCTGTCCAAAAACTTTAGATTTCTTAGCCCTGTACCCAGTGGATTGTCTTTTCAAAAAAGCTTTTACTTTTTGATAATTGTATACATCTACATTATTCTTTACACTCAAAACTACTTTATGCATCGACAACTTAGACCAGAGACTTGAACATTTTAAAGTTTTTGCTTTTTCAGATCAATAAGTCAAAAGAACAGACTCAGCTATATTACTCACAGTTTTCTGCTTACACCAGTGCATGAATAAATCATATTCTTTTTGGTACAATTTTCTAGATTTCGCTGGTAATAAATCTAAAGTTACAGCAATTGCTTGCTCCCTGATTTCTGGAGGAGCACCAGGAATAAAATCTTCCTCACTATCACTGTCAAATGTGTCAAATGCGACGTTTAAATCGTTCAATATTTAGTTGTTTTATTATTGGTTTCTATGGAAACAGCAATAGAATTTAGTCATTACGACAAGGTAACTTGGTCAATTTGGGGTATTTTTACAAAATTATACTGTTTTCTAATTTCGAATGACGATACTAAAAATTTTGTATATAACTCCAGACTAAAATATGTTTTTTTTTACTCGTATGGTTTATAGCACTCGCCTTCGGCTCGTACTATAAACTTATAAAAAGAAACACCATTTTAGCCACTTGTTATATAAAATACTATTAAGCTACTAAAACTCGTAATGTCGTTAATTAAAAAATTCTATACCCATTTACGGCTATCGATCAGTCCCCATGAACGATTGACGGCCACTTTGCGATTTCTTGCGACTGGTCGAAGTTATGAAGACTTGAAATTTTCAACACTTATTTCACCCCAGATACTAAGACAAATCATACCGGAGACCTGCCAAGCTATTTACATTGTCTTAAAAAATGAATATCTGAGAGTAGTAAATGAAAGTTTTAGCAGTTTTATTAATAATGTATTTACCTAATATATTCAATACATATATTTATTGATTATCGTTAATGAGGAATGTGGAGTAGTATGAATGAGTATTACGTGAATTATCTGACGTGTCTACAAAATATGACTGTGTAGACTCGAATTGTTGATTGTGTATTCCATAAAATCCTTGTGATATTTCTGATGACTGTTGAGCTCCTTGAACAGTCGTAGGTTGTTGAATATATCCGTGAATGCCACCTGGTTGAGAGATTTACATGTTTCTATTTTGAGGTAAAACGTCTCTCTGCTGTTGATTATTAGAGATATTAATTTTTGAATATTTATCTATATTGCCTAAATGGGCATCAAACAAAATATCCATCAGCAATTTTTCCGTTACTACTGCTATTCCGGGTGACAATCTTCGTAATTTATGGACAATATTTTTACCACTAACATCAAATGCATCCTCAACGTGCTGCAGATTATCTAGTTGTTGCTCGACTTTTCTTAATCAGAATACTGATGAAAGAGCTTTGCATATTACCGGGGAAAGTGAAGAAAATCTACATAGAACACCTGACAGAGAATTTTCAGATTTTGACAGCGAGGATGATATTGCAGATCCTAGTTATTCATGTGAAGAAGAATCTGACGACGAACTGGGCGAAAGTAAAGAACAAGATAAGAAATTAACACGAAAAAGAAAAGCAAATCCAGAGAATTGGAAGGAAAATGTTACAAAAAAAGAAGAGGCACTCACGATTGGAATACAGAACGGACAGTGGCAGTCGTATTATGAAACCTAAATCATTAAAGGAACCTTGTGGTAATACGTGCAAACTTTTATGTAGAAACAGAATTTCGGAAGAGCATCGTCAAATTATTTATACGAATTTTTCCATCAAAAACAATAGACAATACATAGCATCCAGCGTTGCACAGGTGCCAGTAAAAAGACGTAGGGAGATAACAGGCGAAAGGCATGAAAATAGGAATTTTACTAATAGTTATAGCTTTGAAACAGGAAGAGTAAAAGAAACAGTTTGTAAATAGTTTTTTTTAAATATCATATGCATTTCCCAGCAAACAGTGGACACTGTAATTAAAAATAGGAAGGATGGAGGCCTGTTAACGCCTGACAAACAAGGTACGCACATACTCGTAAATAAAATCTCAGAAAAAGTTCGGGACAGCGTTAGCAATAATATTTCAAGATTTCTACTCTATGGAAAGATCCAAAAAGCAATACTTGGGTAATCATTTAAACATTAGTAAGATGTACAATCTTTACCTAGAACATTGCAAAGAAAGTGGTTTTGGACTCGAAGGTATCGCAAAAGAGTGATTATACTCAAAGATATTTAATTATGAGTATAATTACTCATTTAAGAATCCAGACAATGATACCTGTGATTTATGTAATCAACTTGAGCTTCAGATCCGTGAAGTGGAATATCTTGAATCAAGAAAGAGTCTACAAACTGAATATGATGAAAACCTCACAGATACAAACAATAGATATAAAATTAAATCGGAAGAAAAAAAATCTAAGAGCAATTCATTAGAAGAAAAAGTTATAACGATTGACTTCAAAAAGTGTTTGCCGACTCACGGTTTACAAAATTCGCAGAGCTTCTATTCCCTTAAGCTATGAACGTACAATCTAACTATACAAGATGCAACTCTCGAAGAAATGTTCTGCATGATGTGGGATGATAGCTTATCTGGTCGGAGAGGAAACTAAGTGGCGTCATGCTTAATAAAATGGATTGAAAACCACGTCTCAGATGATATAAAAGTAATAATAATTTGGTCGGACAACTATCCGAGTCATAATAGAAACATCTTAATGGTTATCTTCTATTTTCTTATTCTTCGTATTAAGCCAAATGTTAATGTTGTTAATCACAGCTGATGCTGTTCATTCTATGATAGAGCGCGAAAGGAAGAAAGTTCCACAATTTCAAATAATGACTCCCTGGGACTGGCAACAACTGATACGATTATGTGGGACGAAAACACAGTTAACAGTAGTCAACATGGAAATATCTGACTTTAAAGAATTCAAACAACTTTTTGACTGGTCAGCTGCACCATATATTAGCAAAAAAAAAAGATAGCGAAGGATAAGTTTTTTTATATTTTGCAGTTCATACGCAAGTTAGAAAAGTAACCCTAGAACCCCTAGAAATTACAAAACAGATTTTGGTGATGATTTTTTAGAAGAAAAACCAGGTGAAATGACTGTATTCCCATATCTACTTCACCTATTAGAGAGACGCCTAAATCAATTTTAGCGAAAAAGTATAACCACTTACGAAAACTTTTGAGGTGGGTATCACGAAGACTTCATCATTATTATAATAATTTAGAGTGTGGAAAAGATGAAGATAAATAAATAAAAAATATGTATATTTTTATAGATATATTATCAGGGACCAAACTCTTATTGTTACATTTCTTTTTTATAACTAAACAGTAAATGATGTCATTAAAAGTATCTCTTTTTTCCTTTTGGATTTACTATACATACGATGTCCATTAAAAATATGTCAAGTCCATCTCTTTGTATGTAATATGGATGTTAAATCCTACCATTAATTTTTTTGTCCATGCAAAACTATGTTGTCAGAAAAATCAAAAATAAGACGCAAATAGCTAAAACTGGATTATGTTCCTTATTGTGATAGTTAAAACTAATTCAAATATCAACTACTGCCCGGATTGCCGTAAAGAGTGTTTTACAAATTAAAAATATCGATCACTAAAACTGCTCTACTGAAAAATTGAGTTTTTGGACTTAACATGAATCTGGCTCTGGGGTACAGAATTGAACAAGAGGGATAATTTATGCTGGTATATTTATTCAGCGTGGGATAGCGTATAGAAAATACAGAGGTAAGTAAAAACAAATACTGGCGAGACTTCACTAATTAAACAAAATTATCAAGACAAATTAATGTCAACAATGAACTGAGTTTGTTTTTTGTCTATTGGGGTAGATCCTTTTTTATACATAACGTTTATTTTATATTACGTGTAACATTAAACGCAGCCCTTTATAAGATGTAAGTATCAATATACTAAAATTTATCCTTTTTTTAGAATATACCCGTCTCGCCAGATTTTTTTATAAAAAATTGTCAAATATGTTCTCTGAAATACATATAACGTCAATATAACCTAATTAACTTAGCTATAAAAATGCTAACTTGTGGAATGTTAAAAATAAAACCAATTTTGTTATAAAATTTATTTTTATTCGATTGGATAGAAAACTGACGTTTTCTGGTTCGAATATCTATAGAAAAAGTCACCTTTTTATAATTGGTATTACTTTCTATTGTGGCTGCTAGGAGTTACACGTGTGTGATCATTCCCGGATCTGTATATTTTTGATATCATCATGTTATTTATGCATGATAGTTGTTGTTACATCCAAAGTCTTAATCAATTGACGTATTTGTGAACGATAAGGAATCCTATAAATACAAAATCCGGATTCCTCATCGGCAGAGCTAATTTATACTTTGTACAAGTAACTTATATCAATAAACAAGTATTCATATTTAGTGCATCGTTTAATTCCATAAACGTCCGCTAAGTGAACACGTAATTGGCGCAGTCGGCAGGATAGTGCCCTTTGGAACCAGAATCCAGAATTCGCATCCATTGATTGACTTCAGTCATTAAGGCACTAACACAAGGAACCAGGATCAAGAATCGACCCAGGTCAAGTCATTGATAAGTCTGTGAGTCTTCTTTCTTATCCATTTTCCTTTCTATTGATATAATTCAAGTGCATACATATTTTTGTCTCTCCGAATTTATCGACTGAATATCGATAAACCGTAAACCCTTGGAACGTATATCCAAATCGAACTTATTGACTGTATATCAATAATTCGAGTAGTTTTATAGGTAGATTAAGATTGAACCTTTATTTTATTATTATTTTATTTTTGTTTTTGCAAGTTATTACTAATTTGAAAATACAATGGCAACTCCAAGTCCAAATGTACAATATCAATTACTAAAAATGTTTATAGATGTCATACCAAACTTTGATGGTACTCCATCTCTATTAAATGATTTTATTGATGCTAGTGATGAATTAATCACAAATTACGCTGCAGATAATGAAGTGCAGAACAAATTTCTATTACGAGCAATTAAAAATAAATTGCAAGGTCAAGCTAGAATTAATGTCTCTACTAGATTAGAAGTAAATTCTTGGGCAAGTATGAAACAAATCCTCCTCCAAACTTTTGGTGATCCTCGCGATTTAGATACTTTGCAACAAGACTTAATTCATTTACATTACGATTCACGACGCGAATCCTTAGTTAATTTTAGTAATCGAATTTTACAATGTCAATCATTGTTAATGTCTAAATTGAGACAACACCCAGACTCTCGCGCAGTAAAAGAAGCCTTGAGTTCAGTTTTTCAAAAACTTAGTTTAGATACTTACGTTAGAAACCTTCCCTTTAATTTTCAACAAATGGTACGAACAAAAGAAATAGATAACTTAGAAGATGCAGTTATGTTCATTACCAAAGAGGAACAATTTCAACATTATAAACGAACCATTGAACAACCTACATATAAAAATAACAAAACTCCAAATCCACAATTCCAACAATCTCGCCCATCATATCAACAATTCCAACAATCTCGCCCACCATACCAACAGTTCCAACAATCTCGCCCACCATACCAGCAATACCCACAATTCCAGCAATCTCGACCAAATCAACAATTGCAACAATCTCGTCCACCATACCAACAATTCCAACAATCCCGTCTACCATACCAGCAATATCAACAATTTCAACAATCCCGACCAAATCAACATTTCCAACATCAGCCACATCAGTCTTATTGGCAAAATAAATCCATGCAACCCGGAAACTCACTACCGGTTAAGCATAACTACCCCACTAATCAACAAGCCTTTGGTACACCAAAGAATCACTCAAACACACCATACAAACCAACACCAATGTCAGGCATATCCTCTATTAAAACTAATCTCAATTTCAATGAAGCCGATATTACACCCCGAGTATATTCTTATGATAGCCCTTTTAATAATGATCGAGCTAACCCAAATAACCCTTTTGATATTAACCCCATTAATCCAAATTATGATCATCCAAATTATGATCATCCAAATTATGATCATCCAAATTTTGATCATCCAAATTATGATAATCCAACTTATGATCAAAACGAATCGGAAGAAGTCAATGAATCACAATTCAATGAAGAATATATCGAAGAATCAAATTTTTCGACGGACACCTATTCGGACAACCCTACTTAGAACTAAATCACAATTTAACTAATAGTTCCCTTCCCTATATCCAGATTCATAATCCCCCTCTCAAATTACTCCTCGATACAGGTAGTTCTAAAACCATTATCAAACCAGAAGCAGCTCAAAAGTACTACCCAAATAAAATCATTTTTGACCCAATCCAAATCAAAACTGGATCAGGACAAATAGTTGTTAATCATCAAGCTAGAATTCCTTGCTTTCCAGAATTCAATGTTCAAACAGATCTAGAAGTTATCTTGTTTGATTTCCATAATTTCTTCGACGGTGCTCTAGGCATTGAAGACATAAAAAAATTGAAGATTGACATCTCAACTAATCATAACACTATTTCAAATAACTACTTTTGCCTACCCATATTATATCGATCCCCGTACCAAGACCTGAATACAAACCAACTAATTAAAATTCCACCTCATCAAATATCAAGACTAACTCTACCTACCAATTATCCCAATAACACAGAACTCCTAATTACCGAAATCCAATCAAATGAATATTACCTTCCTGCAATAGTCTCAAAAGTTAATAATGGACAAATATGTTTTGAAATACACAATTACGACACTCAAATTCATTGTTTCGACCCGAATAAATTAAAAGTCAGTCCAATGTCAGAATACGATACATATGATTACACTATACGAAGCGAATATACAAACAGCCAGGTACCAGACCTAACTTCCCTTTTACGTACATCACACTTAAATAAAGAAGAACGCACAAAACTTTTCCAGCTTTGTAAAAAGTACACGGACATTTTCAAAAAACCTGACGACGCTTTAAGTTTTAACAACTCAGTAAAACATGAGATTGCAACCAAAGACAACATTCCAGTACACGCAAAAAGCTATCGCTACCCTTATATTCACAAACAAGAAGTTAGTCAACAGATAGACGAAATGTTGAAGAATAATGTAATCAGACCCTCGCAAAGCCCTTGGTCATCACCAATATGGATCGTCCCAAAGAAGATGGACGCTAGTGGAAAACGAAAATGGCGACTGGTAATCGACTATAGAAAAGTCAATGAAAAAAACCACTGATGATAGGTATCCGATACCTAACATTACAGACATACTCGATAGACTAGGCCGATGTTCATACTTTTCCACGATTGACTTAGCTTCAGGATTCCACCAAATTGAGATGCACTCCGACTCCATAGCAAAGACAGCCTTCACAGTAGACAATGGCCACTACGAATTTATCCGTATGCCTTTTGGTCTCAAGAATGCTCCAGCTACGTTTCAGAGATGTATGGACAACGTTTTAAGAGATCTACAAAACAAAATCTGTATGGTATATATGGATGACGTTATAGTTTTCTCAAATGGATTACAAGAACATCTACAAAATCTGGAATTGGTATTTCAAGCCTTCAGACAACATAATCTCAAAATCCAAATTGATAAAACAGAATTCTTACGAAAAGAAGTAGCCTTCTTAGGACACATAATAACACCAGATGGTATCAAACCAAATCCCGACAAGATAAAAGCAATTCAACACTTCCCTTTACCCAAAACTACCACCGAAATAAAATCATTCTTAGGTCTCTTGGGATACTACAGAAAGTTTATTAAGAACTTTGCTAAAATTACAAAACCACTAACTAGTTGTTTAAAAAAGGATACAAACATTACTTTTACTGACGAATATGTTAACTGTTTCAAAATTTGCAAATCACTATTAATGAATAACCCAATACTACATTACCCTGATTTTTCCAGACCTTTTGAAGTAACTACAGACGCCTCTAATTATGCTATCGGCGCTGTACTTTCGCAAAATGACAACCCTATCAGTTACGCTTCACGAACCCTTAATCCTTCAGAAACAAATTATTCAACTATAGAGAAAGAATTATTATCAGTCGTATGGGCCTGTAAAACCTTCCGCCCTTATATCTATGGAACCAAGTTTATTATATATACTGATCATAAACCATTACAATGGTTATTTTCTTTAAAAGAACCCAACTCTAAATTAGTCCGTTGGAGACTTAAATTAGAAGAATATGATTACGAAATCAAATACAAACAAGGTAAACAAAATAAAGTTGCCGATGCCCTTAGCAGAATTAAAATAGAATGTAACATTAATGAAGAAAATGAAGACAACGCAAGCATTCAAGCTCAATACGGTGACTTAGATTCAATAATCGATAGCATCCTTAATGAAGAACCAAACATCCTTAACGAAGAACCAAATGAAAACGAACTAATGACAGTCGACGAATTAAATGAATTATTGCCACCCGAAAATCATGATGATAATCAGACTGTACATACTAGTCATGAAGAACCCATTTTCACTATACCCTATACAGAAAAACCCCTCAACCATTTCAAAAGTCAACTAATTATCACAGAATCAAATACTACCCCTATCAACATATGCGATTCTAAAATAATATTTAACAAATTTAGACATTCCATCACCTTCCGTAGTAACTCAGATGATGATGAAACTTTCAGGTTCTTAAAACCCTTAATATCGTTAGATAACATCACTTGCTTAAAAGTTTCGACCCCCTCATTGGAGAGAAAGATTACCAGAATCTTGCGAACCTCTCACCCATCACCGGAACACTAAAATACTAATATCAAATAAAATTGTAGACGATGTCCTCGCGGAACCCGAACAACAACAAATAATACAATATCACCATCAAGGAAAAACGTGTCACAGAGGAATTAAAGAAACCATCAAATCAATTCAACGAAACTATTATTGGCCCAATATTCAAATTGACGTTACCAATTATATCAACACATGTCAAACTTGCCTTTTATCTAAATATGATAGAAACCCTCAAAAGATCAAACTTCAAACATCAAACACTCCTTCTAAACCTTTTGAACATATCCACGTTGATACATTCATAATAGACAAACAATATTTTCTTACCATCTTTGATCCTTTCTCAAAGTTTGGTCAAGCTTATTATCTTGAAACCAAAAATAGTATTAATATCATGGAAGCCCTTTTACTGTTTATTTCTCACATGGGAATCCCCAACAAAATCACAGCTGATAACGGAACGGAATTCAACAACCAATTGATCAAAGAATTTTGCCTTTTACACAATATTCAACTTCATTTTACTACTCCCTATCATTCCAACTCCAACTCCCCTGTTGAAAGATTTCACTCAACCCTTATTGATTCAATAAGATGTTTAAAACAAGAACACCAGAAACCCATCAATTATCTGATGACACTTGCTGTTCTTTTATACAATAACTCAATTCATTCAGTAATAAACATAACACCATTTGAAGTAGTTCATGGTCCCAGAACAAATCCCTTTGACCTTTCACCTCAATTAATTATCAACCAATACACGACCCAGCACAGGGAAAACTTACAAACCTTACATACACAAATCAAGGATAGAATTACAAGCAATAAAGAAAAGGTCATAACAAAATGTAATACCAAATTACAAAACCCAGAACAGGTTCACACTGATCAAGACGTCTTTGTACGCACAGAACCACGTAGACCAAAAGATTATCCGCGATTTAAAAAGACAACCGTGATTAACGACAAAAATAATAAAATACTAACCGACATAGGATTAGTACATAAAAACAAGGTTAGAAAGCAGAGAAAACTTATCAAACAAATTTCTTTGCAGGATGATAATGAACCTCATCACACACATCCTGACCTTCCTGACCATGATCCTACCGATCCTACCAATCCTACCAACACTAGCAGACGATATAACTTTCGACCCCGTCAATAGTGTCGCACTATTTGAAAAAATTGGCAAACAGGTATACACAATAGATCGATACCATACATTTATTCATAAATTAGACCTTCAACCACTATATATGACTTTTGACAAAATAATCTTAATGAGCAATCAAAATAAAGAAAGAAACTCAACCCAAGGCATTTCAGAATCACTCGTACACCAAGAGGAAAGTCTAAAAGTAATCTTGTACCAGGAATTTCGAAAATTTAGACCAATCAAAAGAATAATTAAGAGAGGCTTGTTTAATTTCATTGGAGATATTGATAAACAATTATTTGGCACTGCAACTGAGAAAGACATGGAACAATTTGATTCCAAATTAAATACTTTATTAGCAAACGAAAAGAAACTCGGAACAGAAATTAATCTGCGTACTTCATTATTAAAATCATTTACCAACAAAACAAACATTATAATGAAACAAATTGAGGCTAACAATATAAAATTAGAACAAAATATTAAATACTTCTCAGATCAACTTAGTATAAACTTTCAAAGACAAATTATAATTAACCAACTTGAACTAATACTCTATTATGTTCAACAAATTGAACAAACTATAAACCTCCTCCATCTTAATCAAATTAGTTTCTTTTTATTAAGCCCTTCAGAAATAGATGATATTGTAACACACTTACGTACACTATATCCTCTTAATGAAATACCCCGTTTTGGATATATACAGTCTTATTATACTTATTTCCAACCAAGGTTATATTATGAGAAATTTTGTTATTATATTTCTTTATCAGTACCAATTTTGGCAACACAACCACGCCTTGAATTGTATCATGTGATACCTATCCCCGTCCTTAATGTTTCTCTCTTTTATTATCCTAAATACCTTGTCACTGACTCACAAGACAACCACCAATGGCTTAGTTCGCCACCAAATGTTGTTGAGAATATTTACTACACACCTGAAGTCCGCTATGAAACCGAATCTGATTGTCTTCTAGATATTTTCAGACATAGGAAACCTAGAAACTGTCAAGTAATTAGGACTGTTTATAAGACACCATATGTACTTCAGTTAAAATCCTCTGACTACATACTAATAGTCAGCAAAAGCACGACCATCGAATATAGTTGTAGAGCAGGAATCTCTAATACAAAGACTATCTCACAGAACTCAAAATTAACCATGACACCTGGATGCAAATTTTCAGTAGATGAAAAGATATACGAATATGAAGACCCAATCTCCACCAGCACCACATACCTTGTACCAAATATTTCACTACAAGGATTCCCAATGGTTCCACTACATAACATTTCCCTAGACAGTCTCTACAGGGAACAAAACTTAATCACCCATCTACAACCAGTGCATATAGAAGACTTCAAGCCTATACCTTGGCATTATGATTATGCTTGGAAAATTTTTATTGTAATATGCCTAATCACTTTTGTTTTAGTCCTCTTCTATATCAAATGTAAAAAACCAAAAGAAGGACTAGCAGTCTTTTTCAACAAAGCAAAGGACCAAGCAACCATACAACCTTGTACGCAAGCCGAATCTTCTGCAGACCCCCGGCTTCCCTTTTAAGATGGGAGGAGTTACACGTGTGTGATCATTCCCGGATCTGTATATTTTTGATATCATCATGTTATTTATGCATGATAGTTGTTGTTACATCCAAAGTCTTAATCAATTGACGTATTTGTGAACGATAAGGAATCCTATAAATACAAAATCCGGATTCCTCATCGGCAGAGCTAATTTATACTTTGTACAAGTAACTTATATCAATAAACAAGTATTCATATTTAGTGCATCGTTTAATTCCATAAACGTCCGCTAAGTGAACACGTAATTTAGGCGACTATTTTTCCTGGCCGAAATATTATTACATTTTAATAAGAGTTGTTCAGAAACTAGGAGTTTATGAACGTGCAATAATAGTATATTATGCAACGACCATTTAATGACAGCTATTAAGACGCAGTATGAAAATTACAATACGAGCCATAGGCGAGTATCGTAATGAATACGAGTGTCTTAATAGCCATTAAATGTGAGTTGCATACACTATTTTTTCTATGACCAGTCATAATAACGAAAAATAAGCACTTTATTTTAAGATTTATTCAACTTATAATGAAATTGAGTTATAACTAAAAAAAAAATATTGTGAAAACTTTATCACAAACAAAACAGAAATGTCAGAAAATCAAGGTGTAATAAAGAGGAAATTTTGGAATTATTCTTTTTTAAATTATAGTTTATATTCTGGATATTACTGTTATTAAAATGCAAGTGCGGCACTTCTGGCAGTTTTGTAACAATACAGGTGGATGCCATTGTAGATGTTAATGGAGTATAATGTAAACAGAAATGTCAGAAAATCAAGGTTTAATAAAAAAAAGGAAATTTTAGAATTATTCTTTTTAATTTATAGTTTATATTTTGGATATTACTGTTATTAAAATGCAACTGTGGCACTCCTGGCAGTTTTGTAACAATACAGATGGATGCCTTGTAGATGTTAATGGAGTATAATTTATTAAATTCCTGGTTTGGCTGCACTCAATTGAATTCAAAATTTAATTGGCTATGTTGACTTTATTTTGAATCGATTCATCAATAAAGTTTTCGGCCACTGCTGTGGATTTCTATCCATCGTAACGTTTTATTGATGTCACCACCTGCAGCAACCAATATTGTGGCGGAACTACAGCTAAAGCAGTATCCGGTATATAAATTTGAATTCGGAGGATTTAAGTAGCAATTTCTGTTCCCATGTTTTCAAATTTGTTAATTTCTACATTTTGTATGGTGCATTTTCACGATTTTATTTGCAAAAAGCACAAATTTTAAGAATTTATAGAATAACCATTAAACATGTTTTGTCAAAATTAATAAAATTTAGATCCGTCATACTCAGGGTAATATTTGATATTGATTAAATATTGCTGTGATGTTGCATTTCTATTGGTTATAAACTTATATCTTAATAAATTTCATTAAAGTACAGGCAGTAAATGTCTAATAAATCAATTAATGTATGTTAGTAGAAAAACGATATCTTTCATTACACCTCTCTGAAAACAACAACACATAAAATGAATAAAAGTATATTCTGGAGAATACAATTAGAATAAAAAGTGCAAATAAACTACAAAAACAATGGCAAACAAGCGTTGCTTAGGAAATTTCAGTGGCATATTTTATTTTAATTGACAAAGTAGGCAACCTCAACATAAGAAAGAAACAAAGATTGACTTAATAATTATAATATTTAGGCCAAAATTTAACAAATTAGTAATGCAGAATGCAACACAGTGTGTGATTAATTAAATTTATTTTATTTTATTGAATATTATGCTTATTTCCTAACTAAGTTAATTGCTATGGTGGCACTGAAAGTTAGCGCACGGTACAATTTTTCCTGTGCGGGCGCACGCAATAATGGTTACCATAAACAAATAAAACAAATTGTCATGACATTCTTATTAGATTATGTCAAAAGAAGTCGGTTACGATCAGATTTTTCAATTAAAATAAATATAGTAAATAATAATTTATTATTTCCTTCGTACAATCGAATAAAAAATAATGTACGACACATGGACGACAAGGTTTCTTGTACTCATACGTACGCAAACTCGGCTTCACAATTTTTTCGTTATCGTACGAAAAGCTGCATTTTTCGTCCTTGTGTCATAAATAACTATATTATTCGCTATTAAGTATTATTAATGAAATATTATTTATGTATTGAGCAAAAAACTTCCATACTTTTAATAGTTATTATTATGAAAGTAGGGAATTACTTAGTTTTTATATGTATATTGATGTCCTTTTCAGATCATGCTAATATACAAATGTTAGGTAAAACGACTTAATTAACACATTGAAATAAGAATTATTCTAATTATCTACTAGACAACGATTCCAGCCTGGCACTTGAGTTTGGATGCGCAGTGGTCTAAATACTGTCCTTTTACTGTAAAGCGGCTTGGTTCGTCTCTGTACCACAATAACGATATTTCTTCTCTCTCTCGTCGCAAACTGCCAAGCCACAATTGTTGAGTAGTACTAACAAGGGGACTACCGAACATTAAGAATGAATCATAATTGCTACGCCATGAGAGACGGATTATCTCGAGAACTAAAGCCCGTTGTGAAAAATCCATTAACCTTCATTCTCAGGAAAAACTTCTCTACAACGTGTATAAAAAATTTGGTAGTCCCCTGTAAGACAACTACATCATTAGATGCTAGAACAAATTGGATTAGGATAGGTTAGGCTAATTTAAAATACGGGGTAATTCGGAACGCGGCCATTTATTTTGATAAATGGCAGTTCCAAGAACTCCCTGTTTATTTATTTGTGTAGTAAAAGTCATGTCAAATTTTCACTGTACAAAAACCTTGTTAACTCTTTATGACATATGTTAGAAAATAAACATGTGCAGACCACAATTTTTTCTTTCACGTTTTTCTGTATCTACTGAAACAACATCTAATGATTATTACATTACCAGTTACAAGTTTGAAGAATAATGCGCTACATGTTATTGAAAACACTGTTCCTACTGGAATTTTTCAATAATGAAAGTTGGAAATGCTGAAACAAGACAATCTAGAGATAAACTTCAAGTAGCATCTAGTATAAATATCGACACAAGAGAGAAACACGAGAAGACGAACAAGAAAGGCAGGTGAGAACAATGAAGATACAGTTCAAGAAAATGAAAGATAGTCGAGGAACATAAAGTGATGTTTGATTATTCAGAAACTGAGAGTTATTATGTGGTAAACTATATCAAAAAATGATATATAAGCCAAATTTTGAGTATAGATACACCAAATTTCACACTAAAGGTCAAATTATTAGAACGTTTGGATGACCATTTCCGATGACCTCTTCATGGTATACGTTGTGTTTATTCAATTGCAATATTTTATGCTACCCCAACCTATCCTACATAATAAATATTATTTTAAAGCAAAAAATACTAACGATAAATTATTTAAAATGTTTAATCACTTACCACAAAGTCTTGATTTTCAAAAATTATACTTTCAGTCTAGTTACAAATCATAATGAAATCTCGTGAAGTACAAGTACAAGTTCGTTTATTCTTTTTGGAACTCATTAGGAGGATTGGTTATACGAATTACACTGGTTTTTGCAGATAAAAAAATTTAAACAATTTTTATCTTTTAGGTAATTAGATAAATAAATCTGTCAGGTAGGTAGTAAACATTTTATCTAATACTGAAGAAATCGGCAAAGTAATTTTATATATTAATTATTACAAGTATGGAATTCTTTTGCTACATATCTAAACAATGTTTCTTTAATACAGAGAAACAAATAGTAAAATATTAGATTTTTCAAAAACAGAATGTTATAGTTTTTTTCTAAAAAATTTTTATTAAGATCGTTATTATCTTTTCAAACAAAAAAAAGAGAGTTTGTTTTTAGCCAGCAGTTCGACGACCTATATGCCAAAATAAATCGTATACAACAACGGAGATTAACATGAAAATCACATTTAACGATATCATTAGAGTACTAATTAATCTCCCTTTATCATGTTTCTACCATTTTTGTTGGGCCGGGTTTAACAAAGGAGTTACCCTATATTCTTCCCTTTAAGCTGCGAAATATTTTAAGAAACAACAGACAATAATCCGTTCACCTAGCTTTGTTGAATGCCCTTTTGTGTTGGGAAAGTAAGTACTAATGTAACACTAATGTTGGGGTTCAGGTCTTTTCTTCTGGCAAAACCGATAATTATTCTCAAATTATTTCAATTTGGGCAAAGTGGGTCTTTTGTATGGATGAAAAATTGAACTTTCTGTGGTCACTTTATTCAACTTAACAATTATTTGTAACAATAGATATAGCAATTTTCTGAAATAACAATATAAAGGTTGACTTTAGCTATACGTTATGTATGCTTCTTTGCCTTTTTTTTCATTATCGATCCAAAATCCAAATTTACTTTGATTACGTACTTAATTAAATTTAACATGCAACATAATTTTGTTATATTTTTTATATACCTAACCCCATTATGAAATGTCAAGTTTTAAATGCATTTTTGATGTTACGAAACGTCACATTTTTCATAACTGTCAGTCCCATTACATAACTGAGTGATGTGATGAATTTTTACGTAACTGATTATTATCATTTTCCTATTTTAAAGCGGGATTAGATACAATTTTGTACTTAACACGTTATGAAAAATAATTTTACTTGACTCATGTAAAATTAGTCTTTTTCATAACTGGTTACGTAAATAACTAATAACAGTAAATATGTATAATATGTAAATCTGTACACAGAAATTATTAAGTTAAAATAAAAAACCTCTAAAATATCAAAATTTCTCACTTACTATTAATACCGAACATTTTTCAATTTCAAGAAGTTAAAATTTTGAAAATTATACTATGAAATTCTGCAACTATTAAATGTCGAAAAATCTTTCAAAATATTAGAATTTTTTAAATCATTTAAAATATTGAAATTAAAAAATATTTCTAAAACTAAACAGAAGGCAAAAATCAATTTAAGTGAGAAAGAAAACAATACACTTATTGTTTAGGTCAGACCTAGATAATCTCAGATCATACGATGCATTTTAAAATCAGTCCTTCCTCTTTCTCTTACTACCATAAACAGAATGACAATAATCTGAAAATTATATACTCAGAATATTACTCTCAAGTTGAAAAAAATATATATAACGAGTTTTACGAAGACAATATTGGTATGTAGTATTGCATACGCGACATACCAATATTCCCTTCATAAAATATTTGATGGCATTATTTAATTGTACATGTCTGATGACTTCTTCATAGTCAAGAAACCCTGGCTTGCCATTTATGACATGTTAAGTAACTACTATATAACGAGTGTCATTTATAAGGCTGAATTATATGAAATATCAATAATTATTTGTATTTACTTGTTATATACAAAATAACAAAAATAAACGTGCAGCAAAAAGAACATATAGGGTGTTGTATCCAAATCGTCCAACACCGTCAGAAAATACGTTCAAAAATATTTACCGAAAGGGGAATAATACCTCCATTTTTAATAGAAAAAGACGTGTAGTTCAAGCAAACCAGGAAGAACAGCTATACTACTTCATTTCGAAGGTAAGCTCATCCATATTTATTCGCGAATAGACTTTTTTTGAAACATTGTATTATTTTTTAGAAAATGCTGAATGTAGTATAAATAATGCAGTGGATCAATTAGGTAAAAAGTTATTCCAAAATCCAACGTAAAAAATAACAGCTACAGACCATATAAAATTTTACCCGTATAAGTTTTAACAGAGACTCATAAAAAAAAGGCTGGACTTTTGCCGCCAGATGATTCAAAAGTTGGATGAAGATCCCGATTTTTTTTACTGAAATATTATGGACTGATCAATCATCCTTTTCTACGGCAGGAGTTTTTAATAGGAAAAATCAAAGGTCGTGGAAAACAAGCACAACAGAAAAAGATTGGTAAAACAAATAAAAAAATCATGGAAAAAATTTTTAGCGTTTGGTGTGGAATTTTCAGAAACAAAATTGTTGTTCCTATGTTTTATGATTATACTTTAACTGGAGTTACCTATCTGGAAATAATTATCTCGGAAGCAGAAAATATTCTTTTGCAGAATTTTCTGGAATTCGATGATGATATGATTTGGATGCAGGATGGGGAAACTCCGCATAGTGTGGTACTCATTCGAGATCATTTGAATAATGTATTTCCAATATGGATAGGGAATAATGGACCTATTAAATGACCACCTAACAGTCCAGATTTGACCCCTATGGATTAATTTTTTGGGGATTTCTAAAACACATTGTCTATGATAATTATAATAATAGTATTCAAGTCATTAAAGACAGGATTCGACTTGAAATAACAAACTAAATGTAAATAATGAAGCCATTTCCGGTGCAATTATAAATATAAGAAGACGTTATCAATTATGCATTGACAATAATGGTGGACAGATGGAACATCTTTTATGAATTATCATTTATTTATATTTAAATTTCCTAAATAAATCTTTGTAATCTATTTTGTATAAATATTTGGTATTTTTCTTCCTCACTGTAAACCATTTTGATTATTTCATTAAAAAAATGGCACTTATCAAACATAACAGTTTTCATTTTCATAGCTCACTTTAATAATTTTAACTTTTCCATATTTACAGTAACTTTTTAACTAAGATATTCGACGTTTAATAACTCAAAAACGGTATAGGGAAGAGGTAACATATGGTATATTTTTGAAATCAGGAACAAAGGATCATTCCAGAAATTTAATAACATATAGGATATCCCATTAAAAAAAATATATTATTTTCTTGTATCCCCTGAAATCTGCACGCTACTGTACTTTTAATAGCATTTTAACAGAAGTCAGTCATAACCACATAACTTTTATTTAAAACTTTTTTTCTCTATAGGCAATAATAACGATGATAAGGGGTGGGTAATTTATAATGAATAGACCTGTACATTAAATAAAGGCAATAGTTACGCCATTTTAATTGTTTTTACATTTTTTATGGAGTAACGTGGTTTCCTTATTACATTTTCTAGGAAGTTGGAGTTACAAGGTAAGTACATTTTATTTAAAAAATGAAACTATAGAACTGTAAATTAAATCATATTAAACTGAACGAGTGTACATTTAATATAATACAAGTTAGAAAAAATTCTACAAAATGCATTATAGTGTATTACTTTAGAACATTAGTTTTATTTATGTGGCAAATCATCATAGAATGAATGGTAGTCTTTATGTAAGATACTCTTTAATTGTTGCAACTGGTTATATTTATCTCTTGCTAATTTTACTCGTTCATTATATAATCTAGTTATATCTGTATTTGGTGTCAAAATTAAAAAAAAAAAAGAATGACTTAGATACTTTAAATGGCTTTAGTTTAGATCTGGCTCGAAGGCATACATCCACGCAATCTGCTGGAAGATTAATTTTTCGTTTTTTTAATGACCTTTCTATGAGGGAGTGCATTGCATCTGCCTCCATTTGAGTATATGCACGTTCCAAATACTTTTGAACAATTGTAACGTTATTACCAATAACGGTATGGAGGAGTGCATTTGCCAGAGATGCGTTGCGGTTTTGACTGCAACATCCGTCACTATAAAATATCAATTCCTATTTTTCTGGAAGATCTGTTGCTTCTTGCTTTACAAAATTAGAGATTATGGTCAATAACTCATTTGCTCCAACACTACCTTCACTGTTGTTCCATATAAAGCAAAAAGCTTGTTTTGTTTTTATGTTATATACATAAAGTTGTGAACGATAAACTTTTTTTTTGTAATATGACATAGAAACAATTGATCTTGGAGCCAAGAGAACTGATTGAAGATCCATTGTATATACTTTGTTGGTTTAATTAGCCCTGTCCTTGGTCTTCTCTTCTCTAGCTTCAGTTTCTTTTGCCTGGTGCAATATATATTCACTTTCATCTAAACTTTCTGTATCTCTTGCGACACACGTATTACATTCGTTCTTTTTTTGAGTAAAAAGACTCAGATTCATATCATCAAAAATATTTGAAAAAGTGCAGTTGACGTTACTGTTACGTTTTTTTCAGGGATCCAGATTTTGAAATAAAATTTATATAGATGCATTTTTGAACGCCAGATAGGTTCAAAATATAACTTTTGATTTCTAGCTCTGCAATAATGCGACTCCATTTTGGCTAATCCATTAAAGAAATCTACTACCCCCTTTCTTCGTTCTTTAAAAATTTCTCGTCCATGACACTGTACGGCAGTCCTTTCATGAGCTTCGGTCATTTCCCCTATGTTTTCTTCTTCACTTTTGTCTTTTTTTTCCCAAGAAGCAAATGTCCATTCGCCCACATTCAGAGTATTCAGAAACATCGTTTTACATATACGTATCTTTTTCTTTTTTCATTTTTAAAAAATAAACAAAGCTTAATTGGCGTCTTGATTTTGTTTCTTCTTTCCTATCTTGTAACCCTTGTGTTGCTTGTAATGTAACGAGCATATTTATGTAGACCTTCTTCTCGCCATAAGTTAAAGCCCAAATGTCTGAAAATATTTTGTCTCTATCTTCCTCAGAAAGTGCTTTACATTTTAGAGAATTTTTCGTGTTACCTTTTTATAACACCTTGAGGTTGCATCTTCTTTTTAAATGTCGTTGGGGTTTAGGTATTTTATAATTCCAATTTTCATCAACTTTTTTTTTGCCAAAATATTCTTCACCTTTTGTTCTTTTCAATTGATTCAAATTTTTACACCATGTTTGTTGATCTACGTAACGTCGCTCTTTTCTTTTTCTGACTATCTCTTCACCTTCATTGTCGGTGGTCGATTCATCTGACTTATATAGAGTAAAATCCGTATCATTGATACAACTAGCAATAGGAGAGTTTTGAGTCTTAACATCTGCTTGTTCATTATCAGCATATCATTTGGTATTGGATCAACTGTATTCTCTACTTTATTCAGATTTTCTGCCTCTTCTGCAATAACAGTGTAGTTAGAAAGAGAATTTGTTACTTTAGTTTTTGACGTGGTTGATTCTGCCTCACAAGGATTTATTACAAGATTTTCCAAGTTGTGCAAAGATGCATTATATACCGGTTGGATGTCATTAAGATTTTCAGTAGAATTCAAGACAATAGGCAACACATATAAAATATCTTCGTGGAGGGCCATTTTTATTATCCGATTTACACGAGACATGATCTGAAAAAAATATATACTATTTAAGAGATAAATAGAACACATTGACAGAAAGAGCTGTATTTTATAAAGATAGCCTAAAATATTGCGAAAATCTTAAATCTCACAAATTAAAAATGTGTAATGCTCCTACCATTATCCCCTGTATCTTAGAGTATTAAATGAAAGTAAGATATTGAATTCTATAATACACCATGGAATATTGTAACAAAATTAATTTATGTTAACTATTCCTTATTAATTAATTATGTTTACTTACACTTATCCAATTAAAAACAATAATGAACACCTTTAAAACAGAGGCGGGTTTATTTTGAGATTAACTTTCCTACAAGATAATTAATAATTGTACATTACAGATTATTCTACCACCATGAGTCAATTTGGCTACATTTCTAGAAAGTACTTACCAAAAACAAACTTATTGGGCACCTTTTCATATCAAAAATGGTTTCACCACAATAAAAATAAACAAATAACAACTAAATAATAGTCACAATCATAAATGCACGCCGATCTGAAATAAACAAGATGGAGTTACGAGGTTTTCTGTAAGGTTATCACCTGGGCTGGAGTTAAGAGGTTTGCTATTTCTCGTTTTTTCGCTTTTAGAACTTATTTACAAGTACGAAGTTTGCGGGTAATGTAGCTTTCATTTCTTGTTAATAGATGGCACAAGAAGGATTTCGACTTTGGTACCTATTTGGGTGTTATTTCTTGTATTTACTTCTAACGCAAATACTTTATTTCATTCAAATCATTTTTTTATCTGTATAGAAATACACCTAGTTTCCATTTTAGTATATTAAAATATAATTTTAATTCACCCTAGTAAATAAAAAACGAATTTAACCAGTTTAAGATCCTAAAAAATGCGTTAATAATGTTAAGAAAGTGGTGACAATAAACCAAACAAAATAGGGTGGTAATATATAATATAATACAGCCATATAATATGAGATAAACACTATAAATAAGAATTATGATGTAATATTTTTTATCAGATCTGATTTATTGTCGGTCAGAAATTATCTTCTTCACTATACACTTTTAAGCGAAAATGAGTTGTGGCGTGGAAGCGAAGTTTCTCACATGTTGTTCTTTTTTAATTAGCCTGTAATTACAGAAAAAATAGTCAAGAATTATCTAATATGTTTCTGATTGTATACTATTACATAAATTGTTCTGTAGAGGACTGAATCATAAAAGAATCTGTTTACGCTAAGGTTGGATTACAAAATTTGTATTAATTTAACGTGTCAGAAATTAGTTTCAGCAGTTGATATTATTAATTACTGTCATGTTTTCTATTTCTATATTCTATTCCTGCTTTTCATAGTAAAGATAACTCCTAATGCAAATACATATTCAAATTCATCACATCTCGAAAACTGGATATAATCTCACGTTATAGATATAACTTTCATGTAATGAATAAGCCACACTAAACAATTTTTGTAAATTTGTTAGAAACTGAATCTTTTACATATCGTCTAAATGAATGTTTGCTCAAGTTGGGCAGCAAATAAATATTGCTAAACTATACAATTTTTATCACGATTTGATTTAGTGTGAGAGATTCTCACAAATAGAATGGAATAATGGTATGTTAGGGCTACACCATCAAATGTATGCTTTATTTATTACATTAAAGTAAAGAAAAACAGTAATGAAAGATAGAATAAAATGCAACAGCACAAATAAAACAGTGTTAATAGGTCAATCAGATTTCTCTACCAAATTGGTAAAATATAGATATTCCTGTCTCTAGAACAATTTTGCCTTAAAGCAGGCCAAGTTTAAGATTAAGCAGTAAACACCACATGTAATACAACATTTTATATCCCTAAAGTAACGAATACACACAATATCCGAAGATATTTGGATTTGTGTTTACTTCAACAAAAATCCCAGTCCTTCAGCCAGGGATAAGATGTAAGTGGAAGAGTCATATATTATAATGTAACCTTTGCATTCCTCAAATCAACTGACTTTTAATACACTCACCAGTATTTTCATTAGAGGAAGACACCAAAGTATTTACCCATTGAGTAATGCAGGAACATTGATTTCAACATTGATGAAGAAATTTAAAGACAAAGGAATCACGGTCAGTCAGAATGCAGATTACGCTGACGGCGATAAAAATATTCTCTTCCAATCAATTTTTGACATCAAATACAGAAGCGAAAAAAATATGAAAAAAGTTTCGAATTTTAAGGTTGATAGTAAGTAGTGGGATTAACTAATCTTAGCAATTCTCAAAATCTCTATTACAGAATATTTGCAAATTAATTTTAAACATGGAAATTAAAAATGAGAATTCCATGGGGAAATATTTTAGTTAGTACGATTTGTGTTTACTACACGTTAATATTCAGTACCATAAATATATAACATATTTCAATTCTGATATAAATTCAATTTATTTTAGAAATCAGGCAATTTATTTTTTAGCGTAAGTATAACCCTGACGCACCCAATATAAATCTTTAACTCATCCCCTACTTGATTTATTAATAAATTACTAAATTTGGGACAGGAGTTTAATTTATTAGTCAAGTTTGAAAAAATTTTGTAAATATTTAATATTTCATTGACATATTAATTATTAAATTATAATTAAATTCGGATGATATATAGAGCAGATTTTGGTAATAATTGATCGGAATAAAATTTATTGGCAACATAACACAAACATTGGCTTTGCTTAATAGAAATAAGAGTGACAGCAGAGAGTATCTCTGCCAAAAAGCTAGATAGCGAGATCCGTGAAACCAAGGAAACCGATTTCAGTAGAAAGGAGGAATAAGCTTTTACATTCAGCCAAATGATAATTCTCCTTTAGTCATTTCAATATTTGAAACACTTCTTATTTTATTCACTTTTACCTCGAATCTTTCGCCTTGAAAAGTAAATGTTAATATTAAAATTTAGGCACTTCGATTGTGTGGATAATACGCAACTATTATTTTAACACATTTTGGGATGTAGCCTTCGGAACCGTTTTATGATATAAGGTCATTAAAATTTTCAGCTTACAATTACTACTAAAATACCTCATGTGTATTAATATTAGACATAGTACATTGAAAGAAGATTAATTTGGCTACAACGCGATGATGGATACTAACAAGCATCGTCACAGATTAATCTGTGGCATCGTATAGAACGCAGTGGGTACTATTGATCGCACGACAGCTAGATGGAAGTGAATATTCCGTTCCGCTAACGCTAGCGCTGACCAGCGACTGCTTGTCTGTTTCTGGTTTACACTGCAACTATGCCTAAGCCAAAAATCGACATATCGAATCATTTCAATATACATGTTGAATCAATTCACCGATTCAAGTATAACCGATTTAAAATATTGAATCGAATCGAATCAGCCTATCGGAACGAATCGAGTCGGCATATAGAATTGAACGAGCCTATCGTAACGGCACATCGAATTTAACGAAGAATCTAAAATAATAAGTGAAAATCCAAATAACCTTTCATTAAAAAGCATTGCTTTGTATAGTAAACATTTTCAATTTACTTTTTACATAATAATAAACACCACAGAAATTAGACAACCCCCCGAAATCCTAAGCCGAGGTTGTCTAAAAGGAGTAAGACGTAGAAAACGTAGACATACAACCAGTCCCACCGACATTGCCAGTGCCGGTGGCGGATTTAGAACTCGCAGCTACGATAGAAAGATTTTTAGTCATGTTTGCCATCGCGCGCTCTAGCCAACTACATATTATTAAAAACTGTGCTTCATTTAGATAATGTAATTCCTGCTTATTATTTTTTTGTTGATTTTAAATGGCAGTAACATTAATGGGACACTCTGTATTTACAAAAATTACAATGTTAAACTACTAAAAATTCATTTATAGTTCTACATATCCTACTAAGTAGATGATGATACTTACAGAATACACTACATAAATGTCTTTGCATATCAACGACATCTATTATTGTCCGAGAACTGTAGAGATCGTCTACGATATAATTACAAAAGATGTATTCGTCTAATATGAAATATTTTCAAATGTTTCGATACGGTAGTAAATACCAATAGAAAAGGGCTTTCAAACCATTTATCCGGTTTTAGATTTTTTCTACAGGATGTCCACAGTTTTGTGTCGAACTTGACGATTTATTTTTCTTTTTTGGCATTGTATTTACTCCATTAGCCAAACTGGACGATTTAAATACCTCAATTGTTACCATTTTGTTATTTGTTAATTTAAGTTAGTGTATTTTGTTTGAATTGGTTTTATTGTATTTTCTTCAATATGCAATGTATGTATTTCAATTAATACATACTTATTTCAAAAATTTCTAATTAGAAAAGTTAGTAAATTCCTGATTTGGTGGAAAATTATTCTTTAGAGAAATACCATTTTTTGTCTTGGGCAATAAATCAGCGACCTCTAAATACTTATTAATTATTATTAGGTAATATACTTGTTCATAGATTGCTATTGGATCAATTTTATAAAAAGGGCATCAAACTATTAACCTCTTTATTTATTGGTTATTTCACATTTGCATAAAATGTGTCAAAATAGGACATTTACGTTTTTTGTTTCTCAAAATTTGGACATAAATGATCATATCCTCAAAACTATTGAAAATAAATATGAAGTATGGTAGGTCATCGGAAAGCTCTTTAAATTCTCTAATCGAATATGAAATTACATACAGGGTGTTCATTTGAAATAACAAAGTTATTCAGGTTTTTAAATCTCCTAGTTCTACACAAAATTATGGACAACCTGTAGAAAAAAATCTAAAACCAGACACATGGCTTGAAAGCACTTTTCTATTGTAATTCATTACCGTATCGAAACATTTGAAAATATTTCAAATTATACAAATACAACGTCTAATGGTGTACATACGTCAAAATTTCTACATAATTTCAAATAATTCCTGAACCACTCAAACAAAATACATGTTGTGGTATTTCATTGGAAAGCTCTTGACGTTTACTAACCGAATATGCAATAATATACAGGGTGTATGACTAAAATTATTTTTAAAGTATGCAATGATGAATGCTGAGGAACTTTTGTGTTATTTTTTTTCTATCTGTAATAGTTACAGAGTTATGGAACAAATACGCACTAGGGGACATCCTGTATATATATATATATATATATATATATATATATATATATATATATATATATACACACATATATATATATATATATATATATATATATATATATATATATATATATATATATATATATATATATATATATATATGCCATATAGTAAGGAACAGATACAGTTAAGATTCTTCAAGTGTTAAAGTTAAAGTATAGAAGGCAATGAAGGCACAACGGACAATGATCTACTACTGTCGTGTAAAGCCGGTTTCAGAAAACCATGTAATTTTGCTGGTAATATTCAACCAAAACCTTATTTAAGTAACCGTATCTTCGATTCGATTGTTTCATGTGAATCGATTCGATTCTGCTCATTAAGAATCGATTTGCGATTTGATTTGACTTATGATAAACGATTCTATTAGTCAATTCGAACCGATATTTTTTGCGAATCGAAAATCGATTCAGTATTTCCCGAATCACACAGGCCAAATTGCACTTAGTTTCTTCTTGTGGCGCAAATATTGGATTCTTACACCATTGAATAGCATGTTTTCTCTCCAATTCAAAAGTATAACACACTTTATAGAATCAAGCAAACATATTAAGGAAAGGATTGACACCTTATCAGTTGAAGGTAGCTGAACTAAAAAAAAGCTACCACCAGAAAACAAAATCGCTTTATTGAGCTCTATGAAATGCAAATAGAGGATGTGAAAAATTTTGGTATATAATTATTAATAACTATACCTAAAACAAAAACTAAAGTTATAAGAAAATTTACCATTAGTGATCATTTCTACAATATTGTGAAAAATTATATCAATTCCATCTCATATAGTAATAATTAACTTTTTTAAATTACCAAAAATCTAAATGCACGAATAGGTAAAAATAATTTGCCACCATAGGAAGACAAATAGCAATGCATTTGTACTTACCAAATCCTGACTGATATACAGGCCACTGTTATCGAAGATCTTTGGCTACATTGTACATTGACAGGGGTGGCGATATAATAGGCCTAAAACCTCATGGAGACTGGAAATTGACACAGGTAGCCGAAAGATACATCGACCAATCTCTAAAAAATAAGGTGACCACAGCTGACACCATTTTAAGACAGGTGTACAATACTGATTTGCCTTAGTAATAATGTATTTGCTG
Organism: Rhamnusium bicolor; assembly: GCA_029963845.1. NCBI lineage: Eukaryota > Metazoa > Arthropoda > Insecta > Coleoptera > Cerambycidae > Rhamnusium > Rhamnusium bicolor. The sequence goes on along the minus strand of JANEYF010000571.1, from coordinate 85,977 downwards.
ATGAATTCGAGTTAAATAATATCCCACAAGTAGAAATGATTAATACTGAAGCTTCCATCTCGACCTCTACTGTGATTGGTGATAAAAATAATAGACTAATCATGTTAATATTTCATCATCTGTTCAACTTATCAAATGTAGCAATATTAGTAATATATACATTTTGCTTAAAAGTAAAAAAATTATAACATTTTTATTTCTAAAAATTAATCGCTGATAACGTGTAGTACACATCTCGCTATAATGAATACTGTATTCACTCAGATGATTACAACACTCGCTCGCTTCGTTCGCTCGTAATTGTAATCATCCTCGGGAATAACAGTATTCATTATAGCATCGTTGTATAATATACTATTACAACCCTATAGTAGTTTGTAGTACATCTGCATAATTTGAACTCCACCTGTTAATGCCACAGTTGTTGCGGCATTGCCATCCAAATGTAATAGGTCGCTGGTTCACTAATCTAAATACTTAAAGCTGGTAACGACTATGAACAGGTGATAAATTGTGATGTTAAAGAAATACGCCGAAAGTAATAGCAAAACAAACGTTTAATGAATAACAAAATGTGTAGTTTACACTTCGATAACACAGTAAACTTAAGATGAATACGTTCTTGAAGAAAGGGCACTGTTCCCGTTAAGTATAAACGGAGTAAACACGGCCAGTAAAAATATTCTGTACGAATATGTGTAAATCACTGCAAGGTGATAGATGCGCGTGCTTAAATTAGCCTTAGGTTTAAGTCTACCCTTTATCAATTCTAAAACGGTACTGTTTTGCGATCGTCCTTGACATTGTAACAGGAGCAAGACCCCCACTTCCTCATGTATTTTTCAGTGCAGACAACTGCTGGAATATAAATATGCTAAAATAAAACAATCTATGCTAGGTAACATGATAAAAGTAAAGTGTTTATAATAAAATATTAAGAAATAATAACAAATGGGTTTGAAAACCAAACATACTCCCCCCGTTGAAATTTCGAATTTCAACTAAATCAACTCAATCTAAGGGCAGTACACATAATTTGGTTATAGGTCTTGTATAAATACCCGACTGGGTTTTAATTTCAACCACACGCACTCGACCATCACGTCCAGGAAGAACCCTAATAACCCTGGCTAAAGGCCATTGTAACGGTGGCGTGTTGTCTTCTTTAAGAAGCACTAAAGAATTTTCTGAAATATTTCTACGCTCCTTGAACCATTTTGGACGATTTTGTAACTGATTCAAGTACTCTAGATGCCAGCGTTTCCAGAATTGTTGTTGTAGTTGGATGCATTGTTGCCAGAATGACAAACGGTTTATCGGAGTTGTAGAAATGTCGCGATCTGGGTAACTTGTAAGTGGTGCTTGGATCAAAAAATGACCCGGACTTAAATATGTTAAATCATTCGGATCGTTAGAAAGTTGGCATAGTGGCCTCGAATTAAGTATAGCCTCTATTTGTATGAGCACGGTAGATAGCTCTTCGTATGTTAGAACTAAATTGCCCATTACGCGTTTGACATGATATTTGGCTGACTTAATGCCCGATTCCCAAATACCGCCCCAGTGAGGGCTGTGAGGGGGGAATAAATTTCCAAGTGATGCCTTGCATAGCCGCTGTGTCTTGAACCCGAGCGGCATGTGTTTCATTTGTAAATAAACGATATAAATCTCGAAGATGATTGTTTGCGCCTACAAAATTCAGGCCGTTATCACTAAATATAATGGATGGCTTCCCTCGGCGCGATATGAAACGCTTTAGTGCCAAAAGGAAGACTTCAGTACTCATGTTAGACACTAATTCGATATGGATAGCCTTAGTTACCATGCACACGAATAATGCCATGTAAGATTTTGATGTAACAGCTTTTCTCAACCGCGATTGACGGATAATGAATGGACCGCCGTAGTCGACGCCTACCTTTGAAAAGGGACGTGCACTTTGAACTCGATCTATGGGAAGAGTTCCCATTAATTGTTCCGAAGTAATAGCCTTATGGCGAAAGCAAATTACGCATTTATTAATTATCTTTTTAACTTGACGTTTGCCGTTTAAAGGCCAATAACGAAGTCTTAAATGTGATAAGATAGCGTGTGCGCCTGCATGTAGCAGAGAAGAGTGAGTATGACTAATTATTAAGTCTGTAACGTGGTGACCTTGCGGTAGTATCAATGGATACTTTTTGGTCGAAATTTATGTCAGCATTATGTAACCTACTACTGATTCGCAGCAGTCCATATTTATCTAGAAATGGGTTTAATGTTTTAATTGAACTTTTAGTTAGTTCTAGACCTTTTGTAAGAAGTGTAATTTCTTTCATAAAACTTTGGCGTTGGACAATTCTAATTACCGCATCGTGTGCTTGATTTAGTTCTTCGGCGGTCAAGGAACCACTGAGTTTAGTATTCTTAGGATGTGCATTGTGAGCAAAACGAAAGCAGTACGCCACTGCTCGTTGCAATCGTGAAAAATTTGAAAATCTTGTAAAATCTTGATCTATTTCTCTCGACAGGTGTGACGCTATTTTACGTTGTTCTGGTACCAGGTAATCAAAGTCAAAAGTTGCATTTTGAATGAATTTGGTGTTATAGTTATTAAGCCACTCGGGCCCTTTCCACCATATGGTGGCATTTTGAAGTGCAGTAGGATCTGTCCCTCGGGACAAAAGATCACTTGGGTTCTCTTTAGTATTAACATGTAACCAATGACAGTTGTACGTAAGCTCCTGTATTTCACTAACGCGGTTTGCGACGAATGTATTCCATCGCGAAGGAGATGCATTTAGCCAATGTAAAACGATAGACGAGTCCGTCCACAAGTATATATTTGTAAATTTAATATTGTTGAAAATATTAATCATACGGTGTATCAATCGAGCCATCAACAGAGCGCCGCATAATTCTAACCGTGGTAGCGTAATAGTTTTAAGAGGTGCTACCCTCGACTTAGCACACACTAGTCTTGTGCTAACTGTCTCGTCCGAATATAATATTCTAAAATATGCAGCAGTGCCGTACGCTTTTTGGGAGGCATCTGAGAAAGCATGAATTTCAACAGCTGTTACTGAACCGTGCGCGAATAACCATCTAGGTATGTGTATGTTATTCATTTGTAAAATATTAGTTTCAAACTTTAGCCACTCTTTGAGTATGTCAAGAGGCAGGACATCATCCCAATTAAGTTTTCTGGACCAAATTTGCTGAAGTAAAAGCTTGCCTTGTACCACAATGGGCCCCAGAAGTCCCAGTGGGTCAAAGATTTTTCCCATGAAGGATAAAACATTACGTTTAGTACAGTCAGTAATGTAACTGTTTTGAGGAGAGCTGAAATGAAAATGATCTGACATAGGACTCCAGCTGAGCCCTAAAGTTTTGACCGATGAATCATTGTCAGTTATGTTTACGTTTGTGTCATTCATCGAGACAGATGTTACGTTGGAAATGACAGACGGTTCGTTGGAAAACCATTTATGAAGTTTAAATCCCGCCAGAGCGAGTAGATCGACTAGTTGAGATTTGAGGTCAATAAATCCCGTCATTGTATTGGAACCGGACAATATGTCGTCGACATACGTGTCAGAAAGTAGTGCCGCTGAAGCTACTGGATAGTTGGCTATTTCGTCGTTAGCTAATTTTATTAAACAACGTGTTGCGAGAAAGGGAGCCGCACTGGTCCCATACGTGACTGTTAACAATGTAATGCTTCTAAGTGGATCGTTAAGGTTATCGCGCCATAAAATACGTTGTAAATCTGTATCTTGTTCATTGATACGAACACCTCGATACATTTTTTGTATATCTGCAATCAGAACGTATTGGTGTGTCCTGAAACGGCATAGTATGTCGAATAATTCTGGTTGAACAGTGGCCCCAGTGAGCAGAATATCGTTCAAGGAATAACCGCTGGTAGTTTTTGATGAAGCGTCAAAAACCACACGTAGCTTCGTGGTATAGCTAGACTCTTTAATCACCGGGTGGTGAGGTAAGAAGTAACCATCTGAGTTATCATTTTTTTAATAACGATAAATCTAATTCGTTGTATTTGGCATGGCCAAGATCAATATACTCGTTAATGAATTTTTTGTACTCTGTATACAACTGACTATCTTTCATTAGACGTCTTTCTAGTGAGTAGAATCTCCGTAACGCCGTATTAAAAGAGCCGCCTAAAAGTAAACGTGCTGTGTCATTAACAAAAGGTAAATGTACCGTATATTGACCGTTTGAAAGTATTGTATTGCGAATAAACGACTTTTCGCATAAACGCTCTTGTGGACTAAGCATTTGTTTAGAAGACACCTCTTCCAACTGCCAAAATCTCGAAATATTCTCGTCAACATCATTCGTCGACGTAGAGCAGAAAGTACTTGCAACATGGTGTACGAAAGTTGATGGGGCTTGACCAGATACTATGTACCCTAATTTGGTGTTTTGGAGAATTGGTAAATTGATTCCTAATACCTTGGTATCCGCTAGCATAAGCTCAAAAAATAAATCTGCACCTATGAGAAGATCAATGGGTGCGGGGGTGTGATATTCTGGATCTGCTAAGGTTAATTGGAATGGTATTTTGTATTTATTCCTATTTACGGAATAGTGTGGCAGATCAAATGTTATGTTTTCTAAGATTGCACATGATAATTTTGCATTGTAATTGGTTGTACGCGACTGAATTGTAATGTCGACCATTTTGTTTACGTTAACTTGGCTGGAGGATAGTCCTAAAATTTGAATGTTTTGATGATAGGCGCGCAAATTTAATCGCTTGAATATTTTTGTAGTGATGAACGATGTCTGACTACCACTGTCCAATAAGGCTCTAGCTGGTATTAAATTTCCGTTTGACGCTACTACGTTTACTTGGGCCGTAGCTAATAAAATTTGAGACCTGTTATTGTTTTGTGTCAATAACGCTGTTGCATTGCCTGCTGCTAGTGGATGTAATTGATCATCACCTTGATATGTATTCGGCATTGCATGCTTAGCAACTTGGTTACTCTGTGCATTAACCTCCCTGATTTATGCTCAGGTTGATGTAATTGTGTGTGATGTTTTTTTGTTACATATTCTACACCCGTCGGAACGACACTGTGCTATAGTATGTCCCTTTTTTTTAAACAATTATAACACATAGAATTTTTGTTTATGTAATCCTCCTTTTCTTTTGACAATAAATTTTTAAATTTAAAACATTGATAAATAGAATGATTTTTATTATTACAAAACTCGCATGTTTTGACAGCAAATTTATTGCTTGTAGCACTGTTTGAGTTTATGAATGAACGTTGTTGTTTTGATTTAAATTGATTATGATTAGAAGCAGGAGCCGACACTATTTCTAGTGCTATACAATGTCGTTCCACAATATTTAAAAACTCGTTTATTGTGGGTAAATCGGTTTTGGATTTTTCCAGTTCATACGCCTTATGCGTTTGGTAATCAAGTTTCTTAGTGAGTATACATACTAAAATTACGTCCCATTTGTCGACCGGTAGTTTTAAGGCATGTAAAGAATTTAAATGTTGACGAATATTAGTGAGAAACTCGCGTAAATTACAAGCATTCCCTTTTGTGATGATCGGTGCGTCTAAAATAGCAATAATATGAGCATTTATAATAATAAATTCATTATCATATCTTTTCTTGAGAATGTCCCAAGCTACTTTGTAATTTTCCGAAATTAGACGTAAATTATTAACCAAATTAAGCGGTTCGTCTTTTAAAAACCCTTTAAGATAATAGAATCGTTGAACATCTGTCAAACTGTCATTATTGTGAATAAGTGAAGTAAATAAATCGACAAATGAATTCCACTCCTCAACTTGTCCGAAAAATGTAGGAATTTTAACGTGAGGGAGTTTGATTGATTTTGTATCTATTGTATGATTACTAATATTACTACTATTTAACTCAGGATTGTTATTTCGACATACAGATTTAATTAAACTTAAAGTAGAGAAATAAATATTTTCAACAGTAATGCGATCGGCTTCTTCCGTCTTTTCCTTTTCTTCTATTTTATCTTGAAGCTCTAAATATTTTTTTATAATTGTCTATGAAAACTTCCTGTCGTATTTCAAGATCGTCTTTAAAAGAAATGTCTACGTGAGTCTGAACATATTCTTGAATTCTAGTTAAAGTAGCTTTTATAGAAGCACGTTTTTGTATAAGCTTTTCCATTTTAATCAATTATTAAAATTGAAATTAATTATGGCGATAAAATTGTAAAGTTGCAAAGTATTGCACAATAAAAAAAGAGTTATTGTATCTTACCGGCTGGGCGGCGTTTGTTTTGATACTTGATACTTAGCCACACAACACTTATGACAGCCACGGATGTGCGAACTGCAAAGCGAACGAAAATTCACAAATTTCACTATCTTCTGTTGTTGAATAGCCTGTAGAATGCTTCTGGTTCTCCCTTGAATTTGGCACAAAATCGTCGGTGAAGCACTTACACTTCTCGATGAACTTGTGGGATGTAGACAGAAAAGTTGTTATTATTAACAATACGTGTAGCGACGCACAATAATGTCTGTCTTTCTGTATGTAAGAAAATGTTTTTTAGATTGTACGAAGGACCTACTATCACTTTTCGGGATTGTTCATAGGTTACACCACTTTGTATGCGGTTCGAAGGTGCCAAAAATGTTAATGCCACAGTTGTTGCGGCATTGCCATCCAAATGTAATAGGTCGCTGGTTCACTAATCTAAATACTTAAAGCTGGTAACGACTATGAACAGGTGATAAATTGTGATGTTAAAGAAATACGCCGAAAGTAATAGCAAAACAAAGGTTTAATGAATAACAAAATGTGTAGTTTACACTTCGATAACACAGTAAACTTAAGATGAATACGTTCTTGAAGAAAGGGCACTGTTCCCGTTAAGTATAAACGGAGTAAACACGGCCAGTAAAAATATTCTGTACGAATATGTGAAATCACTGCAAGGTGATAGAGCGCGTGCTTAAATTAGCCTTAGGTTTAAGTCTACCCTTTATCAATTCTAAAACGGTACTGTTTTGCGATCGTCCTTGACATTGTAACAGGAGCAAGACCCCCACTTCCTCATGTATTTTTCAGTGCAGACAACTGCTGGAATATAAATATGCTAAAATAAAACAATCTATGCTAGGTAACATGATAAAAGTAAAGTGTTTATAATAAAATATTAAGAAAAATAACAAATGGGTTTGAAAACCAAACACCACCTTTTGATTAGACTACATATTTGCTTCCTCATTTTATTTACTAGACAAAGTATTAAAGTTACCTTGTCTTCCACTTGACATGTTGTAGAATAGTAATTTCGCAAGTTTATACAAATTTTACCTTTGATAATTAAAGAGGCCCATTAATCCTTCTTGGTAAATTTTCAGTGATAACTTCTACTTTGTATATTGTCACTATTTTAAATAGGTCAAATCTAATGGTTATTTCCACTTTATGATTATTTGAAGGTAACACTTTTTCCAAATATTTTTCAAAATACTCCTACAACTTTTAAAAGGGAGAATTAAGTAACTTATAACCTGTTCAATAATTTATGGCTAAGAAGTCATTTTTGAAATCAATAACAGGTACTTTTAACCTTATAAAATAACTTGAGTAAACTTGTAGACTTTGAATAATGTGTCTATGAAGTATGAAGTAATTTTTTATGTAAATTTTGGGTAATTTTTAACTCGTCTCAGTTACTTATAAAACCAGTGGTTCTTGAAGGTGTCTTATGGGTAAGAAGTAAGTACTTTACGACCTAAGCCTCAAGTTTAAAGTTGGCTTTACTTTAAAGAAAGTTATTAAGACAAAATTAAGTAATTATTGACCCCATTGAATTATGCTGCGTTTTACAATTTGCACTTACCACCCATTACTATTTGGTGCAAAACAGCTCCATTTTGAACAACTTTATAGAAACAACTAAAGTCGTTTTCTGTAAAGTTGTTCAAAATGGAGCTGTCTCCAGAAAGTTCTTCAATTTTTTATATAAAAAGTAATCTCCAGTCTTTCTGAATATTTTAAAATGCATTTACCTCACAGATATCACAATATGCAATAATACAAAATACTAAAATAAAACAAAATAGGTTAATATACAACATTATGAATATGTATTCCTACACTTATGACATCATGCATACACACAGGATTAAATAGTATAATCATTTCCGCATATAGTTAATAATATAAATAAGTTAAATAGTATAAATATTTCTCTTTCAACCCCAAATCAATATCGGGCTGAGATAGGTATATCTATAACAGGATCTAGACCCTCATTCGCTATGTAATCGTTTACAGGATATAAGCCATCAGGGTCGGGTTGGCAAGATTAAAAGGGGTCACTAACCCAATCTATCGCTATTTCTTATCACGTCCACAACATATAATACCCTGGTTGTGATGACACAAATGAATGACAAACTCAAAGATTAATTAATGGAAACTATTTACCCTTCTTTGCTCTTGCTAACCCGACTATGGAAATACAAATGTTGTTAATAATCGTTATGTCGGGGAAAACTAATTCATTAAAAAAATTAAATATTGATACAAGCTAAATTTTTTAATGTTCCATTCAAAATATTATATTATCTTCGAAAACAAAATGAGTGTATATTCAGAAACAGCTAATACTATTTCAAAAAATCAAGTTTTTGCACATTTATCTATAACATGTCAGTTAAATATTAGATTTGTCACAATGATACAGCTTTATTTTGACCCATTTGGATTTTGAATAATTCTGAAAAAGAAGCTATCGAGTTGTGACAATTTTGATTGACGATAGTTAGAACTTCATGTGGATGCCCGTTATCTGCATTAAAAGAATCTGTCTTATCCAATAATGCCGATATAGATAGATAGATAGATAATTCAATCATTCCAATTCTACAAAATAGGATAAGGTAAAATAAGATACATCTATAATTATTACTTATAAAATAGACAATTGATAGGTATAGATAATAACAAGGAAGTACAAATAATAAAATTTAACTTGTAAGATACAACATATATGGGTGTCCGGAAAAAGGAGGCTTATCCGGTAACCATGGATTCCTTGAGCAAAAATAATGGGACTTTCATATTGCCATTTTTATTTTAGACCCCCATTTCGATATACAGGGTGTTAAAGTTTGAAGTTTAAAAATAATTTTTTTTTAATAACTTGAGTATTTCGTAAGATATTTATTTAAAATTTGGTACAGTGCTTCAACTTAAAGGGGGAACCTCGGTTGAAAAAAAAAAACAAAGTTAATTGTCAAATATTCAAAATAGTAACCACTAACCCCCCTCCCAGATTTTTAGTACTTGCGCCAATGACTCCCAAACTATCTTTTTTAAGTTAACCATTCATTTTGGATTATATTATGTCTCTTAACAAATTTCGAAAAAAATGCTTCGTTTTACAGATATGTTGAAAAATATTGGTGCCTACGGTAATCTTATAATTTTCAAATATCACTAAATAAGCCGCTTTCGTAAACAAATGGCAATACCGCGGATGCTATAGAATTGTTTGTTTACTGTCACAGTAAATACTTATTTTTTACAAGTAAAAAGTTTTTTATAAGCTAGAAATGTTCTTATAAATAAGAAAAACCAACAAGGTATTGTACCCTTTTCTGAAATTACGGATATGATATTAATCATGGGTAAGATTTAAGTATTTCTGTAAACTGTAAACATTTATTTCTATTTGCTGATTAGGAAAATGTGACTCTAATGCTAATTTAGCTGCTAGGCGCTATGCCGAAAAATTTCCCAATCGAATCTTTTGTACAATATCTGACAATAATGATTGTGTTGACAAAAAAACCAAATACCTCATTAGTCTTAAAGAAGACAATAAATATTGTCGAAACGTTGACTTAATGAGAAATTGAAGTTTTCTTGCATTTTTATCCACTTTAGTTCCGACAAAAAAACATCAACATATTGAGTAGTACTGAATACGAAACTTTCATTAAATAATTATTTATGTTGTTATTTTTTCCGTATTTACAGCTTTTTCGCAGTTATTCATTCCCTCACAAAGTGAGAAAGTTATGTATTCGTGAAAAAATTTTTGAACATTTTTATTGCATTTCTGGACGAATCTTTTACACAAAATTTCAGACAACAAAATTTTCTGTCTGTGTGTCTGTCACTTTTAGAGATAAAGCTTTCAAATTTGGTACACATATTCTAGAGGTCAAGGACGAGATTGAGTTCGTTGATGAACAAAATCGGTCCCAATATCAAAAAAAAATATTAGCGACATTCCACCAATGTGACTTTTTGAAACGTCAAAAAAATGTGACTTTTTTTAAACGTCAAAGTGACTTTTTTTGGAACGTCAAAATATGACTTTTTTGAAACGTCAAAAATTACTTTTATTATAAACTCAATTGGTATTTCTGGTTGCTTACGTGAAATTAGATAGGAGCTGTTTGCTGAGAGCAAATTTTTAAATTAAACATTTGACTCACATTTCGAAATTCCGAAATAGTGTTTAACAGATCTGATATTTTTTTCACTACACTTTGAACTAATTGGTTTTAAGTTCATTTTTTAAAATGTGTTGACATTTCGGTTGAGGTGATTGATCATTTTGGTCATCACTACACGCCATACCAGAACGCGTTTTCATATTTTATTTACAGTATTTGATTACTCTTAGTGATTAAATTGTAGAGCATAATTCTACAGATGTTGATTGTTAGACATTCAGACTCATACGGCAAAATATGTTCTTGCAAGATCTATTCGAAATATACAGGTCAGCACTCATCCGTTCAATAACTTGCACAAGTTCTGTGCGTCCTGTTCAACTAATACCAGCCCAAAAGAATAATCCGCCACTTGCAAAAGTAACGCTCTGTACATGGTTACAGATGGTGTATTTTTTCCTAACTATTCTGTAGATGTAGTCCAAATTCCAAATAACATGAGCTTTAGGCAAATTCCAATCGTCAAGTTTTGTTGTTTTGGGAGAGATGTGGAACTACGACAGGACGCCTTCGATTCAAATCTGCTTCTTTCAGTCTTCGTTCGACTGTTTTGGAACTAACATTTAACTTGCCTCACATTTAGTGTAGACTGAACTAATCTCATTCAAAAACAGTGCTCTTTCTAGATAAAGTTTACATAGCATAGCGGTATTTTCATCTCTATTCATAGTTTCCCAAGAAAAAACACTAGCACACAGTACAATCATTCAGATAAAATTTAAATTAAAGCTGAAAACCAATGTTAACAGCCGATTAGCGATAGAACTTAGTCAATAAAACATTAAACTTTATGTCAAACTATTTTATTAAAGAAATTATTTCGTGCATAAATCATTTCTGTAATTTATTGTACAGCTTGTAACAAAATGGTATGTATTTATAGCAAAATCATTTGACGTAAATCTTAATATAACTACAAATACATTACTAGACTGTGTTATGTAAACATAAAAATTAGTATAAATGGCTTTATGACCCTAAAGAATGAAATATTAAGGTATTAACCTTTTACAGTTATGTCATTGTAATTTACATTTAATTTATATACATATAGTGGTATCCACTCATTGATAAACAAACATAAGGTTAGTATTTAAGGACATTGTTGCTTAATTTTGTAAAATGATACTGTTGGGTTACCCTTCGCATATTATAATCTATATAGATTAATTTTTATTATTAGATAATTAATTCTCTTATTTTATAATAATTATCTTATGACATAATAAGTCATTTGTTTGCTTGGTACATGTATCACATTTATTTTGGAAGCTCTTGGGCATAACCAAACCAATAGAAGCTGGGAATTTTTCTGCGGAAAAACATGGTTTTAAAATCCTGAGGTCATGGCGAACGAAGAGTATGTAGTCTGATCATTCACATTTTTCTCTAAGTAAATTAAGTTGCTACACTGTGTGATCAATAAATTCTTGGTATTTTCCGTTTGATGATTTTTTTTTTGCTTTGCACATGCTGAGAGGTTGTTATAAATTTTGAATATGTTGTAGGTTAGGCTCCATTTGAAGAATGTGCGTCACATCTAAATGAAATTTGTTTGTACGTAAGTTGTTTAGTTTTATTAATTTTATTAAATAAACAGGAATGGAGGAAAAGCTGTTATTCATGTTAAACCAGTTGCAATTCTTATGATACATGTTTTTATTTTCTGATGCCGAAAATATGTTTCAAGCATGAGTATTGTATCTTTTGTATTTTTTGAAGAGTAATATTATGAATACACGGGAAGAATAGTTGAAACAATAGTTGAAATTTGAAACCAACAGGGTTTCATATAATTTTCGACTGAATATATATGCGGTGGAGATATAACAATTTTAATTTTAAATAGGCTTGTTTCAAACATGTAGAAATATGTTCCTAATATATGAATAAGCTAAACTAGTGCGAGAACTTATGTGGAAGTGTTGTTTTCTTTCAACTTTGTCTTTATTATGTGAGAGGTAACTGATAGACTCTTCACTCAAATCAGCATAGTACAGAATAGCAAAAGAAGATTATGGTTTAGCATGTCGAAAGCTTTCTATAAATCCAACAAAATCAGTGTTGTAAGGAACCCGTTATCTTTTATTTTATTTTTTTATTTTATTCATACACTGACCAACGAGCGAACCCATTTACAGCACAGGGAAAAAAATACAGTAATAATTACATTAAATGAAATACAGTACAATATAAGAATATAGATTAGTTAAATAACATTAAGAATTTTATTTCTTAACCGAGATCGGTAGCGCAGTGGGCAAGAGCGGTAAGTGATAAACGTAGCTGGTTTACTGCCTATCAACTCCCGGGTTCAAATCCCGGTTTCGATTCTGGCAAAGTCGAAGGTTTTTTTTTATAAACAATTTTTTATATATAATTTTGAATTTTTTGCAGGTTGTCAAGAAAATTATTTCCTCCCCAGGCAATAATTCCATATGTTAGATCACTTTCAACCAATGCATAGTATAATAATCTTAGTTGTTTGATTTTAACTATATCAGACAGGAATTAAAACTTATGTAAAATGCATCTTAATTTTTTTTTACGTGGTTTATTTGTATATCTCATTTCAGATGACTAACTATATATATTCCCAAATATTTTATATAAAGTAATTTCAAATACACATTTTTCATAAACCTTGATATGAAGCTTATTAAACGGTGGTAGGTATTTAGCTTAAGATGTTAATGAAACATAGTACTTTTTTTTAAAGTTAATTGTTAGGTGCCTGTTATTAAACCAATTGATTCCGTTCTTAAAATCATTTTCTACTTTATTTTTATTTTAGTTTTCCAATCCTTGTCACTATAAAAAATAGCGGTATCATCTACGAAACTTTATTTATCCCCTTCTGATTGTACTTTAAATAGATCGTTAAGATAAATGTTAAATAATTGGTCCAAGGACGGTACTTTGTGGAACCTTGTGTTCTACTAAATATATCATTAATTTTAGTACATTGCTACCTGTTTGATAAGTAACTTTCGACAAGTTTATACGAAATTTCTCTAAATCCAATATTATCTAATATTTGAACCAGTTGGACATGGCTAACTGTATCAAATGCTTTTGCTACATCTACAAAAACGATTGATTGATGCGTCATATCTATTGAGTTATTAATTTGTGTAGTTAGCCTAGCAATCGCATCTCCTGTTGATCTTTTTTTCCTAAACCCAAACTGGTGATCAGTTAGTATGTTATGCTTAGTGAGACAGCCATTAATTCTTTTATATAGTACCTTTTCAAAGATTTTTGCGAAGTGTGAAATTGGGGATATTGGTCTGAAGTTGGTCATATCCAATCTATAGCCAGTTTCAAAAACTGGTTTAATGACTGCCATTTTAAAAGCTGCTGGACACACATCTTCACAAAAAGATCTATTAAAAATATAATTAAGGGGTTATGCAATTATATTAGTTAAACCTTTTATAAATTCTGACTTTATCCCATGAGTTCCTGTTTATTAGTTTTTAGGTTGTTTATTGCTTCCATAATTTCATTTTCATCTGTGTTAGAAGGAAAAAGGGAATTATTTAATTTGGTACTTGCAACACATTTAACGTATCAGTTGATTACTTGCTAATTTCTTCCCAACTTTCGTAAAAAGTCACAAAAGGTATTTGTTATGACAATATTTTATTTTCGTATTACTACTAGGGGTTCTTATTTCTGTAATGTTTTCTACCTTATTATTAGTTTGAGTGATTTCTTTCATATAATTCTATAAAGTTTGGGTGTTATTTTTGTTTTTATAAATTTTTGTTTGATAGTAATTAGATTTAGCAATCTTAATTAAGTTATTTAATTCATTTCTATATTTCCGAAATTTGTTTTTATTTTCTTCGGTGGGGTTTCTTTTCATGCAATATATCTTTGTTATTAACTAACTTTGCTAGTCCTCGTTTAATCCAAGACTTCCTTTTAACTTCACGACTTTTTTAGCTTAACAGTTTTTGTGCATTTTTTGATAACGCTACTAATTTTGATTATAACTTGTAATGTACTGTGTATACAATTAATTGAATAAACAACATGCCAGTTTTCTTTTTTAAAATACCAGTCAATTTATTTTTATCTAGATAATTTTTTGTTTCTGTGTTACTAGTAGTTTGTAATTTTTTTTTTTAGGTAGTACTATTTGACTTGCAATAGAAAAATGATCTGTGATGTTAGTTTCCACAATTGCTGGAATGATTTCATATTTTCGTAGAATATTCTTAGGTTTAAGAAATAAATGGTCAACGTATGATTTCTCCAGGTCTTGGACTCATATATTTATTTATTACACATATAAAACCCTGCCCCTAGTACATTTAGGTAGTCATGAGCATTCTAATGCAGAATAAGTTGCTGGTGATGGATCCATGTTGATTAGGGCAAATGAGAGGTCTGATATGAGGAGAAATAATATCATATACTACAATTTCAAAAGCTTTACAGAAATTATAGGTCTATAATTTTCTCTTTCATGTGTTATTACTCTTTAAAATAGGACATATTGTTGATTGTTTTCATGTATCAGGAAATATTTTAGAGCGTAATGATAAGGTAAAAATAACTGTTAACGGGTTTGCGAGTATAAATGCGCAGTCTTTTAAGAGAAAAGCTGGGATACCATCAAAACCAGCAGTGGCTTCAACTTTTTTAGGGCTTTTAAGACATCATCATCTGAAATTTCGTTTGGTAGCAAATTACGAATATCAAGGCAATAATTATCTAATGGCATATCTGTATTTGAACGTGTGATATAAGATATTTCAAAGTATTCAACAAATTTGTTAATAATTATGGTGAGATCATCATAAGACTAATTCTTATATCTTATATTATAGAGAATACTAGATGACGTTTTTCTTATGAATATAAGACCAGAAACAGTTGGGATTAGATTTCGTTTGATTTTCTATGTCACTAACCTAATTTTTTATGTTGTCTATATTTAATTTGAGTTTTGATCTCATGCTTCCAAAATATCATTAGCAACTTGTAATAGGACAGTAGTACAATTGTGCCCTGGACTTGAAGCTTGACTGAACCTCTGGCAAAGTATTAACAGTAATAAATTCACTTAATCGGACGTTTAAATTGTTTTCAAATAACTTAATGTCAACAATAAACTAATAGGCCTCAGATTATTGCATTCAAAAAGTTTGCTAATTTTTGGAAAAGGTATAACTAATAAGTGTCTCTTGTTCCAGGAAAACTACATTTCATAAAAAATGTGGCATTTCTCTATAATGTCGACGTGCTCCTCTGTGAGTCCTTGAACAAAACTGGAATTAGTCACTAAAAAAAAAAAAAAATTACCCCTACCCCATTGTCCCATAGGACGTCTTCTTTTAATTACTACAGTCCTGTTTTCTACGATATGTTGATTCAGTCAAAGATAGTTTTTTATACGAGTTTAGCGCAATACGGTTTTTATAGTCCATTAATTACCTATAATTATTAGATTTATTAGGGTTTTTGTATGTGTTACGGATAAAGCTAGAAGAATAGTTTAACCGGTTAAAGTGCGTATTATTTGAGCTTCGTGGTTAAAGTCAGAAGAAATTTTAAAGTTCCTACGTTTAACCCGCTAAACCTTGGTGTATCTAATTCTATTCGGTTAGTTAAATTTGTACTATCCATGACTTCATTTGCAGATGTCAATATAGGAAACGTGTTCAAGATCATAATGTTATTAGTTTACAACATGGATTTCATTGATTACATTGTTCCTTGCCTAAAATAATCATGTTGCTTAAGGTTAGTGATCGAAATCGAAATGATGGGAAAAGAAAATGGAACGGAATAATGACAATTTAAAGGTCATTTTAGGGCAATTAAGGGAAATGACACAAAATTGAATGGTCATGGATGGTACGTACTTTACCGACTAGTAATAGGTACACCGAGGTTTAGCCGGTTAAACGTGGAAGCATTAAAATTTCTTTTGAGTTTCACCACAAAGTTTAGGTAATATATAATTTAACCGATTGATTAAGTTACTTATTTATTTATTTTTATTTATTTATTTACAATAATTTATCCAACGAGTGATAAAACCCAGTTACAGTATAAATAAAACAGATATACACAAAAATCCAAAATAGTGAACAATACCGTACAAAAATATATAAAAATACAATAGCACAAAAGATAACAACTATATAAAAGTATACAAACAGAATAATATAAAATAAAATAAAATATCACATAATAAATAGAATATAAGGACATTAATTAAACGTGCATTAAATAAATATTTTTTATATCAGCAACTTTACAGTTAAATATATCCAGACTATTCTCGATATTACTATAATTTAAGCACATTTGATACATAGGATATGCTATTAAAATATTTGTATGAGAGGTAGAAAACATAACTATATTATTTGTCCTTGCACTTAATCTGGGAGTTCTATATTAAATAAGTTGGGTAATAGGGAAACAGTCAATCTCATTATTAATTATTTTGTACAAAAAAAATTACTGAGTGCATCACTCGTCTCCTAATTAGACTGCTCATTTCAAATTTACTTAAAAATAATTCTTGACGTGTTCCTCTAACAGGATATGTACCCTCCAAAATGAAAATTGCAGATTTGCAAAATCTTCGTTGCACTGTTTCTAGTGCTGTTATGTAAATATTGTAACTAGGATTCCAAGCAATAGAAGCATATTCTAGTCTAGACCTAACAAAACTGTTATACAACATACGTAGAGTAGACAATTTCTTAAAACCTTTGCTGTTGCGCAAAACAAAACCTAAACTTTTGAATGCTCCAGATACACATTCTTCAAAATGTTTAGAAAAAGTTAGATTGGAATCAAATGTAATGCCAAGGTCTTTAATAAACTCGGGTCTCTCTAGGGTGGTGTTGTCGAAACTGCAGGCAAATAAAAATGGATTTGTTTTCCATGAACATGACATGACTTTACATTTGGTAGCATTTAAATGGAGACGATTGTTAATGCACCAGTTATTAAGAATGTCCAGATTGTGCTGGAGTCTTAGGCAATCAAGATCATAGTTTATGCAGAAATATAATTCTATACCATCAGCATATAGCAAATAATATACATCTAGATTATCAACAACATTATTAATGAATAACATAAAAAACAATGGACCGAGTATAGAACCCTGCGGCACTACATATGATTGAGTAAATTTAACAGATTGATAACCACGATATTGTACAAATTGAGATCGGCGAGATAGATATGAATAAAATAAATTTATCAAAGAAATGCTAAGGCCACCGTCTTCCAATTTTGTTAACAATATACCGTGGTCCAATCTGTCAAACACCTTGGAAAAGTCAGTGTAAATAACGTCCATCTGACCTTTACGATCTATTGCTTCGGAGATAAATTGAGTCATGCACACATTGTTCTATACCGTGGACCATCCCTGGATAAATCTATGCTGATCTTCAATAACTACAGTTTTAGTATGAAATGAAATATAAACATATATCAAAAATACAAAAACTTTAGAGAAATTGGATAAGATGGTAATGGGACGATGATTTTCAATTTTGTGCTTATTGCCCTTTTTAAATACTAGACAAATTCTGGATTGTTTCCACATATCTGGAAATGTGTAAGTTTCTAATATCAAATTAAAAATAATGCAGAGCGGCTTGTGAAAGACACTAGCACAATCTTTAATAATAAATGCAGGAACTTGATCAGATCCAGTGGTCATATTTGCTTTCAACTTTTTAATTGACTGAAGTACCTCCTTCGCACTAAACTGTTAATCTTAGGTTTAGCGTCGCGGTGGGTTGAAACCATTGGTGTGAAGTTAACGTTGACGTAGTTTTCCATAAAACACCAAAACACCATATATTTTGTTCTACGCGCGTTTCGCCAACCAAGTTGGAGACGATTGAAACAGTTATAATCATTTCCTGATGATGCTAACTTGGCTGGCGAAACACGCGTCGAATGCAGTATATGATGTTTTGGTGCTTTGGTGTTTTGTGGAAAACTATGTCAGATTTAGCTATCCTTCTAGCTCTATACGTAACATAATCCTAGCAAGATCCCTAAAAATACAACAGAATTGGTTACTGTGAATAATACATCCTTGCTTTATATTAAAAATTCAGTTAAAATGTTGTAATACGGTAAAAGATATCTAATACTGATGAAGGAAATAATCAAACAAAAATACTTTTCTAATTATAAAACGGATCCTCAACCAGTTTTGTATGTACACAACATCAAATTAAACAACACTGTATCTGCATGCTCGTTTCCGTATCCGCATATGTAGTGAAATTTTCCAGAGGCTATATATCATTTGTTTCCCCAAGATAAATGTTCAAATTCCACTCAGTTTGAAAAATTGGATTGCCGACAGTTGAAACAGCCACTTTTACCATGGATCCTGAATTAAAACAGAGTAAAGTGTATACTGAATTTAATTTTCAATTTATGCCGAAATATTTTTTTTACTTTCATATTGAAGTCCGATTTAAGTTGAAAATTCACGGAGTCGCTGGTTTAATGTAAATATTTAAAAAATGAAAGATGGTATAATATTTAAAAAATGTTTTAGAAGTTTGCTACTGTTCTACTCTCTATATACCATAAATAAAAAATTTTAGCTGTCGGTTTTTGTTAGAATTAAAATTAGAATCTAAGAATCAAAGTAAGTAGATATTTTCATTATCAGAATTCACATCACAAATTTACCTTACAATAATAATTAATAACTAAAATTTTATAATATTATAATAGTTAGAATAATTAGCAAAGTGATAAATCAGTTTAAATATCTTACTATGTTTGATATTTTTTAAAAAAATCAAAAAACAATGCCTAGTTCCATTCACGTTGTAAAATTCCAACCTTAGAAATTCGGTATTAATGAGAGCTTCTGGGTTTCTGTAGAAAATTTTATTATACAACAATATGTTAATTCAATATTAAATGAATTAACTTTATCTGTTTGACTTTCTAATCGTCAAGTAGGCGAATTAAATCAAAAAGTTAAATAAAATTATTCCTAGTCCCAATTTAATCAAACTCCATGATTGGATTAAATACCTAGTTCTAATGGTTATTCCTTCGGTAAATACGTGAACTTATACGTGGGAATGGTATCCTACTAAAAGCGTACGCAAGGGACTAATTTCCATATCCTTCTATCGTTCTATATGCGACTAACGACACTTTACTTCCCTGTCCTGGCAACTCCTGTGTGTTGACTCACCCTGCTCAGGGTTATTGGCCCCTTTTTATGAGTGTGTACATTTCCCCATTTAATATGCTTTGATGTTATTATCGATTTGCCCGAACTGAACCATCATAATTAATTATTTAAACCGAATAAAGCAAAAACAAAAACTTTCCGTTAATTTTTATTTAGTTTGAATATATTTAAAATCAAATAAATAATTGGGAAATTTTCATTACAAAAGAGTTTTTGTGATATAAACTGTTTATAACATAATAGTTAGTTTTTTAACATATCAACATCTAAAATACATCCTTAGTGTTTATTTTAAATTGAATTAAACCAGATCACTACAGTATCTAATGTTATGTTGTCATTTAATTTCATGACAATTCAGTAGTTCAAAAGCAATTTATCGCCAATGAATATGTGAAAATTATAAACTCTTAACTGAAGAACAGTGATATTAGTACTTCATACAACGATTATTTAAAAGGGCTACAAAAATAAAGTTAAACTAAATACAAAACAATTCTGCTCATATGTAAGTTTAAAAAAAACGACTTTTCAATACCTGATTACATAAATTATAATGATACTGAATTCAGTAAACCGTTAGATATTGCCAATATTTTTGCTTCCTTTTTTAAATGTTCATATCACCAAAATAACTCTAATGTTGACATTAATAATCTAAATTGTACAACAAATGTCTTGCAGTGAGGCAAATTTATTTGAAGCCTTACAGAAACTGAAGCCTAATACCTGCCTTCATTATTAGAGATTGTGCCTGCGCACTTGTTCACCCTCTGATGAATATTTTTAATTTATATTTAAAATCTGGGATATTTTCAGATCAATGGAAATTATTGTATGTGCGATTTTAAAAAAATTAGGAAAGTTTAACGTTGAAAATTATCTTGCCAATACAATAATTTGCAATTTTGCCAAAGTGTTTAAAATATTTCTATATAACAACATCTATAATAATATACGAGGGCAAGTTAATATTTACCAGCATGACTTTGTAAAAGATCGGTCAACAGCCACAAATTTATTTTCTGTCGCACAGTTTATCTCTGAGGCTATTGATACGGACAATCAAGTGGACGTGTTATATACAAATTTTCCTAAAACCTTTGACAGACTTGACTTTGGTGTTTTTCTCGACATGTTAAAATCATTTGGTTTCTCGGATTTGTTAACTTCTTTGTTATCTTCATATTTAACAGACATAAATCAATTTATAGAATGCCATGGTTTCATGCCTAATAAATGCTTGGTTACATCTGGAGTTCCTCAGGGATCGATATTGGGGCTCATATTATTAATTTTATTAACTAATGGTATAGTTACTTGTGTGTATGTTATCTGTTTGCAGTATCTACTGTTGATAATAACTATGACTGTGGACTATTTCTAAGAAATCTAAGAAGTAAATAAACAGAATAGTGGAAAGGTCAAACAGTGTTCTATATTTATTTTTTTGTCAATGCTAATTGCGAGTGGCCGCCCAAAGATGTCTCGTTCCATTTTTAGTAAAACCTTTTTGCTCTTATCTTTATTCATCTAACCTTTGGTGGTGCATTGTGATGCGAAATTTAAGATCGGTGGTATCGGTTTTTCAAATCTCCCGAAAACTGAGCAACGTTCGGAAATGGAACTTAACTTTTGCTGATTGCCTACTGTCTTAACGATAAGCAGAAAATCAGCAACATTATCATATCATCAAATGGATTCACGGAAAAAGAGCATGCGCACTCTCTTTCACTCGGCGGCTGCCTCACGTTTAGCTGATATGCTGCGTCCTCCTCTATCGCACAGAATAGCACGATTAACGCTTCTCTGTTGCGCACCGCTCGCTTGCTCAAATATTCGAATTTTAAAGCGCGGCAACCGTGAGTGTTGTCCGATATTGCTTAGGCAACCTAATACCACCGTGTTCGCAATAAAATTATCTTTATTTTAATATATATTTCAATGAGAAAATAGATAATTGTAAATTTACAATACCAACTCACCTGTTTGTAGCAGGCAACCCGGTAATAGGGAGCAGTGAAAGATAGACAACCTAACTTTTCCCTGTTCCTTATGCTTTGTACTCTCGGTTGGTACTAAATTCTTTGAGAAAGCAAATAGGTGTAGAAATTTAAAAAAATTAATTAGACAACCCATCTGCGATTTGTTTGTTTACATATTTTATTTGATAAAAAAATACCTTTCATTAGGAAAACAGATGGGTGAATGTTGCCTTGCATTTTACTTTTAAATTGCTTATAATTTCTTAAGTGAGGGACAAAGAAAATTTTTGAATATTTTTCCAGCACTCCATTACATCCCTAAAAAACGTACCTTCAGGTTGGTGCGCGTTTTTTAGGGCACCCTGTACATCTATAATTTATATGATAACGTGACTGTAATAAATTCAAAAAGAGAATAATAATTAGTTTGGAAAAGTGATAGTGACAGCTAAGTTATGCTCATATGTGATAATTTCGTCATTTCATATTATCTATATAGGAAATATTCAAAATCATTCCAAAATATTTATAAAACAAAACAACAATCAGTTCAAAAGTTTGGTATGTAATATTTACAAAATCGTGTTTTAAAAAACTTAGTTTGATATTTCATTTAAATATGATATATGACATTGAACCACACGCATAATACAGATGTCGATGCCCCCGCCACTTTACATAAACATCCTGTATAACAAAAAAACGTGCTAAGAAAGACCATTTCAACCTTGAGTGACCCTTATGTATGTGTGAATTTCGATTAACCTTGGTTTACTGAATAATTATTATTGTCGGCGAGGCAAATAAAAATTACCCCTTTTACAGAGCATTATGGGCACGACTGACGGTGGTACTTGTGGTAGCTCTTGAGACGACTGCAGGTCCTTTTTATTACAGGGTACAGATGTAGACATTCACTGACCTTTGTATGACATATGAATGCCCTTTTATTTCGAAAACTTTCATATATACAACGGAGAATTGAGTGTACAAGGTGTTACAAAATTTACCTTGTAAATTTTGAGAATTGATAAACCACTGAAAATAATAGGAATATCGAAAATCCAATTACTGTTTCCAAGATATAGGGTGTTAAAGCATTATTTTTTTGGTTTTTCTCAAATATTTGCCAAACTAGCTGATACATTTTAATAAGACTTAATAAGTAAACGGCATAACACTTTGAATATTGAAATAATAATGAATAATAATAATTATAATAATAATGTTTATTGGTGCTAATGATACAAGAGTATTTGCACAAGTCAAACATGGAACAAAAATAATATAATATGAGAAATGTAAAAAATAGATACATAAATTCACACAAGGTAGAATACTTAGAATTATTTAAAAAAAATGATAACAATAAAAAATAAGGATATATAATTAATTAAAACAAAACATTGTATCAAAAGAACAATATGTTCTATTGAGTGACATTAAAATCGCTAAAATTTGTTGAGAAATGCTCTTCGAAAGTGTAAAAAGCATTGGATATCAAAATTGTTTTGAGAGTATTCCTAAACTGATTATAGTCAAATTTTCTGATGCTTGCAGGTAAATGGTTAAAGAATCTAATAGCATGATAATTAGTCCCGGTACGAGTTTTAGAAAGATGTAAACATTTTGCTAAATATTTTATTAATCAAAGATAGAGCTATTGGGGGTTCAAAATAAAACAATGGTTTAGTGCTATATCCCCAAAAAATAAACCATGCTGCTACGGATACGTGTTTCGGAGTTATTGAGTACTGTTACTGTACTTTCCCGCCTTATGTTAGCCTTTTTGTTCCTGATCTATCCCATCCTAGATCCAATTCCTTAGTTGCGCAACTCCGATGAGGGGCAATAACTCCGAAACACGTGTCTGCAGCTACACAGTTGTTTTTTTTTGGGGAGGGGATATCGCACTAAATCTCCTTTGTTGTATTTTTATTATTTCTTGTGGAATAGCTATGAATTTAATTATGTGAGGTGTATTTACTTTGATTCTCTTTAATGTACAAGAAATGTTGCATTGTACACATGTACCCTGACTTAGACTAGACCTGAATTGCAATACTCTTCTTTGGAAGGCAAAGACATTAGAACTATGACTGTATGTCCCCAAACCAAGATGCATAGGAGAGAGAAGAATGCATAAAACCATGGTATGCGGTGATCAGTAATTTCTGCGATACATTATTTACGAGATTTCTAAGCAGATATATATTTGTACAAATTTTTTTTATAGAGAAAATGTATATAGTGTTCCCACAATAGTTTGTTATCGAGGCAAACACCCAGAAATTTGACACTATCTCTAGGGTTATTATCAATTATGTTCCTTAGACTGAAGATCATTATCTCAGTTGTTGGGCAACAAGCCAGTCCTGGATTTTTGATTCTGTCACATTCATATTAGCACATATGATATCAGGATCTTTTGTGTGACTGGATGACAGTGGTGTCATCTGCAAACAAGACGAATTTCGAAGAGGTGATATCAGTTAAGTCGTTATTATATCTAGTGATATTCACAGTAGTAGCGTTAACTTTGAAAGAAGTCCAGACCATGTGCGGCGTCTAACCGAGTGTATTATAGGTATTCGAAAATCACAAAAATCGTTAGTATAGTGATGTGAGCTTAGTCATATGACACGGTCACGTCACGATCAGAATGAAAATGACTGTCTCGTTAGTTTGCATTGTGACGAGAGAATGCCAAAATTGTCACTTTTGTGTTAAATGTTACTATGACGATGTCATTTTCATTAAGATGGTCACAAATAAGCCAATTACTGCTTTTCTCGAATATGTGAGTGGAAGGAGAAAGAGATTACTAAATTAAAATAGTTAAGTTTTCCCAATTGTTGATTTTTTTTAGTTGAAAATTTAGAATGTTTTGCTTATTTGATTAAGTAGTTCATACAGAGATTATTTATTAAGAGCAGTGCCATATACAAACTTCAGCTCAGTTGAATTTTAAAGCTGCGTTTTCACCAGATATCCAACTTAAATCTATAAATCATTGTTAAAATGATAAATGTTAGTAGTATCGAAAAACGAAAACAAATGATTCATCCTATGTACCACCGTATAGATTTAATATATATATATATATATATATATATATATATATATATATATATATATATATATATATATATATATATATATATATATATATATATATATATATATATATATATATATATATATATATATATATATATATATATATATATATATATATATATATATATATATATATATATATATATGAATAGTGGGTGAGAGGTATGAAACTTCTCATATGGTCTGAATGTTACTATCCGACCGACATCATAGATATCTCTGTGGCGGATAGCGACTTGCGACACAGCAAGTACCGAGAGCGGCGACCCCTAGCCCAGGTGGACTAAACTAATGTTATTAAATATGATTTGAAGGAAACAACTACTCAGCGGGCAAATACCTCGACCTGCATTGGATTACACCTTCAAATCGTGATAGATCGATAGCCAATATCATTTGTCAATTCCTAACCAGACATAGATCGATTTCGAACTTATTTGTTCTCTTCAGTATGCCATAGGTTATGGAACAGACAAATGATAGTGGCCAACCTGCTAGTTATATACTAACTAAGGTGAAGTGAATAGTGGTGAGAGGTATGGAAACTTCTCATATGGTCTGAATGCTACTATTCGACCGACATCATAGATGTCTCTGTAGCGGATAGCGACTTACGACACAGCAAGTACCGAGAGCGGCGACCCCTAGCCCAGGTGGACTAAACTAATGTTATTAAATATGATTTGAAGGAAACAACTACTCAGCGGGCAAATACCCCGACCTGCATTGGATTACACCTTCAAATCATGATAGATCGATAATTCAATGCAGGTCGGGGTATTTGCTTGCGGAGTAGTTGTTTCCTTCAAATCATATTAGGAAACAACTACTCAGCGGGCAAATACCCCGACCTGCATTGAATTACACCTTCAAATCATGATAGATCGATAGCCAATATCATTTGTCAATTCCTAACCAGACATAGATCGATTTCGAACTTATTTGTTCTCTTCAGTATGCCATAGGTTATGGAATATATGGAATATGTATATATATATATATATATATATATATATATATATATATATATATATATATATATATATATATATATATATATATATATTATATATGTATACACGTACAAATAATACTGACGTATTTTCTATTAATAGGAAATACGATTATTTAGTTTCATAAAAACTCACAGTATTGCTTATAATTTTATATATTAAATCCATATGGTATTTAAGATGAATTATTTCGTGTTTAAATTTTTCGTTTTCATCAATAGAAAAATTTGAATAGCGATTTAAACTTTTCTGTTGTCTATTCTGGCGACAAGAGAGTGCTAACTCTTTCCTAAGAAGTAATAACTCCTTAAAATGTATACATCAAAAATCATTTGTTTTAATTTCATTTTTAAAGACATCAAGACATTGATAATATTTTATTTAGAATAGTTTTCACACAATTTGGAGTTAGCAATAATATTTTATTATGTTTTATCGTATAATTACCTGTATAATTTCGTCGAAATTGTTCGTTTCGTTACAATGTGGTATATAAGCCATGCAAAGTGTACGTATATGGCACGAAGTTAAGATGATACAAAATGGCAATAAGTGAATGTCATATGTCACATTATTTATATGACTGTCACTTTATATTAATAAGGACCGATTTTTCCATCTCCCATTAAATTTATTTGATAAATAAGATCCATGGAAACAATTATTGATACAATTATATCTAAGGAAACTATCTACCATCTTCTTTCCATCTCCTGTTAAATTTATTTGGTAAACAGTTTCCTTGGATACAGTTTGTATCAATATCAATAATTGTTTATAATAGTGAAACTGATTTGTCAAATATATTTAATGGGAGGTGGAAATATCGGCCCTAGGTACGTCGATTTCAAAAAAAAACTTATTTAGTTTAGATAAATTATTTTAATGTAAAATGCATAATAATATATTATACAGGGTGGTCCGAAGTTTACCTGCCAAACTTCGACACGTGATAGAGGGACTTAAAATAAGCCGAAAAGTTCCTATCAACTTACATCCTTAGGGGATTGCTAACAAAGATACAGGATGTTAAAGTTTTGTGAAAAACAATAAATTTTTTTAATAACTCTAAAATTACGAAAGCTATGGACTTGAAGTTTTAGGGGCGGTGATGATTTTTAAGTCTCTATTGTTTCTTAAAATCTTATCTTTGTACTGCCTCCAGTGGCGCTGCCAGAGGGTGGGGGGAGATGAATTTCTCGCCGAAACTATGTTACGCCACTGTTTTGTGCAGTTGATTTTGAGATTGTGCGATTCAGTGTTCAATTTGGAAGAAAGAAGGTATCTTTTAGTTTTTTTCGTACAACGCAAAAAAATTCTAAAATTTGTGACCCATTTCAACTATTGTGAACTCAGTTTTGGGATACATATATATTTTTTTGTTCCGATGTTATATTTTTTTTAGATCTGCACTATTTATTTTTGTGTTTTTTTTCATTATTTGTTGTGTATAGTTTTTTTTTAATATTCAGTTATTGTTCTGTTTTTTGTAATATTTATTGTTATAATTTTTTATTTATATTAACTGTTTTTTGTCACGTTTCATTTAGTTTAAAACTCTTTTCACTTTATAACCATTTTTGGTTATTTTATATATTTTCAGGAGATAATAATTAGTTTAATCAATGCTTACTCTGATATGATACATATATCTATGTTGTAACTGATTTTCCTTTCTCTTATTTATTCACCTACTTCCTATTTGCGACGCCTCTGACAGAACAAGTTAGATCGCAGCAGCTTGTAAGCGAATCTCTTTACGACCTGTCTGCCAATCATAACTAACGACAGGCTACAGTTTAATACCCTACCAAAGTTTTAAGATGTTGGGCCAGCGGCTCACTAGTAAACAGTGAAGTAAATGCTGTGATTTTACAATAATAACTGACTGCGGCTTCACTGTATAATGTACGGATGTATCCATTCATAAGTATCAGTACTAAAATCTTGTAGTACTTCATATTCCATATTTGGTATACAAGAATTTGTATTATGGTAAGTGACAAACTTATATCTACTCACAAGATATGACTCTATTAATTGAATACTACTTATATCAAAATTATAAAATTCTAGTTAACTAAACAAAATATTAAGTGACACACGATCAAAAGCCTAGAAAAGGTCTAGAAACTGGGCATAATCGCCATTTTCAAAACTTCTAGTGACTACGTCAGTAAATCTATTTATAGCCAGACTTGTAGACAATTTCGATCTAAAACCAACATGACGAGCTAAAAAGGTTGCAAGTTTCAATATGATTTGTTAGCTGGATCTTTACTATTGTTTCTAGAATTTTTGAAAACAAAGACACGATAGGAATTGGTCTAATATTGCCAACATCATTTACAGAGCCTTTGTTCTGTTATGGTATCACTCTGGAAAGTTTAAGCACATCAGGAAATGTACATGTACGGATTCACATATCTAATAAATTAGTTATAGGGATACCAGCATATTTTTAAGCACTGAAATTACCATTTCTAGTTTTCAATAGGAACTATATTATTTAACATGAAAAAATAGGCAAACAGAAAACCGTAAAATGTAACTTGTCTTTCTTAATCTTCGTCTTCAAAAAAATATTAGACTAGAATGATGATTTCAGCTTTTATAAATGTATTTTCAACGGTGTGAAATGTAACAGTGTCGTATGGATAAATTTTCAAATAGTTAATTTTGAATTATGTTGAAATTTTTAATTAATAAAAATTAATGATATTAAAAGAAAATCGCAAATTGTTGTATCGACTTTTACAAATGCCCTTTTTGTATATTCTAAATGATGATACCTGAAGTTACGTCTCCTGAAAACGTACATATACAGAAAGTGATGGTGAAAAACCGTCCCCAACTACATGAAACAACCCCCTGTAAATAAGGTAGGAGACACCAGCTTAGCCAGAAAATGCATCTTTTTCGTCTTACATACCACCAATATTTTACTACTCTAACTCTTGAAGTTACATAGTTATACCGGAAAATCTCTCATTTTTTGTTTCTCGTGTGTTGTAAATTCCCTAAGGACATTGATTTATTAGACAAACTCCAGACAATGGACACACCCAATACCCGATTAATTTCTGGTTTAGAAAAAATCCTAGTTCCTCGATCGGGGATCGAACCCGGGACGCCAGGGTGAGAGGCTCGACCACGATGTCACATGAGTAAATATAGTTATATATCAAATAAATAATTAAGCAATTTTTTCGGGAAATTTGATTTAACGTACCTTTGGAAAATATTTCAATATTCATGAGCTTACTGTTTTCCAGTACAAAGTTACGTTGTTTTATGTAGAACGTATAGATACATTCGATCGACAAATAAAAATTTTCCACATATTGGATGAAATGTACCAAATATCAAATATTGGAGGCAGAAAATTTCATATATAAATTCGATGATGTAACATGTACTTATTAATATTGTAACAGGCAAATTTGAAATTTGTTTACTCTAAAGAGCAATATCATTTGATATAGTGGATGACTGACTGAAACAAATAAATATAGTTTATAAAAACTAAAAAACACGCTTTTAAAGTACATCAAGCTAAAAAGTGAAAAATAATTATTAATATAAACTGAAAACAATAATGAACGAAAGATACTAGTATTATTGTGAAAAAAGCGTGGGTTGCTCGATATACGAAAAATATGGCACAAAACGCCCCACGCTTCTTTCACATAATACTAGTACTTTTCGTTCATTATTGTTTTCAGTTTATATTAATAATTATTTTTCACTTTTTAGTTTGATGTGCTTTAAAAGCGTGTTTTTTAGTTTTTTTTAAACTATATTTATTTTTCACTTTTTAGTTTGATGTGCTATGAAAGCGTGTTTTGTAGTTTTTTTAAACTATATTTATATTGCTTATTGATGCTGATATTATAACATATTACGATCCAACAGATATTTCTGAAAAAAAAAAATATTTTTTTATTTCAGCCATGGAATTTGAACTCACGCCCGAGGCGTCCGTCGTTTCGCGTCGACTAAGACTTGCCCGCTCGACCAATGACCAAACTGAGAATCACGGAATATACTTACAATATTAAGCCTCTTGCTCTCACGCAGAGGATACGTGAGGAAAGAACTGGCGATCCTGATCAGGATAATGATATAAACTTATCAAATTATTGTATTGTTACCGGTTCTTCGTAAGTGTACAAAGTTTCAATTAAATCTGTCCGTTTAAAGTGGGTCAAAATCGAGTCCAAAGAGTCGGCTACAAACAAACAAACAAACAAACAAACATACAGGTGAAGCTAATAAAAGCGTGTTAAAAAAATAGATAAAATTGAAAGATTACATTCCACTTTATTATTTTCTCAATATCAATTTCTGTTTGTGATTAATTAAAAATCATCTAATTAGTGACGTCAATTTATTTAATTTAAAACATTAGTGATTTTATTCGAATAGCTATCTGGAATTGTATCTAAATTATTTGTTGTCATAATCATAGTTAATGCTATTTAAAAAAACTACGCATTGCCTTTTTAACATCAACACGCGAATCGAAAATTAGTGGAGCAAGTTTCAGAACAATATTTTTATAGTAAAAATAAAATCAGGATCCCAATTTACAGTTCAATTTATATGACTGACATGTTGTGGACTACAGTCAATCTCGCTTTGACTGACGCGACAGGACTCTGGATGACAGTGTGTCTCGCCTCGCTTTCTCCCTCTACTATAACATTTGCCACGACTAAATATCTACAAGTTAACCTCCTTCTGATACATGTATGCTTCGTTCTATTATATCTAATAATTTATCACAAAAAATATGCATTCTTTTATTGACAAAAAACGGTGTACTTTTTTTACTGTAGTCTAACAAAATATTTCTGTCACTGACGTAGTTTTCCACGGAACACCAAAACTCTATAAACTGCACTCGACGCGCGTTTCGCCAACCAAGATGGCATCATCTGGAGATGATTAAAACTAAACTTATGCTAACAGTCTACCCATTTATACCTAAACTATTATCACGGTTCGGCCTACTAACCTATAAACCGGGCTATTTGGAATAGGCCATCTCTCACTATTCATACTATTTTTACACTTTGTGATTTCCAAGCTTTCAAATGCATCCAGGTGTCTAGTATTTATTAAATTCCTAATTAATCTTACATTGGTAATATCTATTTTATGGTTGTTCTCAAACGTATGCTGGGCAACACAAAACTTATCTGTTCTACCATATTTGAGATAAGCCATATGCTCTTTGAATCTAGTTTGAATAAAGGTTGTTATTTTAGATAAAGAGGACTATTCTAAAAGGGTAGACAATCTGATTAGTAATGGTCCTTTAAAAAAACTTTCTATTACCAAAAATGATTACTGAAGTAAGAAATGTACTTAAATCCTACAATAACCTTATTACTCCAATTTTAAATAGGAGATTACATTTATCTAACCCAACTGTACCTAGATTATACTGCTTGTTTCAATAATCGAATTGCTGACTTACCACCTATCAAAATGGTCAACAGAAGAGTTCGAAAATTTACTTATTGTACCACCTAGTTTCTCTGTTGCAAGAAGGTGAAATTTTGACCTTTTTTGACGTTTGTTCATTGTTTCCTAGTGTTCCGATACCACAGACCTTGAACTACTTTAAGGATCTACTCGAATTAAACAATCTCAGTCAAGATGTAGTAAAAGAATATCTTCAACTCACTAAACTTTGCATGAAACAAAATTGTTTTCGATTCAATAATAATTTCTTCGAACAACATGAAGTACCAACAATGGGTAACTCTTTGTCACCATTCATTGTCAATCTTTTTATGAACACATATTCGAGACGGAAGCAAAAGAAGAATTCGAGTATTTCCCCAGGGTTTGGATGATATCTTTGCAGTTTTTGATACAAAAGTCGCTGATATTGATAACTTTGTATCTAAATTAAACAGTCGTTTCGTGTCAGTTAAATTCACATATAAAATTGAAAACTCTCGACAACTACCATGTTTAGACATATTAATAATTAGAAATAGTGAAAATAAATTAGAATTTGACATATACACAAAAGATATCAGTAGTCTAAGACATATCCCTAAGTACTCTCACCATTGTCGTCTACACAAAATGGTGAGTTCTGATATTCTAGTCCATCATCTATTAAGGTTCCTTCTCAATAAGGAGAGGTTTGAAAGAGAAAAAGCATTAATTAAAGATAGAGCTGCGAGTAATGAATAATCTGTAAGTTTAATTGATAAAACAGTTAGGAAACGAAAATTTAAAGAGTCGCTTTGAAATTCCTCGACATGAAAGAGAATATCCGAAAATTGTATCGATTCTATTCGATCCTCGATTCATCTATGGTATTGATAAGATTATTAAAGATATAGGTATGACAGTGGTTCATTCATCGGGAAACTTTTGGGCAATCCAAAAGATAAAACTGAAACTCATAAAAAGTCGGGGATTTACGAAATTGGCTGTAAGGACTGTAATCAAAAATATGTTGAACAGATTAGACGATCAATTGAAACTAGATTCAAAGAGCATATGGCAATATGGTAGAACCAATAAGTCTATTGTTGCCCAACATGCGTTTCAGAACAACCATAAAATAGATATTAGCAATTTAAGAGTAATTAGGAATATAACAAATACTAAACAGCTGGATGCAATTGAAATCTTGGAAATCACAAAGTGTAAAAATAGTATGAATAGTGAAAGAGGGCCTATCCCAAATAGCCCACTTTATTGGTTTGTGGGTCACCGTTCACCGAACCGTGACAAAAGTTTGGGTATAAATAGGGTAGACTGTTAACATAAGTTCAGCTTTAGACATATCCAGATGATGCTAACTTGGTTAGTGAAATGCGCATCGAGTCCAGTATATAGTATTTTGGTGTTTCGTGGAAAACTACGTCAGTGTTATCTTCACATCAAAGACTCCAACCCACACCAGGAAAATGTTTCTGCGTAATATGTGCTTAAACGGCGTATACTAAACTATACTTTAAATTTTAACTACTTGCTTTGGTAACTTGCTACTGCTGGTTATCTGTGAATTCGCCTTTACTCTAGAGCTAACTATTACTATTTGACCAATATTACTGGGCATCTGGCTTTAGGACGTGCAGTAGCTAGGATGCGCAGTAGTCAAGGGTTGTGTAGAGAGGGACCGTTATTCATATAATCCTCGCACTGTGTTTACGCATCTGTAGACTCCCACACAGACATTTCGGCTATTGTTGCCTTCTGTATTATTTTGTAATTTGCAGTTAGAAATCGCTTAATGATTTAGTTCCTTTTAAATAGGCATTTAGTGTTCAAAATCATTATTTAATAAATATAGTTTAAAAAAACTAAAAACACGCTTTTAAAGCACATCAAACTAAAAAGTGCAAAATAATTATTAATATAAACTGAAAACAATAATGAACGAAAAATACTAGTATTATTGTGAAAAAAGCGTGGGTTGCTCGATATACGAAAAATATGGCACTAAGGGCCCCATATTTATTTTTCACTTTTTAGTTTGATGTGCTATGAAAGCGTGTTTTGTAGTTTTTTTAAACTATATTTATATTGCTTATTGATGCTGATATTGTAACATATTACGATCCAACAGATATTTCTGAAAAAAAAATCTCTTTTTATTTCAGCCATGGGATTTGAACTCACGCCCGAGGAGTCCGTCGTTTCGCGTCGACTAAGAATTGCCCGCTCGGTCAACGACCGAACTGAGAATCACGGAATATACTTACAATAATAAGCCTCTTGCTCTCACGCAGAGGATACGTGAGGAAAGGACTGGCGATCCTGATCAGGATAATGATATAAACTTATCAAATTATTGTATTGTTATCGGTTCTTCGTAAGTGTACAAAGTTTCAATTAAATCTGTCAGTTTAAAGTGGGTCAAAATCGAGTCCAAAGAGTCGGTTACAAACAAACAAACAAACAAACATACAAGTGAAGCTAATAAAAACGTGTTAAAAAGAACTAGATGATCACGTGCATGGTAGTAGGAAAATAATGACTATCCAATGTTGTGTAATTATTAGTTAGAAAGACGCTATTATTAGTCAGAAAACCTTCTCTTCTGATTATACTCCAGGAGTATGTCTGTTAAACATCATCCATTTTTGTGTTAAAGTTGGATTATTTATTTCTGTTTCTCTCAAATTATATATGCCTAACTAACCGAGATATAATGAAACTTGGTAAATAAATGTTTTCTAAATTACTGTTCTTGAAAATTTCAACTTCTCTATTTCATCCAGAAACGTAGTGGTGAGTGTATTAATAATTCTTAATAAAAACAAAAAGTGCTACTACATCCCTGAATAAATTCAAAACATTTTGCGTGGGTTTTTCAGAACCGAACAACGAATTGACGGAAAATCAACATCAAATATTAGTTGCCATTAATGTATTAACTCGAAAGTCTAAAAATTCAATAATGTGGGTAGTTTGAGCTTTTTAACCATGTCGATAGATATTAAATAAATTACTTAGTTGCAAAGTGATTTTATTTCGTTAGATATCAAATGACTGAATCTCAATTGTATTTTTTTCGTCATAACAATTAACATTAGCTTTATCAAAGTATCTTTGACACGTAATTTAATGTTTAAGTTAAACATTTTATAACAATATTAATTGACATTATTTTTCATAGGGTACCTAAGGGACATGGTGTACAGGATGATTTTGTGCGAATTCCCATCTCCCCTAATTTTGTTATTCTTATTATTGTGAAAAAATGGTAAATACAAGTATTAATATTTTTTATGTAGATTTTGAAAATCTTATCAGAAAAACAATGAGAGATCACACAAAACGGCTACAGTTATTAATTTTTTTAATTTGTTTTATGTGTTTACATATTTTAATAGAATTCTATGTCACGAACACATTGATATAAGGGTTGATGGGTGATATCTCTAATACTAAGGGAGATATGATGGAAATTCTGTGTCTCATCGTTGTTATTATTGACTATTGAAAAATAATTTATAAAAGAGTTACAAGAAAAGTCAGAAATAACAAAGTTAAAGGGGGGTGGAACTTACACAAAGTTCCCTCATATATCCCTTAGTATTAGAGTATTACCCATCAACTCCATATCACTGTGTTCGTGAGAAAGCGTTCTATTCAAATATGAAATAACATACAGGGCGTTAAATTTAAAAAATAAAATTCATAATTTTAGCCATTTTCTGTGAGCTCATCCATTGTTTTTGGACATGATTTTCAAAGTCTACATAAAAAGTCATACAACTTTTGTATTTACCATAATAATAAAAATATCAAAATTAGGATGGATGGTATTTCACACAAAATCACCCTGTACAATTTTGAAAACCACTTTATGGAAAAACTAGAAGAATATTTTTCTGTTACAAAATATTAGTAGATTGTAAAGACGCAAAAAGTTAATTTATTCAGTGAAATACCATTTTTTTTTGTAAGAACTTTCAATACCCCCACCCCTACGTCTTTCGTTGGCATGGGAAAATAAACATTATCAATAATATAGCGATTATTAGGAAATATTTATTTACCAGTTTCAATAAAATATCTCGGTTAGTTTGTGAGATATTTGAGGAAAACAACCTCCAAACTCTCTGTATCACAAACAGTTTTATTTTGGACATAAGTTTACACAACAAACTCCTTGAGTTTCATAGATTCTATCAATTCTTAAAGAATGAAGGCCAAACTTTGGACCACCCGGTATATGTATACACACACACACACACATACACACACACACCCACACACACACACACACACACACACGCAAGCACACACACACACGCGCGCGCATAAATTCACAATTTTTTTTAAAGCTAGATTTACTAAATTTACAATGTTAGTCATGGAGCCTATTTCGATTCTGATTTATGACTATACAGTCCCAGGACGACGGCACATTTCATAAAGTTTCTTTGCAAGGGAAACGAAAAAGTAAGAGGTTTTTTTTTCATGAATTTATGAGAATGCTGAAACACTTCAGTGGATTGCCATCTGGTTCGTATTATAGCAAAAAGTTTATCGTTAATAATTACAAGTTTACGATATTCGAATAAAAAATATTGTCTTGAAATTTACAGTTATAGTTCTTAAACAATATTCTTTTAAACGCTTATTGCATATACATATTTTCATTATTTGGTATAAGATAATCTGTTTAAAGTTTAACTATCCTGATATTGCATATAAATATTCCATAGTGGTCTACCTAAGACTTTCAATGCTTATTTATATCTCAATTAGTATAGGAAATAGGCAAATAAATAAATAGGAATATTGTTATTTAATTCAATACAGTTCTTGCTCCTAGACTGAGTAGTTGTTTTAATAGTTTCTGTGATAAAACGCAATGGAAGTATTATTTTTGATTTATTATATACCTAAAACTTTTATACTAGCACATTCAGATAAGAATGGCAGTGTAAAATATAAAAAACTATAGGTATTTGGTATTTATTATAACCGTGTTAGGTAATATCCATTAATTATTTTTTTTTTACCAATCAAATGAAATTCGAAATAAGAACATAAAGTACAATTTTCTATCTAATGGTTTATAACAACTCTAATTTTTTGGCGTGTATGTAATATTTAAAATATATCTTTACATATATAGAATTACAAGTAAATACAATAATTTGCTATCGGGCAACCATCATTAAATTTTTAAAAATATACAAGAACTTTTTTTTAAATGATTCACTCTTACCTTTTCAAATTTAATTTTAACCACTATGAAGAAATTGATTGCAACATGGAGTAACACATGAAGTAAAGTTCCTTATGTAAAAGACTATTCCCTTATTTTTCATTTGTATTTTAATTTGATTTTTTTCTTCATCTAACGTTGAATTCTCTGAGACGTTTTCAAAAAATCGTCTTTAATAAACATTTGTTATAGATATTGTTAAATAATCTTAATTTGTTGACAGTTGTGTCTGAGTGTCAATAATTTTAACATGTTCTGATTATTAATGAAAAATCAAGAAACAGTAAACTCAAATTTTTTGGAAATGGGGGCATGAACAATTTTTGATCCTATCGTATCATAGGAAATGTTTCCTTCAGTATTTATCCGAAATTAAAATTTATATTCTCATAGTAGCCGGTTTGAGAATCTTAGGTACTATCATCATTATAAACACTAATTTCCCGCCTCAGTTTAATAGGTATAGATCGGGAAGGTAGTGATAAATAACGTCAAATTCTGGGTGATGTGTCACCATGTAAATAAGTCACACACATATATGACAAAATATATTTGGTGAGTTCGGTAACATCCAAAGTTAATACGAAGTGGGCCGAAAGTATTGGTGAGTTTAACACTAACACACACAGTATGTACACATTTTTAACTAGTGACCACAAGAGTGAAACTATATTACTAATTTTAATGCACCCACTAAAACATTTGCCACCTTTCAGCAGCAAACACTGGTGGATTCATCGACGCTAATCTAGACGTATTTGTCATTCAGTTCAGATTATTTTTTTGTTTAAAACAGTCACATTTCTATGATAAATATTTTTTCTTAGTGTCGTTTCCGATGGCACCTGAGCATTTCTATACTGCACACTAATACACTTTTGCAAACATTATATAAATAGTGGATTGTCTGTAATATTACCACGCACGCACTTTTTATGAGTGAGGAAATGTGTCTCTCATTGTTTATATGAAATTTGACACGAAAGCACTTTTTTTACATTTTGTGCAATATAATTCTCTACCATTAAATTAGCAATCGACAATCTTACTTTATCCTCTATGAATGATATGAACATGACATTTTAAAAAAATTAACCTCCGTTGTCTTTATTTCTCACTGTTTACGTATCTACGTGTTATTCGCATAGGCATTTTATAAAAACTACGTATTTAAAGTGTATTAATTTTTAGCATGGTGCAGTGTGCGTAAGCGTGATAGCCAAGCGACTCAATCCGCCTATCCAACATCATTCGCAGTGCTATTGGACACTCGACAATAACGAGCATCCCTGTTAAGATGGCGGTCAGTAAATAATTGCTTATATAGGTGCAAGCTGTCCAATTAGCAATTAGCAGATATTGTATTTGGAACATAATTCCAATGCCTTTACGCTAAAATGAGGAAATTTTCAATTTTTTAAAAATTATGAATGTTATTCTATTCAATTCACCAAGTACAAAATGGAACTACCTTTATAACTGCACTCCTGTATACTTTATATAGTTTTTAGTAATTTTTTGTAAATGATTTTGCGTTCTAGCTTCTGTAAGACATAATGGACAAAATATAAATACAGTTGTTCTGGTATTAACAGATTATCCACATTCACCCCTTACTATATTTTTAAATCAACAGTCTTTTAAATTCAAAGAACCACTCGTTTATGCTTAATGTAATCGTAATAATATACCTTGAGCAAAAATTCTGTGGTTCCCATTTAATATTATGAGGACCTACTCTCTCTAGTATTGTTTTTATAATTTATAATTTCACTTAGGAAACACGCACAAATAAATAATACGTATTGCGTGGTTTGTGGTACAAACCTTTAACGCGTTACTCACGCAACAATGGGGTTTCAAATTAGAAAAAAATCATATTTATCAATTCATTAAATATAATTATGAATATATAATCACTTATAGGTTTTGTGGAAGACCTAAATTATGGGATTTTACGTCAACAAAAAAGCGGATAGCAAAAAAGGAAAATTAAATAATCGGCAGTAATACTGGTTCCCGCAAAATTTGGTATCCAGTTTAAATATGCAATGGTCTGATGAATAAAAAGGTTGCAAATGCTTTTACTATATATTTTTCAGCAATACCTTTGATATATATGATTAATATTTTCAAAGTATTTGCTTTATACTTAAAGTAAAAGCATTTGCTTCAACAAATATGATTAAAACTAATTATATGAATAAAACTGCGTGTTTATTATCTAAGTATTTGCTTTAATAAAAGTGTAGGTATATCAGTAATAGACTTCACATTGGTAAACATCCAATGTGCGAATTATGGCGTTTTTAAATCTACTTAGAGCAGAAAAATATTATAAAAAAATAAGTAGAAACATTAGCTAGTGATTATAAAAAGCTCTTTGATTTTAATGAAGAAAACGTATATTGATTAGTAATCATTTTATTGGTGAACGGTATGAAAAACCCCCTCGTTTTTCACACTATTACCTGAACACGAAAAATGAAAATGTTAGGTTCATTCCAAATACCATATAAATTTAATATATAAAATTATAGGCAATACCGATGCGAATTTTTTTTAATCAAGAAAATTCGAATATTTTATTTGGTGTCATTTTATGAAACTAAATAATCTTACTTTTTAGATTTAAAAAAAAATAAATATCAGTATTGTCTGTAATTTTATATATTACTATATTTAAAATGACCCTAATGTTTTTGTTTTTCAATATTACTAACAGAAAATTTTTAACAACGATTTATAAATTTAAGTTAGATATCCGGTGAAAACTCAACCTTAAATAATTTAAAAACCTATAACAGTGATTTTAATTTGTGTACTACACGATCTATATGTTGGTCCATCTACGATGGATTTCTATTATAATGCCTAAATAGATATTTTATGCTAATTTTGTTAGTTATTTTAAAGTTATCTTGATTTACATTGAAATTTAGGATGTGCTGGGAGTTTACCTTTACAGCACGTAAATGGTACAAAAATAAGTTATCTAGTTGATAGTCAAGAGTTAAGTAAGCTTCTAAACCACTTGACTATGTTCACAAAGTCATTTATTTCATTTTGTATTTGTTGTTCCCATGATTTTCCTTGATATGTTAAAGCCGAATTATGGGTAAAGGTATTTTTTAGATATTCAATCTTGGAAAAACATGTGATAGAAGGCCCAAAAAGAAAAAGAAAAATTAATGCTACAAATAACAATCAGACAATACACATATGATCAATGCCAATTTTTGGACAGTAATACTATAAAGTTTTTACAGGACAATATAAACGAACAAAAAACGAAGTCGAATTAATGCCAAACTAAAATAATATAACAAGCTGTCAATTTATCGAGATAGCAATTGAGATTTTAGGTCTGGCAATTGTCAGACTAAAAAAATGTGTAATTTGGTAATTACCAAATTACACATTTTTTTAAATTTATTTAAAGGATTTGAAACTCTAATTATAGTTTATTTTATTAATTTCCGAGTGTCAACTGAATACTTGCAATTATATTATTCAATATTTAACCAACATAGTGTTTATCAAGTATTTTTACCTCTCATCTGTACTCTTGAAAAAGGGCCTAAAAAGCCGAAACACGTGTAGAGTGAAAATGCAATTTTGAAACATTTAAAAGCAAATTTTCTTTGTTTATTTAAAATATTTTTACCTTATAAGTACCCGCATGGTAGTAATAATAAATGAAACCTTACATGTGGTTACAGAAAATATTTTCTCATACTTAAATGTTAATGACAAACGTACCACACATGAAGAAATTATTCTTTAGATAAATCGTTTGAAGATTAATACGTTATTTTTTGTTTTTCCTGTAAAATCTCATCAATTCCACTTAGCAGGTTTTGAGTTGACTAAGACACTTGGTGTATTATATATGGTTGATATTCAAAAAGGATTTTTTATAAGTAGCTATATTTGAAAATAATAGATTCAGTTACTTATTTTAAAATGAATTTTAAAATTATAGACTATAT
The DNA here is from genome assembly GCA_029963845.1 of Rhamnusium bicolor. NCBI lineage: Eukaryota > Metazoa > Arthropoda > Insecta > Coleoptera > Cerambycidae > Rhamnusium > Rhamnusium bicolor. The sequence continues at coordinate 45,425 of JANEYF010000571.1, read as the reverse complement.
TTGCGCCCATAATAATTTTTTAAATAACTGTTTATTATATTTTTTAAATCATTAGAAAATTTATAATTTATGAAATACTAGACGATTACTTGTATCAGGGAAATTGTTAAATTACGCAGAGAAAAAATTAAAATTGTAATGATTTGCTCAATAAAAAACGATCAAAAAAAGTTCATACAAAGATAAGTGCTAAGATGTGATTGATATAACTATTCTTTTACACATATTTTTGGAGAGAATACCTTACACGCTAAATACTTATAGTCATAGTATTCTTAGAACTTGCTGTCTTACCTTTGGTTAGTAAATCTAGTGTTTTAACACAATAATACCTGGTCCCATACTTATAATGTAAAGATAAGTTAATTAGCAGCATCTGATGAGGTTCTTCTTTGGTGAGCAAGGTCACCCAATCTTTGCCTCAACGAGCATATGTGAGACACAGCCTTCTTTACGTAAAAGAAGGCTTTGTGTGGGATATGAGAGGCAGACTACCTAGTCATTCAACTCAGCCCCTTATGAACTTAGAGCAACTTTAGCATGTGTTTTAGATAGTCTAGAATGAGATGCCACAAGAGGAAATGGACCAATTAATTTGTTTATGTCTGTGCTATATTGCGATAGCAGCAAAAATTTTTGAGCTGTCAAATTTGGTACACGTTCTAGATATCAAGAAGTAGGATGAGTAAAATGGGCCTGCCGGACATGCAATTCCAACTTTTTTATACTTTACAACAAAAGGATATACATCAGATTATTATATAAGTCACGCAAAAAAATATGTTGTTCAGATGTTTAAATAAAACTCTAAATTAAATATTTGTACATTTTGTTATGATAAAATGTTGAGATACGTTATACAGTTCTTAAAATTAGAAAAATCGAAACTTTTTTTAGTGTTTACTATTTTTAGCTTATTTATTTCACGATCAGCATTCTTTCGATCGCTGAAATAATTACATTAAACCAAAGAATTAGGATTTTTATACGAAACTATTGCCTTCTTTAATAAAACATGACTAATAATTCAGTATAGCGGGTTATTTGGGAGGGTCTTCCTTGCTACTCAGACTATTTCTAACATTTCAGAGCTATCTGATCGCCTGTCTTGCTCGTTATGTTCCCAATTAACTAATTACTTACTAATATTACACCAGTTATTATTATAATTTTTAATTTAACATGATTTTTGTCAAACACAACTTATCTGTTTTCCATATTTGAAATAAACCTGGTCTGAATTGATTTATCCCCATTATCCAACATACTTTAGGTACAACTCTCAATTAATTTTGCAAATTCTCGATTGATATTTATATCAGTTGTGTCCTTTGATTACCTAAATCGTAATTTATTTTTCAGACAAGTAAAACTGGCAATTTTGTGCTTAGTTTACTTCGATTATTGGTTTTTATTGAACTAGATACATTTTTATGACCTTGGCACAATAAGCAGAATAATTCAAGAATAGAAAGGACATTCCTTATATGTTCAGGAAATACTGTACAATGACTTTTCTTATTATAAGACACCATAATACGGGAATTTATATATCGTCGCGCGTCGGCATAATTTACAAAATTATAATATGAAAAATGTGACACATAAAATATAAATAATTTAAAACATTGTTTCCCGGATGGCAATGGAATTGATTACTAATTTGAATTCAAGTTGTATGTGTGGGAAAAATATAATATCTTAGGTCAGTTAATGTCAGCAGTCTCCATATCCAGACTTGTCTGGCCATTATTACAAAGCCTGCTGTTCTTGATTCAAATTCAAAATAATAAATACCGGTCCTTTTTTCAATAGGACAAAAGATTTACATGTCGAGCTAGTTGTTTCGGGGGTCTCCAAAGGAATGTGAATGTCTTGTATTTCGCAGTGTCCTTCACCTTCACAATATCCCAAAGGGTGTACAAGGGCGTAGATAGGGTTTCCCAAGTTAAATATTTATTTAATCTTTTTTCTTGTAACTAGTCTTAGCTTTTCATGTCTAACTTAATTTGCTGAATTGATAAATAATAAGTTAAAACATTATCATGAGTAATATTCACATATATATATATTTATATATATATATATATATATATATATATATATATATATATATATATATATATATATATATATATATATATATTGAACCGTATCAATAAAAATGAAAGTTGAGTCCATTATATGTTGAAATATTGATTATACTTAAATACATTCATATACTTTTTATTGATTAGTTTATTTAAAAACTGTTCCAGTAAATAAGAAATAATAAGATTCTTTCTGCAATTAAAGAAAAACAAGAAAATGACAACACGCTTAATGCTAGATATAAATTAAGTGTCAATAGTTTTATCGACTTTCTTTATGTACAAAAACCACATATTTTCAACTAGGAAGTAAATTTTTTAACAGGATTTCGGTAAGGCAAGGGTAGATTTTCCTTATCTCTAATCATAAGCAATATTTTTATGGAGTTATCTGAAGATATGTGTATTAAAAATAATACTAATAAATCAGAAATATGGTAGTGACAGGTGGTTGTGGATATATTTTCAAAGTGGTTAGAAACTTAGACGATTTGGTTGAATATAAGAATATCTTTCAAAACTAATAATACCCTACAATCAATTTTGACCAAAACCAAACTTTTTAATAATAAACAAATTTCAAAAAAATCGCATTTTTAATATCCCGGTGTGAGTGTATGAAGACTTATATAAATGAGACGTCTAGACCACTAGAAGTAAGGATAAATGTAAGAAATTACCAGAGGTTCGCATTTGCCCAATATGTATGACATAACAAACATAGGATGAAATGGATGGAAATTATTCAGAGATAAAATCCAATCAAATAAAATTGGAAGAGAGTACATGTACTCAAGTTAATAGCGACAATTTCATTTTAAGGTCATCATTGCTTTTTGGTCAAATATGGATTTCTATTATACGAAAGGAAATTAATAATGGAAAATTAAAATTAAAGTAGCTGTGGTTTCTATGACTATGTCTCAAATAAACATTTTATGTCAAAATGGCAAAACAACATTTTTTGAATCTGAACTATAATTTCTAATTAACAGGTAAGTTTTTGTTGCCTGCTTAATAGTCGAAGAAGAACCCAGAAGTTGGTGGCTCCGTACGTTTTATTAAAGATATTTTATTTATTTATTTATTTATTATTTATATATTTATTTTTATAATACATATCCAACAGGAAATATCCCAATTGCAGGATATGCAGGCAAATTGAATTTAAATGGTAACAATGAAAAACTGTAATAATAAAAATGCAATAAAAAAAATAAAAATAAAAATGGTACCTAATAATAAAGATAAGTACAGACGCTTATACAGATATATATTATATACACACATATACGCAAATATTTATAACAGAAAATGACTAGCTGTAAACGCATTTCAGTTGCTAGATAGTAAAAATGAATATATCAACACTGCCCTCCACGCTGCAATAATTAATAATTATTTGATGAAGAGGAGATACTTAAAGAATATTGGTGTAGCTGCAGGATGATTAAAAATATTGTGTGGCGCTGAGATCCTGGACACCTGTATGTTGGTATGCCTTAGAATATTCGGACAGTCCAAAATATATTTAACAATTTATATAAAAACTTAATCAGATGTATAGATGGGGGATATTTGCCATCTATTACATATACTACAGATTTAAAAAATTGTCTTTGTATTCTTTTAAATGTCGTTGCATAAGTAACGTAGGTTAGGTTCCAGACTATCGATGCATATTCTGATTTCAATCTAATGAAGAAAATGTATAACAATCGAAGAGTAAACATTTGAGTTTCTATGACAAACCCAAACATTTAATTGCGCATGAAGTGATAACTTCAATATGTTTTAAGAATGTTAGTTTACGATCAAAAGTTACCTTAAATTCTCTTATATATAATCAGTCCGGTTCAATGATGTACCACAAAATTTATAAATAAACGCAATATTTTTTTTTGTCAATGACATAACATTACATTTGGACGCATTTAGTGGTAAGTTGTTATATGTACACCAAGAATTTATTTTATTAAGTGTATCTTGCTATAGTTCGCACTCTTCGTAAGAATTTACTTCACACAGTAACTTCAGATCATCTACGTAAATCAGACAATGTATAGATAAGTCTGACACAATATCATTAACGAACATGATAAGGAAGAGTAGTTCAAGGGTGGAATCTTGCAGTACCTCAGATAATTGCAGAATATTCTTCGACCTATAACCACTGTGTTGATCAAATTGATATCTGTTTTTGAAGTATGAAGAGAAAAGCTGCAGAAGAGGAATATATAGTTCGAAAGTAAGTTTTATAATTTTTTAATTTTTTATCATATTATTTTAGTCATATTGTTCTATATTGTTATAAATACCAAAGAACCACTAATAAATTCCATTCCACATTTTATTTTCACAGTCGTTATACATAGAGTGTTTTTTCGACAAACTGTTAATTTTTGCCTAGTATAATTTTGTGAACTTTAATTTTTGACATTTTTATTCATTTTTGTTATGTTTTAGCTTGGTGTTATCCCCAGTATATGAGTATACAATATCAGTTACTAAAAATTATGTACATGCTAAGGTAGTTTGTTAAAATTCACTCTCATTATTGGAGAAATCCAGTTCTTGTAATATAAAGTTTGTTATTATAATATATTATTATTCTTGCATTTGTACGATAAAATAAGTCCTTCCAATTAAAACGTGTACACATCAAATCCAAGGCAGCGGTAAATAAAATTTTAATTTGTGAATCATATGTACCTACTATTCTCGAATCAAGCCAGGGTATTATATACTTATTATTTATTCTAATTACCTGTGCCCATATAACTGTTCGTATCCTAATTTTTATTAAAAAACAATTAAAATGCAAGTGCTTCTAATACATTATATGTATGACCTCGTGGGTGAGTGGTAAGGACAATTGTCTCTGGAGTCCCGGGTTCGATACCCGGTCAAGGAATTAGGGTTTGTTTCTAAACCAGAAATTAATCTTAGCATACTCGGTTTGTGTCCATTGTCTCTAAATGTGTAGCCCTCTCCCACACAAGGTACGTTGAGGTATCTTCAGAGATACAGGAAGTTGTATTGACTGTGGCGTTTAAACAGAATTATAAAAGTATTAACATGCACTTTTTAGTGCAATTTTTAAATGAATGTTATTTTATTTTCTACATTAGAAACTTTTACATGTCCCCTTGCTAATGGAAAAGATACATTCTTTTGTAAGATAAAATATCAAATTATCATCTAAATTGTAAAACCCCTTGATGCAGTTTGACGCTATACAAACATAGATTATTTTCCTTATATTGGGTAATTTAAAAACATCTAGGGGAATCGTCTAAAACGAGTTACAAATTACTATATTATTTATATGAAAACAATATGAATTGTTCAAAATATATTTTAAACTGTCGTGTAAGGAGATGTCAATATTAATAATATTTTTATTGCAAACAAACAGTTTTACTACTAATGACTGCATTTAATATACAATTATTTAATTCCAACATATACATTCGTTTCTAAAATTCTCTTAGTATTTTACTAGGTATCTTGCAGGATACTATTTTGAAAGCGAAGTTGTATATACCTGAAAGCTCAATCTTTTTCATCCGGTGAATTGAACTCCATTTCTTGGTAATGTCAACCCATCACGACCCAATTCGTACTAGGATTCATCACAGTGAATACCGGAGAAATGTCTGTTTTTGTTTTTGCCGTATTTTAACCAACGAAATCCTCAGCATTAATCATCTTCTGAAAAAAATATATATCATGAAAATAGAACCTGTACTGCTTAGCTGGAAGAGAGCTATTCGTATTTTATTAAATAATATACATATTTAATTGCAGAAATTTGTTTTACAGGTAAATATTTAGATGTTTCGTAATTATCAAGTTGAAAACAAAACGAAAGAAAACTCAGTAATTTTCTTCAACTACTTTTCCTTTAAGCAAATTGCTATTTAAAAAAGAGTGTACTGGGTGTTTTAGGATTAACTAGACAAATTTAAAATTTGAATTCAGGACCTCAAAACAAGGAAAAAATTTCCTGTGGTGGTATGTTCGGAAACACCTCCAAAAATGGGGGCTAAAATTAGGTTCTTAAGTTTTTTTCAAATTTGGAAACGGATAAAAAATTAATTTTTATACAGATTTTATACTAATAGGAACACAAATTTTTTCACCCATTATCGGTAAAATGGGTGTAATCATTTTAATTTTTAATCGAACTATATAACGGACTCGAATTTTATCATATGAAAATGTGCACTGGAAAGCTTGATTCATTTAGAAATACTTCTGTCTGTTTTATTTTCTTCATCGGATTGATAATTTTTTAATAAAAAAGTAAATTTTCGAAATATTCACTAATAATAGAAGTGAAAGTTCGAGGCATGATTGTATTAACTTTTTTTTAATAAAAGAGACCGAAAAGAGATTTACTAAAATATGTCGTCATGATCTACACGGTTGTTTCACAGCAACCTAGGCATTTTCCACTTTATTAAGTAATGCAATTTCCCAAATAAACGCATTGATCGAGACTGTTTTATTTTTTTTATTCAATAAGTATCAGTTCAATGAAAAAATAAAGACACTCTTTTGTCTCTTTTATTTGTTTCTAAATGAATCAGTCACATTTTTATATCATAAAATTCTGGTCCGTTAAAAAATTCGAATAAAAAAATAAAAAGGGGGTTGTTGATTTCACCCATTTTACGAATAAGAGATGATTGAAAAGATATCATTTAGAAGTGTTTCTAATAGTATAAAATCTTTAACAAAATTCATTTTATATCTTTTTCCAAGTTTGAGAAAACAACCTAATTTTAGCCTCCATATTTGGAGGGGTGTAACACTTTAATAAAGCGTTTCCGGAGATACCTCCATTGGAAATGTTTTCATATTTGGATGTCCTGAATTCGGATATTTACTTTGTCCATTTAATTCTGCAACACCCTTTACAGTAAGGCTCATAATCATAATTTACCTCTTTAATTAGTTGATCCAGATTAAAAATGTATCAAATTAAATATTTATTATGATATTTTTTTCATCGCATGAAAACTAAGAACTCAAAATTTTAAAAATTGTGCATAAAACTTGACACTGGCATAGAAAGCAGTGAATAATTAACGTTCTCCAATGGATAAATAAATATTATTGTGTTTACTTAGTACCTTTTTTATCGATAGGAATGCCTATAAGGTTAGCCAATAGGTATGGATGTTTTTTAGTAGGTGATGAAACAAGGAAACAAGTAATAATTAAATATTACGTGTCAAAAAGTGTTCGATAATCTTTACAATTTATAGTGACATTTCTTTAATTCAAATTTTTTTTTAAGAAAGCAGCTTTTTCGACCCTTGAGGAATTACAAAAAAATTAATTAAGGAAGTACGACAAGACATAAGATCTATTTTACAATTCAAACAAATAATGAGAACAGTTCACTTGCAAAATGAAGGACCCATTCAGCCATTTTCAAATGAGCATTAAAATCATTTGTGAGAGAAGCTTTCAGAAATCAAATTTCCACAAATATTGTCACTAAAGTAAATAGAAAGTCAAAATCTACAAAGGAGAGGAAAATTATCAAACAGGTGCGTGAAAAAAGATTGTTCTTACTTAACAGCTGATAAGCGTAATAAGGTTGTTATTTTAAATAAAGAGGACCATTATGAAATGGAAGACAATCTGATTCTTATAGAAAACTTTCTAGAAATCCATTACCAAAAAATGATTACTGAAGTAAGAAATGCACTTAAATCCTGCAACAACATTATTACTCTGAGCTTTAAATAGTAGGTTATATGTGTCTAATCCAAGTATACCTAGATTGTACTACTTGCCTAAGATATGTAAACCAGGAAAGTCAGGTCCCATTGTTTCAGCAATCGGATCGCCGACTTCGCACCTATCAAAATGGTTAACAGAGGTGTTCGAAAATTTACCTATTTCACCACCTAGTTTCTCTGTGATTAATTCCAATAATTACATTAATAAGGTGAAAAATATTCTGTTGCAAGAAGGTGAAATTTTGATCTCTTTTGACGTTTGTTCTTTGTTTCCAAGTGTTCCGATATCATGTACCTTGGACTACCTTAAGGATACACTAGAATTAAACAATCTCAGTCAAGATGTAGTAAAAGAATATCTTCAACTCACTCAAGTTTGCATGAAACAAAATTGCTTTCGATTCAATGATAATTTCTTCGAACAACATGAAGGAATAGCCATGGATAACTCCTTATCCCCATTCATTGCCAGTCTCTTCATGAATGGATTCGAGACAGAAGCAAATGAAGAATTCCCCAGGATTTGGCTTAGGCATGTGGATGATACTTTTGCAGTGTTTCATACAAAAGTCGCTAATATTGACAACTTTGTTTCTATACTAAACAGTTGTCTCCTATCAGTTAAATTTACAATTGAAACTGAAAACTTTGAACAGCTACCATTTTTAGATGTATTAATAATTAGAAAGAGTGAAAGTAAGTTAGAATTTGACATGTACAGAAAAGATACCAGTACTCTAAGATATATCCTTAAGGACTCTCACCATTGTGCTCAACACAAAATTGCGAGTTTTAATTTTCTAGTCCATCGTCTATTAAGCTTCCCCCTCAATAAGGAGAGGTTTGAAAAAGGAAAGGCATTTATTGAGGATATAGCTGCGAGTAATGGATATTCTGTAACTTTAATTGATAAACGGTACACCGAACCATGACAATAGTTTAGATGTAAATAGGATACATTGTTAGCATAAGATTAGTTTTAGTCATCTCCAGCCAACTTGGTTAGCGAAACTCACGTCAAGTGCAGTATATAGTGTTTTGGCGGTTCGTGGAAAACTACATCAGTGTTATTAAAATCAAATTTTGTATTATTTTCCAAAATTAAAAATGTTCTTTGAGAAGTATATTTAAGACAAAGCTCTTCCGTTGTTTTTTGAATAAATGCTTGAAATTTTGAGCAGATTATTTTTAACATTTTGTTTATACATGCTCTAAAATTAAAATCAAATATTCAACTAGTCAAATTATAAGCCTCCAAACAAGAAGCACTTTTTCGCCCCATCCGATATTACATTCGTTAGGGCGATAGCTATATTTGTCAAAAACCAAAAATAAACGCCTGCTTCCTTCCATTCGGCAAAATCTCAATCTTAAAACTTTTATCAGTGGTACATCTAGTAAATTTTGAAATAACAGAATAGCTGTACAGGAAAGAGATGCCGTTGTAAAGTACATTTTCAGCTTAAATGACTTACCATACAAAATTATGAGATTTTATGCTTTCACGATGTTTGAAATACATAGGAACTTTTATGCCTTATTATCTGTGAACCATTCCAACATCAGAAAGTAATAATTTATATAATGTGTACCTCAGGAATTCTAATCATAACGATCTTAATTCTTTTTCCTCATTATATTAATTACTGAATTAGAATAACGCTTTTTACAACCTTATCCCTAGTCTAAAGCAAATCTGATAGTATTGTCTATAATTACCTACCCTATTAGTCATCCATCAGTTTATTCGTAGCATTTTGTAATATTCTCTACAGTCACAATTTTATATTTATCGTGCTCATGTAATATTCCTCAATATTTTTGTGGGGTAAATATTACCGAAGAATTTTCCACAAACACTAAAATCTGGAACAATGGGTATTGTTGAAAAATTAAAGACCATTTATGTGTTTAATGCTGTCATACCAATTTTTATAAACACCACAGAAGTTTCGTTTGTTTCTTAATTTATTACCGATTATGACCAAGAAAAACTCAATTTAAGTAGTCCTGAGGATGATAATAAACGGCAAAACATCGACTAAATTAAAAAGTAATTTTGCTGTTTTAATTGACCTATTTCCACCAAGTTATAATATTAATAGTAATTTAATTTTCTGTAATATTAAATATTTTATATTAATACAATATTTTGTATTTTTGTTTAATAAATTTTTTTGTATTTTCAGTTATCTAAGAAAATATGGTTTATTAACTAGAATAGTTTTTAGTGGACTGTGTTTGTCAAAGGTGGTAATTATGTAACTATTAAATGGATGAATGAAAGGATGAATTCTTTATCAGCAACAGGAAAATTGTTGTTAAAATAGACAACATTTTCTCCTATGAAAAAAACATTAATATTGATTTAGCTCAAGGCGCATTTCTCTTTTCCTTGCTATTCATAATTTTCATTATTGATTTAGGAATAAATCTTAGTGACAATATTAAATTGGTTTCATACGCAGATGACGTTAAAATTGGATATGCAGCTGATTCATCCAAGGAATTAAATAAAGAGGCAAACGACTTATTAACCGATTTTCGACATGCACGAAACAAAATAGTTCTTCACATAAAGAAAACAACTTATATTCAATTTTATAAAACACATGAGCCACCTGCATTAAACCTAATACGTAACCATAACATTATTACGCGATCAGAAAGCTATACATTTTTAGTTCTGATGGTAGACGTAAAATTCACCTGGATTAATCATATTTGTATACAAAAAACTAAGTTCTGCTTTCCTGCAATAAGAATTAAGCCAGTATTCTCATAAACGCATCTACTAAATTTATACTAAGTCTCGTCTACTATCATCTACTTAATTGTTCTTTGGGGTGTTAGCACAGAAATTATTCATCTATGTTTTCATTCAGGCTTCTAAATTTATGCCTTCGAGTGTTTATAGAGAACGATATTTTAACATTGACCTAAATTTTCACATTTAAAGCAACCGTATTTGTCTACCAAAATAAATATAAATTCACACTTATCTCAAGGAAACATACTTAATACCCTCACAGTCAATCAGATATCGATTAATATGTAGTTATAACTTCTTTTCTTTTAAGGAAAAGTTCTTACGTATGCTATGCAAATAATTTTAATACGATTCCCTCTAACATGAAATATGAACAAAATTTCTCTGCATTTAAAATTTGCTTAAGAAAATATCTTGTAAGTAAATATTTTTACACTTTACAAGAGGTTTTTGATAATGGCGGTGACGAATAAGATTTAAAACTAATTAAACAAATTAAGTAAATTGCATATTAGTTTATTAGTAACGTTGTATTATTATGTCACTTTGAAACGTTAGCTAATTATATTATTTTTGTGTCTCATATTAGTTGTCAAAATTTACCCTCTGACTAATCTTTTGCAATAAAATCACAAACGCAAAGGCTTATTTTTCCAGTAACATACTGGGTAAGTTAACGAAGAATTGTTTATGTGTTAGTAAGTCCCAGAAAATAAAAAGAAAAATGTTAATGTATATTGTTTCTGCATGTTTGTAATTTTAGAAATTTTCATTTACGTCTGTTCAAATGTTCAAAATTGACTTGTCACATACTATTATATAGCAAACGTCATTAAAAAATGTATTATCTGATTAATTGACTATTATTAAGTAAATTGATTTTTTTCATCAACATTTCAATACACATAAAATTTTGTCATATCAAATATTCTATATCTACTAAAAAATCGTCAAGAGAAAAGTGACCTAAATTTCTGAACGTTAACGATTTTTGTTTAGGTTTAGAATAATACAAAACTTAATTGACAAGAAATAAATCTTTTTAGTTTTAGGCAACTAAAAAAACAGGCAGTAGTTCTCATTTTATCAAGCTGCTTCATTTGTAGTTGTCAAACACAATAATTAAAAAATTTACGATCTAAACGACAAACAAGCTATTTATTTTAAGGTTAATTTAATCCAATGTAATTGCAAGGGAGTATAAGGATTTCGAGTGAAATGAGAAAGGATTATAAAGCTATATGCAGACATTAGGGGAACCCGTTTTGGAGCATTGATCAAAGCAAAGCCCATCGGCTACAGCGGTTACTGATGCCTGGGATACACAAGGGTGAAAAATGCTGGTCACCCTCGATACTCCCAACAAAAAATACACATCAGATATTTCATTAGTAGTTAAAAAAGATCTAGCTGGAACATGTGCTGGGTATATTCCGTTAGAAATAAGGGTCAACTATTAATTGGAATTTCTCTCATCTACCGTTATCTTATATAAAATAAATGAGGGGTCAGTTAGAAAGATGCATATTATAATCACTGTTAGTGAGTTGGAGATACATATATTAAGCATGTAGGTTAATTTAAATTATTTATAAATCTTCATATTCAAATGTTAAACAGCTAGATATTTATACAGGGTGAACCATTAGTAATGGGCCATACTTCAAGGGTAGGTTCTTTGTACCAAAATATGAGGATATAACCAAATATGCTTTAGTAAAATGTTGCGATACATAAAAATGTTGTGATACATAAATTATTATTGTTTTTTAGATTAAAAAATGTTCCTTCCAAATTTGGTGAAGATCGGTTAAGAGGTTGTTGGAGTTACTGCAAGAAAACAAAAAAAATTATTTCAACTTTGACATCCTGTATCTTTTTCCACAGCAACATTTTATTAAAGCATATTTGGTTATATCCTCATATTTTGGTTCAAAGAACCTACCCTTGAACTATGGCCCATTATTAATGGTTCACCCTGTATAGTACAGCTTCTAGGAGTTTTTTACTGCTTGGAGAAATCAAATAATTAGTGACATTATGAAAAAAATATTTATATTAACCGCTGAGACAAAAGAACTACCCTGAAATTAGTTTCACAACAATATTTGTAGCATATTTTAAAACCATGATAACTTTTGTTAGTGGTAAGTATACAAGAATTATGAGGAACCAAAACCTTTGAAAATGTACATATATTTCATATTTTATAAATAGAGGTTTTCCGAAGTTTTATTTCATCATCAGGACTAAAAAATAATTGAACCAATTAAATTTTATATTAAAAAATACGAGATGGTTTTTTATATAACGTTATACAAGATTAGTAAAAAAAGTTAAAGCACCTACATATCTGTGTCGGGAAGTCCAAAAAATGTGTCGCTTATCTTACATGAGTTCTGGTTTAGCTGGAAATGGCACTAACTTTTTTTTTAAATGGGACTGTATTTTTAAATTCCTTGGAAAATTTATAACTTTCAATACAATATTCTCGACCATATTTCGAATATACTGGAAGGAAGAATTACTTTTTTTAGAATTAGTAAAAAAAAATTCATATCGTTTGCCTCGACAGCATAGTTTTTTTTACCTGTCCGTATAAGGCCTTAGATCTTGACATCGTTTCATGGTCAGTTTAAAATAAAGTGTCTGTTTCTGTTTAATAGTGCAACATTAGGTATCTCTGTTTTCATTAGAACTCGGAATTTAGGTATTAATGACGTCAAAACCAGGATTGGCTGTAGGTTATGTGTGTAAATATGTAAACATGTATGACACAATAAATCTTACCTTGTAATTTTGTTAACGATATCCGTAATATCCAAAGTTAATAAAGATAAATCATTATAAACCCTCACTTGAAGAGGACTGGAGTATTCTATCTATAAATAAAAATTTAGGAACCAGAAGGACATTAGGTATGAGGTTGAAACCCCTATTACTGAGTTGCCCTAAACAAGGAATTAATCAAATACTTTTGGAGCAGAGGCGTAACTAGCAATTAAAGCACTTGTGGCCTGCCATCAAAAATATGTTCGACCTATTAAAGATTTTATTTCAAAACTTTTTGTTTTTTTTCCAAAGGTACTGAGACTTTTGCACAGGATAGAGGTTGCCAAAGTCGACAAAGCGTATGTGGGGGTATTTTTCATTTATTTTTTTCGATATCTACATTCCTTCACGAGTTATAAGGACTTTTCGATATTGTCAATTTAACTTCACATATTTAACATCTATTCGATCTTTTAACGATTTTTTTCAAAACTTTTTTTTATTTTGAATTTCCCCGGAGCATCGATCAACGGGATGGCAGATTACCGTTTAAATCGCAAAAAAGCAGACTTTTCTACACAAGACATAAATGTGGAGAGGCGCCGGAGTTTAACTCCAGAACATTTACGATAAATATTGGTAATATAATTTTACTTTTGTGATTGCTAGTTGAAAATAAATGTGTGTGTTATTGTTACATACACTCAAATTTCTTTAAAGAATTTAGATATCTCCAGCCGATTACGAATTATAAGGAAAAACATAGTGTGATGTACCTTTTTTCGTTTCTTGTCATATGCTTCCCGATGAAACTAGTTTACGTATTACCATTTTAAAATGAAACAAAATTGTCTTTATCATGGTCTGCATAAACGCCGTCACTGGAAACCGATACCTCCGTTCGAGCTCTAGTTATTATAGTTTTACTGAGCGAAACAGAGCACATAAAGATTTTGATTATGAGGGTTTTGAAAATAACGAAGGTTCATATGAAAAAGTCCTTTAACTATTCAATGACATTCATCCAAATCGGCACATCACCAGATCCACAGTGTCTAAAATTATTCGACGCTATAAAGAAACAGGACACGTCAAAAATCTACCTAAAATAGACAGCCAAAATCAGCCACAACTGCTGAATTTAAATATTATGCTATAAATTGATGAGTCCTCAAACATCGACAACACAATTAGCGCTAACGACATATGCCAAAGATCGTTTATTAAGTCCGAAAAAGATAAACCCCTACAAAATCCATTTCATACACGCTATTTCAGATAATCTAGTTCGGAGAACACAGTTTTAGGAAAATATTCATTTATGTAATGCTAATAATTTTATGAATAAAGTTCTATATGATTAAGTAACATTTTGTTTAAATGGAAAGATAAATAGATATGGCTATAGTATTTGGTCCAGACTTACTGGATGCGAGAAATCCACACGCCACATTTTCAAAAAGTCAACATGTGGGAGAGTATAATAGGCAATCATATCGTCGATCATTTTTTATAGAGGGCAATTTAACAGGATTCTCAGTGACCTGGAGAATTTGAAAAAAACTGGAAAATTGAAGGAATATCAAGTTCTGGAAAAAAATCAGTGAAAAGTCAGAGAGTTAGTAATTGTCAGGGAAGTTTAATAATATTCTTAGAAAGTCAGGGAATTTATGCCACACCCACAGGTAGGAGATTGCGCAGGCAATAAGTACTTGTGATTGGTTATAGAATACAGCTTGTTTGTTTAAGAGAGACTACTTATCCTGAGACTTCATCAGCCACCATCAAATATGTAATAGTATATTTCATTACAAGTTCAGAAACTAGTATTTTCCCGTGCGCGCATGACAAGTTCCCGTGTGGGGCGAATCCGATCACGAGAATCATGCATGCACGGGAAAAGTTTATGAACGATTAATGAATGATATTTTTCATTATACCCCTCTGAAAACAACAATACATAAAAATAAATAAAAGTAAATTTAACAAATTATTAGGTGCCTTTATTTAGAATAGAAATTGCAAATAAACGTCAAAAACAATGCCAAACAAGTGTTGCGAAGGAAATATAATCGCATTTTTTATTGCGATTGAGAAATTAGGCAGCCTCAATATATTTATAACAGGTAATGTCAGAAAAGATGGAATTTTTCTACTCTAAATAGACATGAAACATGATGTTTTCAGAGAGGTATAATGAAAAAAGATTTACAGGATGATTAAAAACGTTGAAAATATGAAGCGTGCTCAAGGAAATACTACCCATATTTTTCTTTATTAAGAAAGAATGCAAACCTCAGACACGTGTTCCTGACTAATTGGTCGTCCTCAGCACGGTTTAGCTAAGTTAAATGATAGACATAACTTTAAAAAGATGACGCGTGTGCGATGCTTGGTTGAAGCCCTAATGTAGAGCCATCCAAGTGGAAGCCACAAAGGTGGGACTGGCTTCCTGTCAGTTGTTTTTCTTTAGTGTCTTCTTTTTTTAAGTTATGTCCATCATTTAACTTAGCTACATGATTTGCATTCTTCTGACATTTGCAATTTTCTTGCATTCTTCCATCTTGCAATCGTTATGTGAGCGTACCCGTTAAATTAAATTATTTTATACTCTAATGTATATAATTCCGCGATACAGCTTCTTTCTGTATACCTTTATACACTCCTGGGTCGGAAATACCACGCAGGTTTCAATAGTTGCGCACGTGTGCGATGCTTGGTTAATACCCTAATATAAATCTATCCAAGTGGAAGCCACAAAGGTGCGACTGGCTTCTGTCAGTGGTTTTTTTTATTGCCTTCTTTTTTAAGTTATGTCCGTCATATAACTTAGTTACACCGTGCTGAGGACGACCAATTAGTCAGAAAGACATGTCCATGGTTTGCATTCTTCTGCCATTTACAATTTTTGACATTCTTTCTTGCATTCTTTATGCGGGCGTACCCATTAAATCAAATTATTTTATACTGTAATGTATATAATCCCGCGATACTGCTCCGTTTTCTGTAATTTTTTTTAATATTTGAAAATTCTTGAAAAGGTCAAGGAATACCTGGGAATTTCATTTTGGGATTTTGCTGAGAAACCTGCTTAAATGCACCACCAAACTTCAACAATCCGGTGTTTTCTCCTGTAGATACCTGGTTCCAACAAGATGGAGTTCCACCACATTTCGCACTAAATATAAGAAATTATCTCAACGAAGTCTTTCCTCATCGGTGGATACGAAGAAGAGGTCACATTGGGTAGCCTACTCGGTCTTCCTCACGTCTGGGAATTCTTCGTATATATGGGAATGGAAACTAGTTCAAGACCGGTAGCTACTACTGCTTCATAGTTGACAGAACTAGGCAGATAAAAGCAAAAGTATAAAATGACTAATGTAATACCTCTTGATTCAATGTATTATTCAGAATGACTAAAGTCTGCCATAGCATTAGCATAACTAATGTTCGTTCTGCATTCGTGACTGTTAAATTATTATTTTAAACATTTATACTGGACAATGTACGTGTCACTATTACCTGCACAGTGTGTTCTGTGGTTTGTTGCACTCGTTTACTGCCTATTAATATCGAAGACAAATCCTTTTGAACAGAAAATTCTTACATTAGTATAACATTAACAATCTTATTATACTGAGTCAGTTGTTTCATCTACTGTCACCCACAAACATTTTCCTCAAAACATTTTTATACACACTTGATAGATATGTTTTACGCAACGTGTGGTTATTAGGTAAAGAAAAATCTGGTATATATTTTGCAAATAAACCTATAAACTCAGCATTGTCCACTACGTTTTAAGACAGACTATATGCAGAGAACATGACACACAATTCATATAAAAATTCCTCTATTTTAACTGTTATACATGTATATTCTGTCGATGGATGGCCGAAATTAAATGTCTTTCACAATCACGGCGTGAATGAAATAAGTAACGTCGATTGCATGAAGTACACAGAACATGAAACCCATCTATTGTAAGGTCATCATAGTTCTCAATCATTTTTTGTAGTTTATATACAAACGGTAGTGTATGCGCCATTGTTAAGAGCGTTTTATGCGAGAACCAAACCAAACACCACAACGAAAATAACCGTAAGCTTTCGTGTTGCTAAAGGGAGAAAGTGCCAAGCTACCTATAATATTACATACGATGACCCCGGTTTCCTGCTTCTATACTGATTATACTGATATTGTAGGTATATAAATAAATCACTACATGAATTTTTATGTGTTGTGTTTATGGTTATATATTTTTTTAACTGCTGATTCTGAAAAATGGCAAATATTTCCAGCGCCTGTTGGAAATACATTAAGGACAGAACTTACAAAAACAAACCAGATAATCTTGAAGATCTAAGGAATCGAATATCTCACAAAATGGCGAAGACTCGAGCAAATTTTCTACAAAATTCATTGTGGTGCTTCATAAACCTATTGCGACATTCACAATTTTGGAAAAACGACATTTTGAGCATTTCATAAAAAAATAAAACTGTTTAATAAATAACTTGCATTTTTTGGTGTTTCATGTCATTTCCGGCTAAATCGAAAGACGTGCAGTATAAGTAATACGGTTTTTGGACTCCTCGAATGTTTCTACCTCAAAGTACCAAGTTATATTGATTGCAATCAATAAAAAACTTGTGAAGTATTGCTAACGCCACAATGCTTATTTGTGTGTGTGTGCGACGTGTCACTTTGGCACCCTTCAATACAGTAACGGTACTTTGAACTTTTTATTACGGTAACTGTCTCGAGCGTCAGTTCCCCTTTTAAAGTGTAGGAACACCACTTATTCTATCAGCGGTATGATAGAAGCTAGGGTTACTCTGTGAAGAAACAGAATGCCAGGCGGTCTGTGTGTGTGGTTGTCATTTTCGTAGCAATGGAGATAACGCTAGGTAATTACTTATAATTCAGCGCGATAGATTATCGCATCAACTTCAAGCTTATCATCTTCTTTACAATTTAAATTCAGTAAGCACGGCTGACGAACGGATCGGTTAGTATCTGACTTCCAGGGCAAGCCGTGAGATTCTATCCACACACGAGGTATTAAAATCTCACTTATGCCACTCCGCATCTACCTAGTAAAGTCTTATCCACACAAGAGATATTAAAACCTTACTGGTAGTGAAACTATGACTGAGACAGAACTGTTTCCACACACGAAACATTAGCGCTCTGTCTTTACGTCAGCTACAACAAATAATAATAACCATGGATTCTCGATGCTAGCGGTTAAATAGATAACCTACTTTTATCAATGAATTGTGAATTATCCCAAATATCTCTGGTTTATTCAGACAACAGACACTTCGGACAAAATAACGTAACAGTACATTCGGATACAAATAATAAATTCGGGAAATGGTAGAAATGCAAAATAAAAGCAGTAAAACGGTCAAGTAATTCTTACCAATATCGGATTGCAGAGTGCACTGGAGATCGGTAGCTGAGTGCTGCTTACTGGAACTGTTGGAAGAAGACAAGTCGGAGAAGTAGCAGACAAGTCGAAGATAAGTGATTCTTTCACGCGGCGTTATTCAATTTATACACAAACGCCTGTCATAGAATGGCAGGGATCTGTGCGACGCGCAAGCGGATCGACCGCTGTCCGTGGCAAACGTTATTTCAGTTTATCACGGGCATCATATTTAAATAAATTCACTGCGTTAATTCATATAAACAAATGTTTATAAAATATTTCAAGGCTGGGAATCGCTTTCTCATAATTTTTAAACTATATTTCCGAATAGAAATAATTTAAAACGGCCAAGTATTAATATTTAAAAAATAAATCAGTTAACAATTTACTCGGTAACTTATTAAGCAAATAGAAACATATTTCTTTACCATGAATAAATGATTTCAACTCTCTTTAAAACCAAACTAAATTAAATTAAACTATTTTCCTCTTACTTGATTGAGTACCAACACAATAATAGATTTATCATTAGAATAATAAACAAACTAAGATTACCCTGAGAAGAGACCGGTTTGAAGTAATTGTATTAGAGAAATAATTGTTATTTCAAATACTGAACTTGCAAAAATAAATTTAACTTTGGTTCAAAATGGTTTTAAAAGGAATATTGATACGTTATCGTATACAGAGTGTACCAAAATGAACAAAAATAATATTTAGGTCCGATTACATTAGAAAATTAGTGACGGAAAAATCACTTCGTTACAAACTGACGGAGTTATGCAATAATTGTTTCCATACTTTTTATTAATTTTAGTCCAAAAGTGTTCCAATCCACGCTATAGCTCAAAGGTAGGGTTGACCTTCAAATTATTTGATAGGTTTTTTTTTGAAAATTATGTATTTTACACGACTGAAAATTCTTAAATATCAATTTTACAATATAAACAGAAAGCAACCATATAGCCATAAAATTACCTAGTTCAATTGCAAATAAAATAATATTGTAAGTAGAGATATAGCGGTTGAAAAAATGTATACATATTTTACTACTATAAGTACAATAATCATTATAAAACATTTGTTGACGTTAAATAACCTATGTGATATATAAAGTTTATAGCAAAAAGCCCTGAAACTCTTTTGTACAGGAAGCTTGTAAGCTCGTCGAGAAAGTTTATTAAGCTCCAGAAAAAATATTTTGCAACAAAATCCAGTTCTTAATACAGTGAACACAAATATTGAAAAAGTAAGTTTGTTTGAGTACCTGCTTCACAAAGGCGAAGAAAAATTGAATGAAATGAAAAATGGAAAAGTTATTTTTAATTTTACACTGGTTTAAAAATTCGAAATTGAATTTAATAATATTTAAATTAGAAGTGACAATAAAACAATATTAGTGAAAACATCAATTCTACGAACAGAATAATAATTAATTCTAGTTTATCAATGCAAACGAAGATAATATTCGTAGTAAACCTAATCACACTAAAGGTACATTTACGTAGAGATGAATCTAGCTGACTTGTCGGCTCGACATGTCGGCCGACTGACTTGTCGGATAAATTGACGAAGGTTTGTATTAGGGCTGGTCAGCAAAGCCGGGAAAATATGCAAATAATTCTGGTGTTTTTTATTCGCACACAAACTCTTTCACTACAATCTCAGCCCAAGATGGGGGATAATGCCACAGTGCATAATCACACAATTTGTCCGTTTACTGTTTACGTTGTGACAAATGAAGACCGACTCGACAGGTTGGACTGCTTTTTAGACCTGACACTAACTAATCGGCCGACTGCAGCGGCATTTCTTTTTCTTTTGTTTATGTTAAGATGCGACTAGTCGGCCAATTTGCCGACTGATAAGTTGTGTTCTTACGTAAACGTAACTTAACTCACAGTGTTTTTATTATTTTAAAACAACTTTAAAATTATTATATTGTTAGTCGTTTGTAAAAATATTTTTATAAAGTAGCTTGCCATTTCAATTATCCTTTCAATCATTTAAAGATGAATGCTCTTGATTTTGTTAAACGCATGATAGATTTGTTAGTTCCTTACAAGAACTATGCAATAAATACGGGCATATTACTAAGGTCGAACAATCTAGAACTTAGATTTAAATATATGTATGACTTTAAATTGAGTACTATATACCGAAGTAAACTATTAATCAAATAAATAAGCATCACTAGAGCCCAGATTCGAATACTACATGATGATATTTTCTCACAAATAGTGTACCGAACTTCTGTGACATCAAACTTTAACTCTAGTAATCGCAATCACACTAACTCTAGTAATCACAATTGACAACTGAAATCATTTAATTACTTTTATTTTTTGACGATGAAAATATTGCTAAGTGTTCTGTGGAAATCGAAAATAATGGCGTAAAAATTTTTAACAGATCATAATATGTACTTTGTTAAGTTAAATGAAACACCCTATATATTATTCACATTCGGTTAGTGAACGTCAAACGCTTTTAAATGAACTACCATAATATGTACTTTCTCAGAGCAGTTCAGGAGTTATTTGAAATTATATAGAAATTTTGGAGCATGATGTATTCTTTTTAATTTCAAACGCTTTCAAATATTTTGATGCGGTAGAAATGAGCTTTCAAACCATGTATCCGGTTTTAGATTTTTTTTCTACAGGATGTCTATAATTTTATGTCAAACTTAAAGATTTAAAAACTTCAATAACATTATTATTTCAAAAGGATATATTATATTCGATTAGAGAATTACACGAGCTTTCCGATGATCTACCATACTTGATATTTATTTTCAATGGTTTAGAGGATTTGATTATTTGTTCAAATTTTGAGAGATAAAAAACAAAAGATCCCTATTTTTGATAAATTTTATGCAAATTTTAAATACGCAATAAATAAAGAGGTTAATAGTTTGACTATTTTAAACTTTTTTATAAAGTAACTCGTTCATTAATAAATAATAAGATAGTAACTTTCTTTTATACAATATAATAAAAAAAAAACGCTGATAATTACTTGGGGATCAGAACTTCCTCACCGTAGTAAAACACGACGTGTGGTGGAGTTAATGATAAAAGTAATTTTTGACGTTTCAAAAGTCACATTTTTTGACATTTCAAAATGTCACTTTGACGTTTCAAAAAAAATCACATTTTAACGTTTCAAAAAAGTCACATTAGTGGAATGTCACTAATATTTTTTTAGACCGATTTTGCTCATCATCGAACTCAATCTCTGCCTTGACCTCTAGAATATGTGTACCAATTTGAAAGCTTTATCTCAAAAACTGTAACTGCTATCGCGAAGCAGACAGACAAACAGACACATAGACAGAAATTCTTTTCTGTCTGAAATTTTGTGGTTCGTCATATAATTCGTCGAGATTCGTCCAGAAATGCAATAAAAATTTTCAAACATTTTTTTCACCCCACAAAGTGAGGAAGTAATAACTGCGAAGAAGCTGAAAATACGAAAAAATAACCTAAATAATTACTTAATGAAAGTTTCGTATCTAGGCACTACTCAATATGTTGAAGTTTTTTGGTCGGAACTAAAGTGGATAAAAATGTAAGAAAACCTCAATTTCTCATTAAGTCGACGTTTCGACAATATTTATTGTCTTCTTTAAGACAAATGAGGTATTTGGTTTTTTTGTCAACACAATCATTATCGTCAAATATTGTATAAAAAAAAAAAATAGCGTAACTTATATAGAATTTTAGAGCAAATATTTCAGTGTTGTTAGTAGGGAAACAATAGGATACATATAGAAAATTGTTTCCGTACTGTAAACACTGAATTACCCTGCTAAAACGAAATACCCTGTATGTCTATAAATATTTTTAGAGTATGCAATGGTGAACGCTGAACAACTTTTGTTTTAAATTTTTTTTGCTATCTGCAATACAGTTATGGTACAAATACGCACTAGGTGGACACCCTGTGTAAGATTTTCTAGTCAAGAATACTTTTAGGTAATCTTTAATATACTGGCTGTTTTGCTTCGATATTTAGAGAGAAGGCGATTTATTTAGTATTTTAATCAAGGTATTAAATATACCTACCCACTTCACATTTCTTGACCTCGCTTTTACTTAGTTATACAGGGTGTCCCACCAGGAAATGCATCAATCGCTATAGGGAAAAGTACGCACCAGAAAAGTTTGAAAATTTAGAGAGCTACTAACAGCAGTGTGGTCAATACAACTAAAGTAAATATAAGCATCTGACACTTCCGGTTATACCGGAAGTAGATAACAACTTGCTTATTATAAATGAAACATCCTATATATTTTAGGGTTCTCGAAAAGAGCATAAAATTCTGAGTCAAAAACATGTAGAATATCCTATACCTAAACCCAGCTGTTTCAGAGATATTTGACATTTTACAAAAATTTTGACAGGTGTAATGGTTTACAACAACTTTTATAACTTTCTTCATGTAGAAGATACCCATTTGCTTTTTGGCACGCAGAAAGACCATTAGGTGAGCTACGCTCTACAGTATAAAGAAATTCAATAATAGTATACCAAGTGTTCCATTTTTGACGTTACATTTTGTAAACTTCAAACCGCGAAAACTTGCTTAAGTCAAATGGAACACCGTGTATTTTTTTAAATCCAGTTATGTATAATTAAAGTTCTTTTTTTAATAGAAGCATTGTGGGAGTTTAGTTACAACTTTTTGAAATATTTGCGATTTTCTTAGAAATCAAGAATTTTAGTAAAAATTTTATCAAATTAGCCATGATTAGAAATAATCAGTAATGTCAGTCATTCTCTTATGTCAAAAAATGCCACCACGTTTAAATTACACCCACGAAAACATTTTGAATTTGTTTATTATTTATGGAGAATGTGATAAAATGATATCAGGAACTTGTAGTACATTTGTTACTAGATATCCACAAAAACGGAAAATGACACCAAACACTGTAACATGCCTATTAATTGGATTGAAGACACTTTACATAAACTAAAATAGCTAAGATAAAATCAGCTAAGAACATGATTCCATTTTAATTTAATAAATGTTTAAAATTTTGCCCTCGAACCTCCACACATTTTTCGCACCTTCGGATTAGTTCTTCATGGATAACTCTTCTAATTGAATCCTGGGATAAGTTTTGAAATGCAGTTCTTACTCTCTGCATACAATCTTCAATAGTTGTTAATGGACTCTCATAAACTTTATTTTTAATAGTTCCCCAAATAAAATAATCTAAAATTGATAAATGTGGCGAGCGAGGAGGCCATAGGAAAGGTCCATTATTGGCAATCCATTGATCGTAAAAAGTTGTAGATTGTAAAGATTGTAAAAAATTATCAAATACGCGTTATGTGGAGGAGCACCGTCGTACTGATAAAAAATGTTTCTATGTTTGGCGAGTAGTAAATTTTCCAAATAGTTATTATTCAATTTTTGTAAAATATTTAGATTTTTCACCTAAAAAAAAAAAAAACAAAAAAAAATTCGCTATGCATATTAGCAGAAGAAAAATTCTTTATAACTTACTGTTTAAATTTTCCCGATAAAATTCTAATGCCAACACTCTATCATTTCTTATAGCACAGTAAATATTAAACTGCGAACTTTCATGAAAATTTCACTCCCTGACCTTATGAGGATTCGAGTCACTCCAATAATGCAAATTGTGTCGATTAAAAAGTCCATTTTTGGTAAATTTAGCTTCATCTGACCATATAATATTTCCCAAATAAGAAACGTCGCCTACAGACCTTATTAGCATAAATTTACAAAAATTTTATCTACTTAGGAAATCTGTTTCTTTTAGTCGTTGAACCATTTGGAACGAAAACTGGTGAAATTTATGTTTAATTAAGATTCTGTGAACTGAATCCTTGCATAGTTCCGATTCAAGAGCAGCTTGTCTTAATGACATCATTGAAAATACATGAAAATATCCCAGAATTGCTATTTCTAGGTTCTTGTTATCAACAACAAGCCTCTGCTTTTGAATTCTTGATCTGACAGAGCCATAGTTTTTTAAATTATACAGTATGCGTTTTACAGTGTTTGGTGACCGTTTCCGTTTTTGTAGATACCGAGTAGCAAATGTACTACAAGTTCTTGATATTACTTTATCATATTCTCCATAAATAATAAACAAATTAAAAAAGTCTTCGCGAGTGTAATTTTTTGACATAAGGGAATGACTGACATTACTGATTGTTTCTAATGATGGCTAATTTGATAAAATTTTTATTAGAAATTCTTGTATTTCTAAGAAAATCGCAAATATTTCAGAAAGTTGTAACTTAAACCCCCACAATACTTATATCAGAAAAAAAAGGAATTTAATTATACATAACTGGATTTAAAAAAATACAGTGTGTTCCATTTGACTTAAGCAAGTTGTCGCGGTTTGAAGTTTACAAAATATAACGTCAAAAATGGAACACTACTATTATTGAATTTTTTTAAACTGTAAAGCGTAGCTCACGTTATGGTCTTTCTGCATGCCAGAAATCAAATGAGTATCTTTTACATGAAGAAAGTTATAGAGGTTATTGTAAACCATTACAACTGTCAAAATTTTTTAAAATGTCAAATATCTCTGAAACGGCTGGGTTTAGGCATAGGGTATCCTACATATTTTTGACCCATAATTTTATGCTCTCTTCGAAAACTCTACAATATATAGGCTATTCCATTTAAAATAAGTAAGTTGCTATCGATTTCCGGTATAACCGGAAGTGCCAGATGCTTGCAATTATTTTAGTTGGATTGACCACACTGCCATTAGTAATTCCCGAATTTAAAAAATTATAAACACTTTTTTTACTTGTCTAATTTTCACTTTATTTGTTATTTTACAACTAGTTTCATCCTATTCGGACATTTTCAAGTAAACTAAATTATACACAGATTTTACTTTAATTTAAATATAAACTGACCTGAATAGAGAGATGGGTCACTTTATGGTTGATAATATAATTCAAATTTGTACAGATGTTATGTTTTTAAATGTAGTGGTTTTCCAAGCTAGTAAATTATATTATGGTGTGATTTTTATTAGCAGCAGTTTATCTGAATAAGTTTAATAACGGAGAATTATTTAAATCTATTTGGTCGTTTAATATGTTGTAATTTTTATTCCTATTTAATTTATTAATTTATAACACTTCTAATAAACTAAGTTTTCTATTTTTCCCACAAATATGTAATATTTTAGGTTGATGGTCGTCAGTTATTGTATGACCAGAATCTGTTAGATGTTTATAAAAGTTGGAATGTTGTTTTTGTGTGTGAATATGTTCTCTATATCTTACTCCGAACGATCTCCCTGTTTGGCCTGCATATGAGGCGTTACATTCTAGGCAATCTAATCGATATACACCACATTTTTTAGAGATATCAATTTTTTGTTTTGCAACTAGTTGTAAAATAACAAATAAAGTGAAAATTAGACAAGTAAAAAAAGTGTTTATAATTTTTTTAAATCAAAATGGATTTTCACAAAGTAACTTCATCTTCAATCAACTTTTTTAATTCCCGAATTATTAAAAATTTTCTGGTGCGTACTTTTCCCTATATCGATCGATGCATTTCCTGGTGAAACACCCTGTATTAATGAACTACTGACATCAAGTGCAAAACGTCTAAGTTTCTTCATAATTTCCAGAGGCTATAAATTATGCAGCAACTATCTGTGAAGCTATGTTGATACGAACTTTTTTTCATTTGTCTTAGCCTGCCGAATAATTTCTTCCAACCTGTAAAAATTGTAACCTAGCACTCAGTATATCAATCATTTACATAAATTCAGTCCATCAGGAACAGACTTGAAACTGCGTAGGTATCCTAAGCTACAGCTCGTTATGAGGTCATCACATATTCATTTGGTTAAAATATTTTCGCTTTAGAATAGATTTAGAAAATTTTTTAAACTATGCTGGTACCGATCAACGTTTCGAAATTTTTTTAGAGCATCCACAGAGAAATGCTAAGAGCTGAGTAAAACGTCCATATTTATTTTCGTTATAGTGATGTAATAACATTACTTAGTAATGGAATAATTTACTACGAAATTCAAGAGATTTGGACGATGACATACACATCCAGATGTATAATCATATATTCAAATTAAATTGATATTTATTAGCATAGCTGAGTATTTCGAAAAAATATTTTGACCATCCTCAGACATATGCCTGGAATTGCGCAAAATGTCCAAATTTATGTTCACTATAATCATGTATTAAAATTATAGTTAATTGATTACGGAATATTTTAGTATACAAATCAAAATATTCAGTTGACAGACATACACATATTACATACTGATGTGCACGCAGACAAATCCACAAACAATTTTTTAAATTTGTTAAAATTCTTTCGCAGTAACCTGCGTATTATCTCTATCCTGTATAGAGTTGAATATAATATTAACATTACCAATTCCAATTTCAATTTAATTGGAATTGGAATTGGTAATGTTAATATTCTATTCTACTCTATACTGGATAGAGATAGTATAGAATATTAACACCACCAGTGTTTTTACAGTGATTCGATTGATTATTCGTAAATGTTTTGGGTAATAAAATCATAACAAATAACAAAAATAAAGACCCTTTTATTAGAAAAAAAGTGTAAACGTGTTGAATAATCTTGTCGACCATAATGCAAAGAACTTTATCAGTCTAGCAAAAAATGTGAAACGAAACGAACCAATAATTTATTCTACAACAGTTATTTGACAAATTTAGATAGCGCTAGATGTAGTGTATTTAAAATTGAATATCAACATTTAGGTACTTTTTCTTTAATTATATGAGTGTCTTGCGGTAAATATGACATGGTTTTATTATTTTAGTGATATTAAGTGCTGTGAACTACTTTGTGGATATGTGATAATTTTCTGAGAACATTATTTTTAATGATGGGGCAGTAAAGGTATTTTTCTTCTGATTTAATTTTACCAGTTTACTTTTTTTTCTATTTTATAAGTGGGTTGAAAAAAAAATAATTGGACGTCACATAAGGTAGGATTTTTACCATATGGTTCCCAATAATAAAAATAATTATATAATTTTTCTTTTGCAACACAAAATCTTACAAAATCAAAACAAAACTGTGCATATGTATTTAAAAAATATTCAGGTCGTTCCTAAATTCAGTGCCCCAAATTATATAGGGATATTCCACACAGTAAAATGGGATGCAAAGCTATCACATCTGGTTTTCTAATTGTAAGGTCCAAAAAAAGGAGGAAAAAACTTTTATTTTATCTTCTTCTAGATTACTGCTAATGATTCAATCAAATTTGATGTAGATCCCATGTTAATTTAAAACTTTATTTAAGTGTAATATCATAAATGTTTTGGAAATGGAAGGTGTATTTTTTTGGGAAAAGGCAGTGTTTTTTTTCCTAAAGATCTTGTTACTGTAACAAAGTGCTTTATTGTCGATAATAAACTTTTGTATTATCATTCTTTTGAAAACTTTTGTCTCTAGCATTTTCGTTGTAAAGCCAACAATTTACAACAGTAATAAAATAATAACAATAATTTTATTTATTTATTGTTTTTAAATATTGTTGATTTTACAACAACCATGTAACAGACATAAAAATTCTGAGAAAATAATAGACATTTAAGTATTTTGTTACAGTAATAAAATACAGAAGGGTTTACACCCCATTCCTAAGATTTTTTTGTGACGCCAATTAATTTAAATTCTAAATAATCACAAGTACCACCTCAATTTTTCTTTAAATATTATCACTGGTTAGAAGGTATTAAAAAAAATACATATTTTTTTCACAATTTTAAGGTATTGTATTTCGATAACTTACAGTTATATGGAAACAATATTTAGGCTTTTGTCGTGTTTAATATATAATTTGTGTCACTATATTTATTTAAACCAACAATACATATATTAAATTCAGGAATGAAAATTTAATGAAGCTTTTCTTATAAATGTTTAAAAATAATTTTTCTCTTTTATAATTTGCACTTAGAATTAATTATAATAAACAGTATATTAAAATTACAACTTTCAAATAATAAATATATTCCAGAAAATAAAAAATTACTATAATTATTTCTTTGGAGACAAAGTAATTTTCAACAGAGAATTAAATATTTTAGTCACTAGCTAATTTCAAACATTCCTAAAATACACAGATTTAAAATAAGATTAAACCATTTCTATTTTGTCAAAGGCTTACACAATGCTTATGCTCTTAGTAAAATAAATTTTGCACTTTGTATGAAACCCCCAGTACATTGTACTATTCATTTTGAAAGAATTCTATTTGACTTTCTTCTTATGGAAATCATATAATAATTGTTAATTATTTTGTACTCTTCCACCGATGTAATATTTTATGAGCATAAAACGAACAACTGTGGAGGCATATGATTTTATATAAAATTTATAAAGGTATGGTAACAGTTACACAGGTCTACAAAAAAAATTTTTTGTTATAGAGGCCTGACCCTACTATTCTTTAGTAAAATTTTTCGCTGAAGCTGAAAATGAAAAAAAAATATCGTGTGGGTTACCCCCCCACACATCCCAATTCCCTCCAAAATTTAAAAAAAATGCAAACTGCGCGAAAGACCTACCTATCTTTAGTAAAATTTTCCGCTGAAGCCGAATATGAAAAAAAAATTTTTAACGTATGGGTTCCTCCACACGCCCCAATTCCCCCCAAAAATTAAAGAAATGCAAACTGGGCGAAAAACCTACCTATCTGTAGTAAAATTTTCCGCTGAAGCCGAAAATTAAAGAAAAAAAGTTTTCGTGTGGGTTCCCCCACACACCCCAATTCACCCCAAATATTAAAAAAATGCAAACTGGGCGAAAAAAACCCCTACCTATCTTTAGTAAAATTTTCCGCTGACGCCGAAATACGAAAAAACAAAGCCATGGATAGACAAACTAAAAAGTAAACCTGCAGCAGGCACACTTGAACTGACGCTCAGAGATTCAAACTTAAATATAGACGCCCAAATTCAAATTTAATCTTAGATAGGCAAACTAAAACTAAACCTGTAAAATAGGCAATGTAGTAGTAGTAGCTACTTATTTTACTAGGCAAGTAGGCCACAATGGGCCCTTTTTACCTAGGGACCTACAGTAGCGTGAACTCCGAACCACGGTCTTCGACTGTCAACTAACCCACCGCCTGGGCCTGCCTGCCTGCACCGCTAGCAGTGTGGCAAACCTCCTGGTCGAAGAGACCTACTCTTCGACCCTCCACCCGGGCTCGCCTCTCCGCCTGCATCAGGCTAGCGGCCTTCCCAGGATTGTCTGTTGACAGCCTACTGACTGTTAGACGAGCTATCGTTCATCCATCCAATTGCCGGACTTGATCAGTGCTGCTTAACTTCACTGATCGAATATCGGAAATTAAACGGATGTCCATACCTCATCCCCTAAAATAGGCATTACTCAAAGTGACGTTCAGTCATGCAAACTCAAACTTAGCATTGGACGGGCAAAATCAAACTAAACCTCAGACAGGCAAACTATACCTCAAACACATAGAGGCAAAATAAACCGTGCCTCTCATCGGGCTTAAATAAAAATTTTAATATTAACAAAATCTTTCTTTTTTTTCTTGGGCTGTAGTCTATTTTCCTCAAAGGAACGGCTCGTACTTTTTCACTTATGGCTTGCACTAACTGTCTCTCTTTTTAAAGTCCAGCTGTAATCTGCCATCATATGGCTATCCCATCGTCCCTGATACCGTTGTTCCATAGTCTTCAAATCCTGGTGGAAGCGCTTATCCTACTCTTCTTTGTAATCCCCAAGTTTTTAGGAAAATAGTCCAAATGTGAATCTAAAAAATGAAGTTTTAAACCCATAAGGATACCTTATTTTTTGAAATTTATCAGCAGTTCGTTTACTGACTGTAATTAGTAGATTTGCAGTGCCTGCTGCAGGTTTACTTTTTAGTTTGTCTATCCATAGCTTTGTTTTTTCGTATTTCGATTTCAGCTTAAAATTTTACTAAAGATAGGTAGGTTTTTTCGCCCAGTTTGCATTTTTTAAATTTTTGGGGAGAATTGAGGTGTGTGGGGGGCCCCACACGATAATTTTTTTGTTCATTTTCGGCTTCAGCGGAAAATTTTACCAAAAATGGCTAGATTTTTTCGCCCAGCTTGATTTTTTTTAATTTTTGGGGGAAATTGGGGTGTGTGGGGGGAACCCACACGATAAAAATTTTTGTCATTTTCGGCTTCAGTGGAAATTTTTTCTAAAGATAGGTAGGCTTTTTCGCCCAGTTTGCATTTTTTAAATTTTTGGAGAAAATTGGGGTGTGTGGGGGGGGGGGGAACCCACACGATACACATTTTTTTTTCATTTTCGGCTTCAGCGGAAAATTTTACTAAAGAATAGTAGGGGTCAGGTCTCTATAACAAAAAAAATTTTTTTGTAGACCTGTGATCCATACCCTAGCTAAAATTTAAATTAATATATTTTGCAGGAATCTCATGTTTCCTCTGCTGTGCGATAGCAGAGATACAAAAAATACAATCTCTAATTTGTGAGATAATTTGATGTTAATGAATATTGTATGTATCTAACAATAATACACAATATTCTTTCTTCTTATGGTTTTTCTTAATGCTCTCTATTTTTTAGTAATTTTATAAAATACGTAATTCTTTATCTGTTCATAAAATGAATATATAGAGTCTTTCTACAATGACTTGACCACACATTTTGGTGAAATAAAGTTGATTTTGCTTAATTTATTTTGGTCCAAAAACGCATCCCAATTGGGACAGTTATTTAAAATTAAAACTTTTCTTTAATAAAATTTAGTTAACTAAAACATATAATAATAATAATAATAATAATAATAATAATATTTATTTACCAGAAAATATATACAAATGTGCGTAATTAACTATAAGTAACATTTGATCTAGAAATAGAATGTATAGCATACAAAATATATATCTAGTAAATAAACAGAGAAAAAAAGCCCATAAAGGGTTAACCCTGCACATATATTCAATGACAATAGTTTGATTAAAAACATCTCAAACTAATTTTTTTGTGAGACGTCGAATATAGGGATAAACAACCCCTTTCTAACACCCTATTTTTCAATTTGATATACACTTAGTCTATTTTGATGCAGCCGTTATATAAGGAATTTTATTCTAAAACTTTCTTGCGTGCGTTTTTTGTGTGTTTTAAATAAAGAAAACGTTAAGCGATGAATATTTATGAATTTTTTTTAAATTTTTTCACTTAGCTTTGGACGATATTTCGGTAAATATTTGTGTTATTAATATTTTTAACTTTGACAAAACATTTAAATTTTAAATATTTTAAATAAACAAAGATAACTTGCTTTTAAATGTTTCAAAATTTTGAAACAATTAGCCAACCGCAGAATCAGTACAATGTATATTTAAATTTTAGCTAAAATTTGATGGATGCTAGGAAATGGTGGGTATATTTTACAATTTTAAAATATTGTATTGCTGTTTATTACTTTGTGCTTACCGAGAGAGCTATATAACATATTGGTACACAGTGATCGTTTTTGGTATCTCTGTAAATTAATGTTCAATTGAAAATATGATACTCCACTATTATAAATGCGTATCAAATTCATATTTTTCACTTCCGGCCTAACCGGAACCTTAATTTTTTTTATTTTAAGTGAAACACCCTGCATATTCAGCTCAATTTGAAAATGTTTTATTCTGAATTCAGAAATATATAATATACCATTATTATCTTTTATATTTAATTTAATTAGATAATGGGGATTCAATTTAAAATAACACAAATGCCTATATCTTTTACAAGGTCATCTTGTCACCTCTGAAAACAAATAAACGCATTTAAATAATTTATTTATTTCAAAATTAAAATATATAGATTTTATTTCCAACAAATGTTCGAAAACATCATCATTTTGCTGCAAACAGTGGCGAAGGTGTTTGACCAAATTCTCGCTGCATCTGCTTAAAATAATTGCGTTTTTAATTATATTTATTGTTGAATTTTTAATTTGATCAAACACCTTTGACTCCGTTTGCACAAAATAGTAATATTTTCGAACAGCTATTGTAAATAAACTATATAAAATTACTTTAATTTTTGGAAGTAAATAAATTATTTAAATATTTTTATTTGTTTTCATAGATGACCTTGTTTTAAAAGACATATTGGTGTTATTTTAAATTTAAACTCTAATATCTTATTAAACATGAAAGATAATCATAATATATTATATACTGCTGCATTCAGAAAGAAATTTTATTTAAAGTGAGTCACTTAAAATAAAAAAGTTGGGGTAATTTCCGGTTCAACCAGAAGCGAAAAATATGTATGTGAAAAACATTTATAATGAGTGAAATTTTACGAGAAATACAGCAACGAAATCAAGTGAGGCACTTAAAATGAAGATCCTGTACATCACAGGTGAAATAAGACGCAAACATAATAATATGAACACCTGCAAATACGGTGTATTATTATAATACCATTTTCAATATCGTAATATTTACGGTATAATTTTACATATGTACCAAATTTAGAGGTAAAATTTATCTTGTTTACAGTATAGAACATACACTCACACACATACCATTTTTAGTATTAGAGGTCATAGTGTCCTAATTTATGTAGAAACAAGTTTTATTTCTTGTCCTAAGAAATCTTTTGTCCAATTATAACAAACACACTTACAAACGAAGTCAAATAATAGCTATTTCATCAAATAGCTATATTATTACCAGAAGTAAATTGTTGCTAATACACCACTGGCACTGAGGTCAAAATTTTTCGATAGAATGGCAATATCCGCTTTAAAGTATCCCTTCCTGTCAATCAATGAGCAGGTAGTCATGACCTAAGAAGTGGGGCCTAACCAAGGAACATACCGTGATATATACAGGGTGTTTCAAGTTTTAATGGCATGACTTAAACAGGTGAAAGGACTAGAAATGTTAAATTGAAAATGTCTTATAAATTTATATATTTAGGTGCTTTCTAAGGAAGCGACAGGACTTTAAAGAAATGGAATTTATATTTAGCACGCACCTATTTAACATTTTACTGAGGATCATATATAACATAACATTTCATCATATCTTACAAAGTAGGATACCGGATACGGATTTTACTGTCACATGGCTCATAAAAAATGGAATAAATTTTATTGAAACATTTTTCTTCCACCATGAATATTAAGAGAGATAAATGGGGTGGCCCTCATAAAATAGCCTGTAAATGTTAATTTACTTCTCAAATTGAGCAAAAATAACTTTTTTCCGAATCTATTTGACTACAAAAATAATTCTTCAAAAGATTTTTTAAATCTTTTCTATGACGTACCTAATGTCTTTTAGTGATAGATTGTAATGTAGCATTAAAGACTGATATACCGTACAAGAACATTGGTGTTTTTACGCATTGCTAGTATTTACAGCAAAGTTTTCAAGAAGTTTTTAAAAGTGCAGGGAAACGTTGCAACATATCGTTAATTTGTTAGTTCAGTGGTATAGCGAGTGGTTAAAAATTAATTTCTGAAAATATTTAACTTAACAGGATTTGGAATCGAATTAAAGCCAATAAGCCTGACAGTCCTTTTCAAACAACAAACCAAGGTGGTGTATATAATTCAGTTTTCGGCCCCTACCGAGAAAAATATCACCTTGAAGGAGGAGGAAAAGCGGACCAAATATCGTGGTATCCAGTACACGCTTCAAATTTAGGCTATAAGGTCAAGATGGTCGTCCTAATAATCGGTGTGCTCGGAGGGATAAAGCTTACATTGCTCTCTGAATTGAAAACCATACCATCCTGCTAAAAATAAGTCAAGTGGCTTGCAGACCAAATGCAGAAGGCGATCGTTCTCTAAGTCTGTTTAACGCACATGATTCTGGGATATACAGACATTAACCCTGCGTAATGTGGGAACTGGGTGTAGATAATTTTCTGGCGCGACTTCCGTGAGGTTAGGAGGCTACCAGAGGTCTGTCCAGCGTTGGGTACAACAACAACAACAAATAATGAAAATAGTAATAATTACGATCTTTGGTACAAGCTCCAAATGTTGTACTTAGACTACTTGGTTTCTGAATTCAGGACCATACCGACCTTGAATGATCGATACCGCTTGGAAAATTTATAATTATCATAAATAAAACAAAAAAAGTCACAAGTTGATTTCAAGTCATACATAGAAAACCGAAGAAGTACATGTGTAAAAAAACTTACCCCAACCTGTAGAAGAGGTGTGATTTGATAATTATGGCGTTGCTATTATTTATCACGAGTCTAAGACTCTGAGAAGATGTAAATTATGCCATAGTTATACAATATACAATTGTAAAAAATGAACAATTCATTTGCAAGTATCTTGTTTTTCGCAATATCATAAGAAATTGAAGTTTATGTATAGGTATAATACCAGTGGTTTATGAAAGCATCCAGATAAATATATTTACAGTTTTTTCATATTTGATACCAGTTTATACATAAATTTTGCAAAACACTGTATGTTTCTCTAAATTTGCAGTAGTATTTTACTTGTCCTACAAAGATTTATAACTATTATTAATTTGAGCTGTGTTGAAAAAAATGTAAAAATCAGTGTTAAATATTGTGAAAAATGCCAATGTTGCATGAAAAAGATTGTTTATATTTAAAAGCTGATAAGGGCAATAAGGTTGTTATTTTAGATATAGAAGACTATTATGATAGGGTGGACAATCTGATTAGTAATGGTCCTTATAAAAAACTATCTAGCAATCCATTAGCAAAAATGTATACTAAAGTAAGAAATGTACCTAAATCCTGCCACAACCTTATTACTCCAGCTTTAAATAGGAAGTTACATGTATTTAACCCAAGTGCACCTAGATTGTACTGCTTGCCTAAGATACATAAACCAGGAAAGTCGGTACGTCCTATTGTTTCAGCAATCGGATCGCCAACTTACCACCTATCAAAATGGTTAACAGAAGAGTTCGAAAGTTTACTTATTGCACCTCCTAGTTTCTCTGTTATTAATTCCAACGATTTCATTAATAAGGTGAAAGATACTCAGTTGCAAGAAGATGAAATTTTGATCTCCTTTGACGTTGGTTCATATCGTTTCCAAGTGTTTCGATACCACAGACCTTGGACTACCTTGAGGATCTATTCGAATTAAACAATCTCAGTCAAGATGTAGTAAAAGAATATCTTAAACTCACTAAACTTTGTATGAAGCAAAATTGCTTTCGATTCAACGATAATTTCTTCGAACAACATGAAGGATCAACAGTGGGTAACTCTTTGTCACCATTCTTTGCCAGTCTCTTCATGAACAGATTTGAGACGGAAGCAAAAGAAGAATTAGAATATTTCCCCAGGGTTTGGCTTATGTATGTGGATGATATTTTTGCAGTATTTCATACAAAATTTACTGATATTGATAACTTTGTATCTAAATTAAACAGTTATTTCGCGTCAGTTAAATTCACATATGAAACTGAAAACTCTGGAGAACTACCATTTTTGGACCTATTAATAATTAGAAATAGTGAAAATAAGTTAGAATTTGACATATACAGGAAATATACCAGTACTCTAAGATATATCCCTATGGACTCTCACCATTGTGCTCAACACAAAATGGCGAGTTTTAATTTTCTAGCTTCCCCTCAATAAGGAGAAGTTTGAAAAAGATAAGGCATTAATTAAGATATAGCTGCGAGTAATAGATATTCTATAAGATTAATTGATAAAATAATTAGTAAACGAAAGTTTA
This sequence comes from Rhamnusium bicolor, assembly GCA_029963845.1. Taxonomy (NCBI): domain Eukaryota; kingdom Metazoa; phylum Arthropoda; class Insecta; order Coleoptera; family Cerambycidae; genus Rhamnusium; species Rhamnusium bicolor. Next base: position 8,823 of record JANEYF010000571.1, on the reverse strand, counting down.
AAGAGTCGCTTCGAAATTCCTCGACCTTTCAAAATGAAAGAGAAAATCCAAAATTTGTATCGATTCCATTCGATCTTCGATTCACACGTGGTATTGGTAAGATTTTTAAAGATGTAGGTATGACAGTGGTTCATTCATTGGGAAACAAACTACAACAACTTTTAGGCAATCCAAAAGACAAAATTGAAACAAACGAAAAGTCGGGGATTTACGAAATTAGCTGTAAGGAGTGTAATCAAAAATACGTTGCACAGACTAGACGATCAATTTAAACTAGAATTAAAGAGCATATGGCCCATCTCAAAAATAGTAGAACAGATAAGTCTAGTGTAGCCCAACATGCATTTGGGAAAAACCATAAAATAGATATTAGCAATTTAAGATTAATCAGAAATGTAACAAAGATGAGACAGCTGGATGCATTTGAAAGCTTGAAAATCATAAAGTGTAAAATAGTATGAATAGTGACAGAGGGCCTATCCCAAATAGCCCTCTTTATTGGTTAGTGGGTCACGGTTCACCAAACCGTAACGATTCGGTGAACCGTGACAATAGTTTAGGTATAACTAGGGCAGATTGTCAGCATAAGTTTAGTTTTAATCATCTCCAGATGATGCCAACTTTGTTGGCGAAACGCGCGTCAAGTGCAGTATATAGTGTTTTGGTGTTTAGGGTAAAACTACGTTAGTGTTATCTTCACATCAAAGGTTCCAACCCACTCCAGGATGAATAATGCCAGAACATATTTCTATCGATACCTTGACACTCTCTATAAAATAATTTGAATGTTATTAGTAAAATAGACAGGTTACCTTTATTTAGGATTTCTTTAATTTAAAATATATTTTAGTGTATGTTGACGTATTATAAATCATATATGAGCTCATACGTTTCAACGAATTGAAATGGATTTTCTAGCTTGCTTAGTTAAATAAATAGCAGTCTGGATCGAAATTATTAATATGCAACCCCAACAGCGACTGTCTGTTCAGGACAGATGCGCTCAATAGATCCTATGCGCTTAGTGAATAATTTAAAAAGGGATGAGAGTTTTTGGTTTTCAACGTTGGTTGGTTGTAGAAGTTAAATAATAATTATAAAAGTAGTATGTAGTGAAAATAAAAATATACGACATAAATGTATAACGAGCATATTTTGTTTTATATAAATCATGTTCAAAACATATAATCCCCAACTAAGGAATACTAAACCAAATTTTCAAAGCGACTAAAAACTCATAAGTCACCTCTTGATTTTCTTCATTAAATATACAGAATGTCCATGATATGTGTGTACAAAAAGTTACCAAATATTTCTGAGGAAAAACTAGAATGATTGAATCCAAGTTCCGTTAAGTCGCTCTTGAGGGTGGATTTCATAAGCAAATTATTCAATCGATTTATTTTGCTTTCGGAGTATGGATGGATGAATCAAGGGCAGATCCAGAGGAGGACACAGGTACAAACAAAATCGCTTTACAAAAGTTATGTTTCTATATTTAACTGTAATTTCGTTCGCATATGATTTTAGAACAACAACAATTTGAAGATAGTTCTGCAGTTATGCTTCAGCATTTAACATGGAGATTACACTTTCTGTCTGGACTGCGTTCAGAAGAGATTACATAGTACACAAAGGTTACCATTATTCCTATTGTTCAAGAAGGAAAAAAATTTTCCCGTAGGTCAATTATTGTTTTCGTTCTAATATAATTTAGTAATTCGCCAATATAAACCATAATCGCCGCACTCTAGACTGCGGCGAGAATCCCTGCTCATGTCTAATAAATATAAATTATTTATGTTCAGAGACAATATGTAGCGTAGTTCAACTCCAACATTGAAAATTAAGATTATAGCGGCACAAAATTAGGAGTATTTTTCATAAATGATTGAAAGAAAAACTATAGAATTACCTCCACTTATTTGTGGTTAAGTAACCGCGCTAAACTTTTTAAATAAGCATTAAATAATATAAGCACGTAATACCTATTATTTGAAAATTATACTATTATTACTATTTTTTCTACCAGTACTTAATAAACACATTTCATCATCGCTACCTCAATTTTCACCGTCGGAAGACATGAAGTTCAAATCTATAGCGAGTTAAAATGGACCTACTTGAGGTCAACAATGGACCAAGAGAGATTAAATGATCTGTGTTTGCTGAATATCAATAATGATGGTAAAATAGCTGATGAAGAGGTCTTAGGCCTGTCTTCAAAAGAAACATGCGCTAAAACTTTTTATATAAAAAAACTGGTTTGCTATTTTTCGTTATTAATACCTACTAACTTTTAGCATTTGTTTTTTTTTTATTGAGTAAATATTGAACAACAATATTAACTTTTACAGTAATATATACGTATTGTAAAAAAACCTTCTGGTGGACCCTTCTGGACTTGGAGCTGATTTCTGCATTTGCCTCCACATCCTACATGAATTTATTCTATTATGTGCTCTCCCTGTTATTTTTTCTGGATCCACCCCTGGATGAATTCACAAGAAATTAGAGTTAAACTTTTATTAATGACAACATTTAATTTAAACGACAACATTTCGGAATATGTTACAGCTTTTTGTATAGACCCTTCAAAGACACCTTGTATTATACTCTGACAACTCGAAATGAAAAAGATTTATTTTAATAAATGTTATCGAGAAATTTGTAGTAAGTATGAATGATATGATGTGAGTTATCATTCGTGTTAAAGTTTTGTCTTCACTTGAAAAGTATTTATCAGAAGACTGAAAAAACAATACTAGTGTAAGGGCCAAATAAAATCCTTCAAAAACTACCCCAAAACTATGCTCAATGTTATACTTTTTACGTTTTTAGCTTAGTTAAAGTCGGTTTGTTAGTCACTTATGTTCATTGTTCATAATATTTTTTATCTGTTTATTCCGAGTGCAATAGATGTTCATGAAGTATAAAAAACAAATACATATAATATTCCGCGGGTTCATTATTTATTTTTTACGCTTCCCAGGCATGTATTTTCCACAAAAATAAATAGGGTAAAGAATAAAAATTATTCTGTTCTATGTGACAAATTCATTAGGAAATCAGGTAATGTAAAGATTAGCCCTTATCTTTTGGATCATCATCCCAAAATGAGTGACACTTTTCATTTTAAAAAGTATCTCTTACTTTTCTAATCGTTTTCGTTATGTGTTTTCTTAACTGGGGACTATGATCCCCAGCCAAGCGATAAAGTGATAATCTTTATTTTAAATAGTATTACTTACGCCCGGTTTCAATCGTGGGTTAGCTAAACTCGCACTTTCAGAATTCGAATTCTTTTGGAAGTGGTTATAGCAACAAATATTTCATGCATAAGTTAACATTTACATGAAGTGGTTTGTATTAGAATCTTATCGATTTTTATGAAAATATAGCGCTAGTTAACCTCCAACTTATAGTTAACTCATGATTATAATACCAGGCCTTTTAGTGGTTTTCTTGTTTTGTTTTTGTAAAGAGGGGAATTTGATTATGCTTTTATTTTTTATTACCATTCATGAATGTGAGTATACAGAACTGTTACCAATTTTTATGCTAATTTTCGTACAGGATATATATTTAATATGTTGTCTTAATATTATAAATAATTTTAAATGCGCGTTTAAATTTACTATTTAGTACCTATCCATGGCAAATATTTCAGTAGTAAAAATTAACAGAATATTGGAGTAAGTTCTTGTTTTAAAATTGCCTGAGGTGCTTATAAAATGCATTTTCACAAGCCGCCACATCAAAAAAAATATGATACATTATTACCTCTCTCGGTGACTACCCTGCCAAAATTTCAAAACTAGGCGCCTATGCCTTTAGACATGACATCCTATTGAAACACCACTTAGGTATAGATCAACACACAGATATACCATAGCATTGCCATCGACTCCGAGGGTGCTCGGGTACTCATGAGATCATTCTCATGAGTGCTGAGTACCTACGAGAAATTTCCTGGCGTTTTATTGCTAATTTACAGTTACTGTAAATTTCTTGAGATATTAAGAATAATGTAAATAAAACTTATGGTAGTATATATCCAAAAATAAGAAGACCTGAGCAAGATAATTTATGGGTAGCAATAAACTGATCAGTATTTAATGCATTATGTATGTACAGTATAACAATTATGAATAGTAATATATTACAAAAAGCTCAGTATATTTATAAAATTTGTTCGGTTAATATAGGATTTTCGATCAGTAAAATAACTATTTGTACAGTATTTCGACGTTCACTGTTTTTATCATAATAGGCAGTAAAAATTAACAAATGATCAGTATGCAATAGAACGTAAGAAATCTGTAAAAGTTCAGTAAAAAGTGTTATACTAAAAATTACGAAAAATGCCTTTTTTAGAGTAAAGAAAATTAAGGGGAATGATGTAATAATTTTACTGACCGTTCATTAATTTTACCGACCGTTCATTAATTTTACCGACCGTTCATTAATTTTACCAATCGTTCATTAATTTCACCGACCGTTCATTTCTTTTACTGACCGTTCATTAATTTTACTGATAGCGCATTAATTTTACCGATCGTTCATTTATTTTACTGATCGTTCATTAATTTTACTAATTGATTATTAATTGTATTGACCGTTATTTATTTTACCGATCATTTATTATTTTCACCGACAGTATATTAGAATACTGACCGTTTAAAATACAATACTGGAAAAGTGTACTATCTATAAAATTAAAGTACCGGTCATTTAATTTGTAACCATAATTTATATTACCACATGCTGGTTTTCCAATATGCGCGTGGCCACGAAGGTTTTCAAAAGTCGGCGCCTACGCATTATAGCCATCTTTGCTACTAAAAATACAAGAGATACCGCCACCGTTTCGGCACAGAATAATTGTGTTTTCGGCGTTGTTTTAAGTGTTTACCGTCAACTCGATATAAACGTTTTTGTTGTTTCACGGTAGGAACTTTCATGTGTCTAATATTGTTTTTAGTCCTCCAATAAACACTTTTCAAGTGTACTGTCTGTCCGATGAAAGAAATTCGGTGGAAAAAATGTGCTTTCTGCATTACATTCTCCATAAAGTGTAAATGAATTAGTGCATGACAAATTTGTGCGATCGGTTGCATCCGATTTACTCTTCTAGTATATGGATTCGCAGAAAGCTGGCGACCTCTCGATAATGATCACTCTTGCCGCAAGGGCCTTCTTTTCCCGGTCAGACAGTATGCAAAACTTTAACACACACGGTAACTCATATCTCAATTCTACATACAAAGGGTTTTTACCTACTATTGTGTACATTTTATAGAAGTTATTTTCAAAAAAATTATCCTTCCGTTTTTTTTCTCTCAAACATATATTTGTCTAGGGGAGAAATACTCTATATATGTATATATATATATATATATATATATATATATATATATATATATATATATATATATATATATATATATATATATATATATATATATATATATATGTTAAACTCGTTTTCCGGGTATACTCCCGCGTAGGTGATAGGCCCCGAGAGGGACCGTGGTTGTCTGAACGACGTTTCGGCAGAATCTCATCTGCCATCTTCAGGTCCCTCTCGGGGCCTATCACCTACGCGGGAGTATACCCGGAAAACGAATTTAACATTCACCACCCGCGAAAACCTGAAAAACAACATATATATATATATATATATATATATATATATATATATATATATATATATATATATATATATATATATATATATATATATATATATATACATATATATATATATATATCATACCGGGTGTCCCAGCCTCGCGTCGGCCAAATGTCCTGGCTCTCTTATAAGAGATATCGAAAAATTTCAAAAACGGGGTGATATAGGGCGCAAGGTACATAGTCTAAAAATATTTTGAAATGTACAGGGTGATCCATTGAGGCGTGACGATATAAACTTATGTTTTTTTAAATGGAATACTAGGTATATTATTACATATTTGAATTCTACTTTTAAAGACGACTCAAGCGATATGCCACTTGATGGGTCTGCGATGGGTCGGTACCATAATATGGGTGAGTTTGTACCAAAAACATGCCAACTTTGTGAGCTCACTGTGACGTAATGGAAGGACATTTTGAGATCTAGATTATGTCAAAAATTGTCAAACACCCTGTAGTTTACGCTACTTTTATCGGATCTAACGAAATCGGTCATTTTATACCGGGTGAGTCAGGAAACTCCAAAACTACTTTTTCTCATTTTTTTCAAATGGAACGCCCTGTATATTATGACACCAAAGGAAAGCCCTTTGAAAGAGCTTTCCACTGATATAAAGGTTCAAGGGTCTATCTATCATGGGTGCCAAGAATTTGATGGCAACGTGGCACAATTCGAGGTTTATTAAAAAATTACGCTCAATTTTCAATTGTTTTGTGAATTTTCGCTTAAATCGGCGCTTTTCAGTAAGAAAATTTCAAAAATAATTATCCTTATACTCGGAGAAAAATACCGTACTTCAGTGCAGAAAAATACTTAAGTATAAAATAGTCAACGCCTGATAAATTTAATTTTTTTTTTCTGAAATGCGTATATAAATTCATATCATGACAAGTCTTTTCTAGCCCGACGTAATTTTGTCGCGAAATGATTTATTATTTTAGAACGGTGCTTAATAAAACGTAGCTTTTCGTAGTGTTTTTTTCTCAGCTTTAAAATGGTGTAATTCATTCTTCTAAAATAAGACCAAAAAATACTTTTATTTTCAATTCAATGAAAGATAGTAAAATTTTTGTTAAGTTTGGAAAGCTGTTGTTCCACGTACTATCATCGAAAGAATAAATAAAAAAAAATTGTAGAGAATTTCAAATTGCTTCCAACTTTCAATTTATCGAAATAAATTCAAAAAAATCAAGTAGGTACCTGTCATAAAAGTACCAGTCTTGTCAATAATTTACTTTATTGTTGTAAAATTTCGAGTGTTGATATTTTTCTTAGTATAAACGAACGAGTAACAATGAAATTCACCCAACAAGAGTTAACTGATATGATATATTGTTTGGGAGAAGCTGATAGGAATTGCTTATTGGCATCAAGGATTTATGGAATGAAATACCCCGAGAGACGAACTCCTGATCCCAACTCATTCAAAAACTTGAGAGAAAGATTTGAGGACACTGGTAATGTGTGTTATACCAAAAGAAAATTGAGGAACATGGTTGTAAATAATGAAGAACACGAATTGACAGTTTTGCTTCACGTGCAAGAGAATCCTCACATAAGTTGTCGTGAAATTGAACAACAAACCGATGTAAGTAAAACTTCTGTAAATCGTATCATCAATAAATACAAATATCACCCCTATCACATTCAACTACACCAAGACCTTTATGGGGAAGATTTTCAAAATCGTATTAATTTCTGCAATATAATGCTAAATAAAATTAACGAAGATGCCCAATTTTTATCACAGGTTTTATTTACCGATGAAGCTACCTTTCGCAGTAATGGGACAGTAAATCGCTATAACATGCATTATTATGCGACTGAAAACCCGCACTGGGTCAGGCAAGTGGATCACCAAAATCGATGGTCAATTAATGTATGGGGTGGTATATTAGACAACTATGTCATTGGACCGTGGTTTTTTGAGGATGGGGCATTAAATGGCCGAAGATATCACAATTTCTTGCGTTTGAATTTAGAGGGGCTGCTTCAAGATGTAGATGAAGACGTTAGAGAGAACATGTGGTTCCAGCACGACGGTGCACCCCCACATAACCATCGAATAGTAAAAGATTTTTTAACTAATTGGAGGGGGAACAATGGATTGGTCGTGGAGGACCCATAAGATGGCCGGCACGGTCTCCAGACCTAACTCCTTTGGATTTTTTCCTATGGGGTTATGTGAAGCAGGAGGTCTACAGGGTGAGGCCCACAACCAGGGAGGATATGCAGGAAAAGAATCGCTGCAACATTTCGCAATGTCTCAATAGCTACACTAGCCGATGTTCGAAGAACAACTGAAAATCGTTTACAACTGTGTATCAGGGAGAATGGGAACATTTTTGAACATTTAGTTTAATTTCCAGTGCTTCCACCCAGTTTCTTTCCAAATAAAGTTTTCGTTTCCTCTCTTTCTTGATTTTTTTTTTTGTCTGCAGAGAACTATCATGGTGCAGATAAGTTGATATCATTATTTTCGAAATTGTCTTACTGAAAAGAGCCGATTTCAGCGAAAATTCACAAAACAATTGAAAATTGAGCGTAATTTTTTAATAAACCTCGAATTGTGCACCTTGCCTTCAAATTCTTGGCACCCATGATAGATAGACCCTTGAACCTTTATATCAGTGGAAAGCTCTTTCAAAGGGCTTTCCTTTGGATTCATAATATACAGGGCGTTCCATTTGATAAAAATGAGAAAAAAATAGTTTTAGCGCTTCCTGACTCATCCGGTATAAAATGACCGATTTCGTTAGATCCGATAACAGTAGCGTAAATTACAGGGTGTTTGACAATTTTTGACATAATCTAGATCTCAAAATGTTCTTCCATTACGTCACAGTGAGCTCACAAAGTTGGCATGTTTCTGGTACAAACTCACCCATATCATGGTACCGACCCATCGCAGACCCATCAAGTGGCATATCGTTTGAGTCTTCTTTAAAAGGAGAATTCAAATATGTATTAATATACCTAGTGTTCCATTTAAAAAACATAAGTTTATGTCGTCGCGCCTAAATGGATCACCCTGTATATTTAAAAATATTTTTAAACTATGCACGTTTGCGCCCTCTATCACCCCGTTTTTGAAATTTTTCGATATCTCTTATAAGAGAGCCAGG